>OY759211.1:45974682-46574682 GCA_963662105.1 Meiosimyza platycephala
AAGGACGCTACTGTCAGTGCAACGAACTGCTGCGCTCAGAGTTGCATGTGCGTACCGCACAGTCTCCGAAGCGGCTGTGCTAGTAATAAGTGGGGTTATCCCCATTGACCTACTAGCCAGCGAACGAAAATGGTCTGGGAGGCAAAAAAGGAGGGAAACCTGATAATAAGTTTTGCAGACGCAAGGCAGGAAACCCTCTCTAAGTGGCAGGACAGGTATCACTCAGAAGTCAGCGGCAGGTGGACAAAAAGACTGATCCCTTGCATAAGAAGATGGTTTGAGAGAGACTTTGGCGAAGTAAAATATTACCTCACTCAGTTTTTATCGGGCCATGGATACTTCCAGAAGTATCTACACCGTATGGGCAAAACAGAGCACCCTTTCTGTATATATGGAGACGCTGATGAAGATGACGCAGAGCACACCTTCTTCAACTCCAATCGATGGGACAACGAACGCACATCCTTACAGGAATCAGTCGGCCAGTGCTCCGCTGACAACGTGATCGAAAGGATGCTGCAGAGCGAAGAAAACTGGAATGCAGTTGCAAGTTTTACTGAGGACGTTCTCAGAAAAAAGAAGTGGGACCTGGGCGCAGGTATATGATTTGAGGACAAATCAAGGGACCTACCCCGAAGCAATGCTAACGCAGTCCCAGGGTAGGAGGCCTGGAGGTCAAAGGTGTGGGTTTTAGTGAAGTGACACACTCTGAAGCTATGACGGTAGCTTAAGGATAGTGAATTGCATAGATATTGCAGTACATTTCCCACAACCTTCCCCACGAAAAAAAAAAAAAAAAAAAAAAAAAAAAAAATTTTATTATTTATTATTTATTATTATTATATTTGTATATTATTATTATTATTATATTATTATTATTATTATTATTATTATTATTATTATTATTATTATTTATTATTATTATTATTATTTATTATTATTATTATTATTATTATTATTATTATTATTATTATTATTATTATTATTATTATTATTATTATTATTATATTATTATTATTATTAATATTATTATTATTATTATTATTATTATTATTATTATTATTATTATTATTATTATTATTATTATTATTATTATTATTATTATTATTATTATTATTATTATTATTATTATTATTATTATTATTATTATTATTATTATTATTATTATTATTATTATTTATTATTATTATTATTATTATTATTATTATTATTATTATTACCCCCGCAAGGGAGGATCTAAAATTTTATTAGATTCTACGGGCTTGACGTACCCGCGCACCCTTAGTCAACTTGATGCATAAGAGTTATTGTGCTCAGTAGGGAAGCACTATCATTAGCATCAAGTAAAATGAAATGATGATGACTTGGATTAGGACATGGATGACGAGCTGATCAATGGAAGGATGACCGTTATTTGCCGCGGCACATTGGGAGTCCTCCGGAAACGGAACCCGTTATTCCTGCGGGTCCCGCTGAAGGAGCTGATGTGAGCTTGCTCTGCCGAGATGACCGCCGCGGTAAGTATCAGAAACCAGCTACTTCGGGCCCCTGGTCAGGGAGTGTGTATTGGATGCAGAAGTAGATGTTTGCATTGCTCCGGGCGAGCACTAGTCCATCCGTGTCTTCCGGGAGTAGCAAAGTGCAGGTCAGGCCTCAGGGAACTGGGGTAGGGGTGTCACCCCGAGGGTATACCCGTTCTGGCTATTGCGGCCCGCCCCCCTACACACGATACGCTGATTCAAAACCGTATGTCAATTTTTAAAGGAAACTACAGAGATGGACGAAAAGACGAACGACTACCCCTTCGACAAGAGATCAAAGCTGAGGAGGTCTCCGGTCGCTTCCACTAGCGCTGCCGCTATCGCTGCTGCCATGGAAGTAGACCTAACAGCCCAAAACGATGGAACTCCCAACAGTGGAAACCAACACGGTGCATGTCCCAAGAGACTCACAAACGTGTTGAGAACAACACCTGGGCCAAACGACTGCTAGAGGCAGTCAGCCAACAAAAGACGCCGGGACTGCCAAACAGATTGAAGTAGAAACAGTCAACACAGAAATTGTGACGACTTTGCCTGTATCCACATCAGAAGAAGAGAAACCCCTCTCCGCGCCAGCAATACCTCCGCAAGCTGCGTGAAGATGAGGAGCAGGCACTGGCTAAATGCCGATTGGCTATTGCTAAGATGAAACAGGCCATGCAAAAACAGAGGAACATCAGCATGGATATAAAAAATGGTGTCACGGAATTGGAGGAACTGTTTGACATTATTACGCATAGTCGAAGAGCTTGGCGAAGATTGGAGGAGGAGAAAAAGAAGACCGCACCTCCGGAGACAAATGCAGCTGTAGCAAATGAAACTCCATCAGCCCGCCCGATAAGGCACGCATCGAGCCCGGCGCAGCCTAGTACGGGCAAAAGACCGAGGAAAAAAGAAAACACCACGGCCCTCCCGCGCCCAAAAAGGACAGCTACAAACGTGGCAAAGTCCGATAAAGCTGAGAAGCCGCAGGAAAATAACTCTGAGAAATGGCAAGAAGTCAAAAGACGAGCAAAACCAAACCCTCTCAGAAGAACGGGCGAAACAAAGAAGGAAAAGGAGAGAGAAGTAAGGAGAGGAGGGAAAACCCCAAAAAAGAGAAGAGAGAGAGGGCAACGGCCGAAACCGGAGGCAGTCCTCATAAAACCGACAGAAGGACATGGCTATGCGGAGGTGCTCAAAAACCTGCGTAGCAAAATTCAGCCCGAAGAGGTCGCCAATATAAGAGGCATCAGGAAAACGAGGACTGGTGCACTCCTTCTAGAAATGGAAAAAGGGGGAAAGGTGGGACCCGAATTTCTCCAGAGGCTGAAAACCACTGTAAAGGAAGATGCTTCTGTAATGGAGCTGAAACCAGTCGCTACAGTAGAAATAAGAGACCTGGATTCTCTTACTGTCCAACTAGAAGTTGAACAGGCCATCAAAAAGGTGCTAGGAGATCAACTTGAGGAAATGCGCGTCAGGGTAACAGCACCAAACAAGCGTGAGCAAATACGAGCGTTTGTAACACTAGCGCAAGAAAAAGCGGAAAAATTGCTCAAACAAGATGGCATAAAAATCGGTTACGTCAGAGCCAGAGTTAGACTCTGCTCAAGCATCAAAAGATGTTTCCGATGTTTCGGAATGGGCCACTTGCAAATGGACTGCAAGGGACCGGATAGGAAAGGTGAAGGTCTGTGTATGTGATGCGGAGAGCCAGGACATAAAATAAAGGAGTGCAGCAAGAGACCAAAGTGCTGCCTGTGCACAGAAACTGGGCGTAGCCGGGTAGATCATATACCTGGCTCAACTAAGTGCCAAGCGACAAAGTGAGAATACTCCAGGCCAACATGCATCGAAGCAGAACGGCTGATGCGCTATTAGAGCAGATGGCAATAGAGAAGAAAGCGGACGCTGTCGTTATAAGTGAACAGTATGGACGAGTGAATCGAGAAAACTGGTTAGAAGATGCGACCGGTACTGCAGTAATCTGGCTGCCTAGCAACAGCAGGTTTGTCAATACACTTAAAGGTGCAGGGAACTGCTTCGTATACGTGCAAAACACGAGCTTCACTTTACTCAGCTGTTACCTAACCCCAAGCGATAGCACTGCTGAATTCCAGAAGAAGCTTGAAAGCATTGAAGACAAAGTGCTGGAAATTGGAGGTCCCTTTATCGTTGCAGGAGATTTCAACGCTAAAGCTGTCGAATGGGGAACGGCAGCAACAAACTCCAGAGGCAGACACGTGCTAAACATGGCCGCTAGGCTGGGCTTAGCCATCGCTAACATTGGCGCAGCTACGACCTTCAGAAGACCAGGGTGCGAGGCCACCACACCAGATATCACTCTAGTGTCAGAGAGCTTAGCTGGAATGCTTAAAGAATGGAGAGTCCTAGAAGATTTTACTGGTAGTGATCACCAGTATATCACTTACCATCTAGACTCAGGAAGTCGCCCCATCCAGGCACCAACAAGAAGAGGCACGCGAAAATGGAATGTAGCGAAACTTAGATCCGAATATTTGCTGGCAAATATCGACGAAAACTCATTGCCAACTGACACAACTAGGGACGCCAGAACTCTCACAAATGCGACTATGCAGCGATTAGCTCAATGCTGCAACGCATCGATGCCTAAAGTTGGCACAAGCCGCACAAAAGATGCCGTATACTGGTGGACAGATGAAATAGCAGAAATTAGACGGAACTGCCTACGGATGAGGAGGAAACTCACTAGAGCCAGACGATTAGGCGCCGTACAAATGAAGCCGAAAACTACAAACAAGCCAAGAAACATTTGAAGCTTGTCATAGAGCGTAGCAAAAGAGAAAAATGGGAGGAACTCCGCAAAGATCTGAACAACAACCCATGGGGTCTCGGCTATAAGATCGTTATGAAGAAACTAGGCTCTAAAATTCCTGGCCCAAATATGGACGACGATACCATGAGCAACATCGTTGATGCCTTATTCCCTACGCATAACCTGCAGCAGGAAGAACAAGACGCGCTGCCTGTTGGATTAACCCCATTATTTTCTGAAGAAGAATTAAAAGGAGCAGCAAAATCTCTCAAGAGTAGCAAGGCTCCAGGACCTGATGGAATCCCTGCAGAAATACTGAAAATAGTAGCGGAAAATCGCCCAAGTGTTCTACTGTCGATGTATAATGCGTGCCTTAAGGAAGGCTTATTCCCCGAAGTGTGGAAAAAGCAAAAACTAGTACTTATCAGCAAAGGCAAAGGAGATCCTACCCAACCATCAGCATACAGACCACTGTGTATGCTTGATAGCGCTGGGAAGCTGCTAGAGAAGATGATAAAAACTCGCTTATCCGCAGTTATTGAAGACGCTGGTGGATTATCGGAACGACAACATGGATTCAGAGCAGGAAGGTCAACTCTTGGCGCTATAGAAGATGTAGTGTCTAGCGTAGGACACGCACAGCGAGGGAACCATCACTCCAAGAGGATTGTCTTGTTGGCAACACTAGACATACGCAACGCTTTTAACAGCCTCAGGTGGTCAGATATCATTGAAGCTCTTAAGCTAAAGTTTGCTACTCCGCAATATCTGCTGAGGATCCTGCAGAGCTATCTAAGGGACCGGGAGTTCATTTATGACACCTGCGAAGGAAGAAAGACAAAAAGGATAACATCCGGAGCAGCGCAAGGGTCTATACTAGGCCCAGACCTCTGGAACTTGAGCTACGACGGAATCCTCCGAATCGAAATGCCGGATGATACACATCTGGTGGGGTACGCAGATGACATTGCAGCTGTAATAACGGCTCGCAACACCGAAGAGGCCAGGAGAAAATTAAACCAGGTTATGCTAAGGACAAGGGAATGGTTGCAGGCTCACGGACTCCAACTCGCCACCGAAAAGACGGAGGTTATACTGCTTACTAAGCAACACATACCATTAGAACTGGAGCTGCCAGTATGCGACAGCATACTTACAACAAAGAAGGTAGTTAAGTACCTCGGCGTAAGAGTTGACCCAAAATTGACATTTTGGGCTCAATTACAACACGCAGCAACAAAAGCAGCCAAGATAACAGGCATGCTTAGCAAGCTCATGGCAAACATCGGTGGACCAACGCAAAGTAAACGGAAACTTCTAATGGCGACAACAAACTCGATACTGCTCTACGGCAGTGAGATATGGGCAGGAACGCTAGAGGCGAAATGTCGGCAAAGGACGCTACTGTCAGTGCAACGAACTGCTGCGCTCAGAGTTGCATGTGCGTACCGCACAGTCTCCGAAGCGGCTGTGCTAGTAATAAGTGGGGTTATCCCCATTGACCTACTAGCCAGCGAACGTAAAATGGTCTGGGAGGCAAAAAAGGAGGGAAACCTGATAATAAATTTTGCAGACGCAAGGCAGGAAACCCTCTCTAAGTGGCAGGACAGGTATCGCTCAGAAGTCAGCGGCAGGTGGACAAAAAGACTGAACCCTTGCATAAGAAGATGGTTTGAGAGAGACTTTGGCGAAGTAAATTATTACCTCACTCAGTTTTTATCGGGCCATGGATACTTCCAGAAGTATCTACACCGTATGGGCAAAACAGAGCACCCTTTCTGTATATATGGAGACGCTGATGAAGATGACGCAGAGCACACCTTCTTCAACTGCAATCGATGGGACAACGAACGCACATCCTTACAGGAATCAGTCGGCCAGTGCTCCGCTGACAACGTGATCGAAAGGATGCTGCAGAGCGAAGAAAACTGGAATGCAGTTGCAAGTTTTACTGAGGACGTTCTCAGAAAAAAGAAGTGAGACCTGGACGCAGGTATATGATTTGAGGACAAATCAAGGGACCTACCCCGAAGCAATGCTAACGCAGTCCCAGGGTAGGAGGCCTGGAGGTCAAAGGTTGTGGGTTTTAGTGAAGTGACACACTCTGAAGCTATGACGGTAGCTTTAGGATAGTGAATTGCATAGATATGCAGTACATTTACCACAATCTTCCTCACGAAAAAAAAAAAAAAAAAATTATTATTATTATTATATTATTATTATTTGCCCTTTATCTCGAAAACCAGACCAGCAAAACCACTATGATTTTCGGATTCAGCGGAAATTTTCCTATAGGAATGGTGGTTTTTATTTGCCGCAATAATATTTTGCAAAAATTTGTGGAGTAGTGTAATTAAAGAATATGTGAGAAATTGAAAATGCGTAAAAAAACTACAAAAAACAATGTATTTTTTCATATAAATAAGATGTAATATCTGATTATAAAACTAGCAATTATATGTTTATTTGGAAAAGGTTCCTACAATTTATTATTGTTAGGTGGACAGTTTTGAAAATACTCAAAACTTGTCCCTAGCAACAGTATCTAACAAACTTAAAACGTTTAAACAAGAGTAGATATTATTTTACGCATCAAAATTTAAAACTTCTTGCAGAATTCAAATCGGCGTTTTTTTTGACCGTGAGTGTATTTCCATTATTGATTTAATATGTTTGTATAACGTTGATATGTATATGGCACCGGCCAAACTAGTTTTTAAGATAAACTAGTTTTTCCTAGGCCAAACTAGTTTATCCGATGTGTGTTAGGAAAAACTAGTTTAGCCTACGACGAGCTAGTTTGTTGTGAGAAAAAAAAATTACCATTTCAGGACAAACTAGTTTGGCCTAGGATTAACTAGTTTTTTTAAATCATATGTTTTTAAGGTAATTATGTACTTTTTGACCCATTGTCACAGGGAATGGGGGTTGCGGGAGTAGTTCACAAGGGATACTCTGAACATAATTCCGTTAGATTTAGCCGGCGGTCACCCCTTGAACAATTTTTATGATATATCCAACACCTAGTTTGCTAGCCACAGTAATTTTAAATAAGAGTAGGGGTAAGTGGGCGATCCGATGTGTGTTAGGAAAAACTACTTTAGCCTAGGACGAACTAGTTTGACGTGAGAAAAAAGTTTACAATTTCAGGACAAACTAGTTTGGCCTAGGATTAACTAGTTTTTTTAAATCAAATGTTTTGAGGGTAATTATGTACTTTTTGACCCATTGTCACAGTGAATGGGGGTTGCGGGAGTAGTTCACAAGGGGTACTCTGAACATAATTCCGTTTTATTTAGCCGGCGGTCACCCCTTGAAAAATTTTTATGATATATCCAACACCTAGTTATCTAGCCACAGTAATTTTACATAAGAGTAGGGGTAAGTGGGCGGCTCGGCGGATTTAAAACTCCCAAAAATTCAACACCGGCTTCGCGGCGGCCTTCGGCCGCGGATCAGTCTAGGAATTAGCTTTCGGCAACTCCTTTAAGAAAATTATGGAGCGTTAAAATTTCTGGTAAAATTTGATGACGCAGGCCGCCCACTTACCCCTACTCTTATGTAAAATTACAGTGGCTAGCAAACTAGGTGTTGGATATTGTATAGACCAGGGGTTCTTAAACTTATGTAGTCCGAGGACCCGTAATCGAGCTAAGTTTTTTTTGCGGACCCCATCCCGACCTTAGACATTTGACGTCGTTCTAAGCTTAATTTTTGGCTCAATAATGACAAAGACATTTAGGCTTACCAACCGTTGGCAAACGCAACCAGACATAACCAGACGGCTATCTGACGAGTTTAAGGAAGGAATTTTTTTTTTTATTTTGCTTTAATTTTTCTGGTTTCTAAAGGTCTTTTCAACACTATGTATGTCCGGGTTTTGAAGATCCAAAAGTTGAGAAGCCTGCAGACCCTACGTTCTAACAAATATTGATACTTATACTATATATCTCTTTGTATTTTAACAAATCATGCGCATTTATAGAGGCAAACATTCATGTAACTAAAATACAAAATGAATAAAAATTGTGGAAATGTAAAAGAATTAAAAAAGTTTCAAGTCAAAATATGTACATTAAGCTCAGACAAATATTTCTTGGCCAAAATAAAGCTTAGAAAATAAATTGCTTTCTGCCATATCTTTTTTAATAAATATACATATATAATATAATAATAATAATAAAGCTTGTAATGAAAATTATTTTTTTGGTGACTATTGGTTATTTTGAAAGCGAAATTTGTTATATTTTCTTCTGTAGAAGTGTACTTAACGAGATGGATGATGTTGTTTTCTTCAAACCAAACAAACCAAATCAACAATGTCGGGCTTTATATTTGAAAGTATTATTTTCAGGTCTGCTTCTCCATAAGCTGGTTTCTATACTTTGATTTCATATACATGTAATAGTACCGCAAAAGCCTGTTCACACGAATGCGTCGTCCAAAATGGAATAAAGTTTTGGAGCGCCTTATTTGCAAGTGCAGGGTAATCGGATTTTAGTAGTAACTAAAAGTTATTTCAATTTTATTGCACAGTAGTTTTAAAGAAGTATCGCAAGAGATATCCTCGATCATATCTTGCTCTAATGTCGATAATTGCTTAGCATTACTAACATCTGTGTTTAATGGATCCCTGATCCAGTCGTTGCCAGAAAACAGGGAAAACAATTCCAGAGGCTGCTTTTTAGAGATATGAAATATTCGACAAAATTCAGCCGCGTTTCATTATCGAGCCCTTTATTAGAAAATTCATAAAATCGCAGAGTGTTGGAAAGAATTCATACACACACTTTTGAATGCGTTTCGATTTTTTTATAGTCGCTTCTATTTTATCTTCAACTTTAAATTTATTCGAAGCTGCACCTAGTAAGCTCAAATTGAAATTTACATAAAATTCATTATGTTGTCAATCAGTAGGAATAGGGGAAACAGTTAGGTGCTGGGCATCCCGGGTTTGAACAAAAGTTTTTTTTTTTGCATTCTTTTATTTATTGGATCTCTTTACATTGTAAAGACTAACAATAAGTTGTAAGCTCTTAATTCTAATTAACACTATTACAAATTATAAATTATATATATATTGATATATTTATTATAATAAGTAACTTAAAGCTCTGCGGGTTTCAAAAAATAAATAAAACTAAATATTTTTGCTGGTCTGAAATTTTATTATGGATATATTATTTGGATATATATATTTATCGATATTTAAGCAAAAGAGTCTTACAACTAGAAAAATTTGATAAACTTTCTTTTAGTCGAGTGCAATTAGGTTTATACCTCGGAACCCAGCTATAGTGAAAGATTTGAAATATTTTTTTCGATTTGGATTTCTGATGCCATAAACTAAAAAGTTTACCCATTGAAAATGACCGCCGGTTCGAAAATACGAAAACGCGCCTACCGTCCTTTCAAATTAAATGTAAACCGCTATAATGCGTGAAATATTTAAGGTAATGCAACCAAATTTCACACAAATACTTGATATGACTTAGAGAAGCGATGGACTACAATAAGGCGTCATTTGTCATTTATAATGACTAATTGCACTCGATTATTTTTTCATTTGTATTTTCCACAGGGATATCTTTTGTTTGAATGAATTTATTTGGTCATATGTTATGTTATGTCATGATTCTACCATCCAGGTTAATATTAAGTTGACTGAGAAGCCCAGTAATGTCAACTGTGAAAGCCAAATCTTGAATCCAATTAACATTTTTCAGTTCAGAGCACTCGTAATCTTTAATTTCTAAAAAAAGTACGTTTTCGTCCAACAGTTGTAAAAATCTTCTTAAAACTTTATGACTAGAAAGCCAACGAAATTCTGTATACTATGGCAAATCTTCGTAATCACCTTCTACATCTGTTAAAGCTATAAAATTGAAATTAATTTCATTGTAAAGCTAAAAATATAGACTTAAATAAAAAAATAATTTTTTAAAAAATTATTAACAAATTAATATTATTAAAAACAATTTAAATGTTTAAATCAACTTTAAACAATTGCTCCCACCCTGTTTCAAATTTTTAATGTCAGAATCGTATTTTACGTCAAATTTCGTATCGAATTCGGTTTTTTTTATGGGGAAACTATGGAACAAGAAAATGAGGCGTTCTATAGAATCCGCGCGCCGATAAGATGTGCCGCACTACAAAAATTAATTTATTTCTAATAGTAATAATAGTTTCCGCAAAAAAAACATTTTAGAAAGGAAATTTGACGTAGACCACGTATTATTATTATTTATACTCTTTGCACGATGCTTGTATTCAAATTCCTAAAAATCAATTTAAACATTTAAATTGTTTATAACAATATTAATTTGTTAATAATTTTTAAAACAAATATTTTTTTATGAAAGTTCATTTTCTTAGCTTTAAAATAAAAATAAAACCAATTTTCTAGCTTTAACACTACCGGAGCTATGAATTTTTGAAAGTGAGCCTCCAGCCAAAAATCACGAAATTCTCAAAATTTGAATTCGCTCTATTTTGAAAAAAAAAAAAATTTTTTAAAAAAAATCCTCGAAGACGTATCTCTTCTTTTTCGATATTGAACCCATAAAAAAAATTTCCTCCAAATCAAAACTGCGGAGTCAGAAAAGTGTTCAGTTTGTAAAAGAACGTCCCGTATAGCTCCAGTCATAGAAGGGACCCCATCAGTTGCCAAAGATCAAAGTTATTCATTGGAAGGCTATATTTTTTAGTAGCAATCATAAGTGCATCGAAAATATCTTCTCGAGTTGTTGGACCACGCATTGGAATCACTTCTAATAACTCTTCAGTTATTTTCATACTCCCGTCACAACCTCGAATAAAAACTGCTAACTGGGCTGTATGTATCTGTTAAATCAGTACTCTGATCGATTGCAATCGAAAACGCTTCAAAGTTTAATGCAACTGAGCGAAGTTGACCTCTTAAATTTGAAGCAATTTCAGTGACTCTATTCGCATCGGTATTTCGGGATAAACTTATAGTTTTAAATTTATTTACCATATCGGGGCATAACTCTTCAGCTGCTATAATTAAACGCAATCTTATGCGATATCCGATAACTAGCAGCGGCCACATTTTCTGCAATTGGTTTAGTGAAAATGTTTTGTTGTTTACGAAGAACTGCCTTTAACTCGATCAACTTTTCCTCACGCATTCTTCCAATAATATTTTCATATTCTTCTTTATGGACATTATCGTAATGTCTATTGATATTGTATTCCTTATAAACCAAAATAGTTTTTCGACCTATTAAGCACAATATTTTTTCTTTAATAAGAAACAAAATCAGATAAAACTTACCGGATTAGAATTACAGTGTGGCCTCAATGAAGTATGTAGTTGTAATAATCAAATCAATATTTTTACTCATTCAAAATGTGAAAAATAATAAAATTATCAAATAAATAAAAAACAAAAACATAGCGGGCGCAAAAATTCAAAAATTTGAGCTGCAAAATATTACGAAACAAGTGCAGATACAGTGGACCCCGCTTAATTGATTTTTTAACGGCGCATAAAATTTGGATTTATTAACCGGGAAATCAATAAAGCGGAGCCCGCTTAATTGATCCAACGGATCATTTAAAAGATTCCCGGATAATTGATCGATTTAGTCAATTAAGCGAAGAGAAAAAAAATTTATTTTACTGACCTTACCTCAAGAGCACAAAATAATAATCAGAAAAAATTAAATAAATATCGATCAGTTTTAATTAAAAGGTTCAATTTTTTTTTAATTATACGAACATAAAAATGTTAATAACTTTTTAAGTAAAAGGAACTTCAATTCAACTTTATAGTAAATAAAATTAAAAATAAATTCAGATATGTGTAGCATTTCACAAAAAAAGTACATACATATGTAGGGTAAGTTGGGGCAAAGCGATATGCCCAACGGGAAAATGAAGTTTTCACAAAAAAAGAAATTTTTTTTCGCACAATTAAACATGTAAGTTATTAGTTTGATCTATATTGAATCTATTAAGGTAATGAGGCTCATTACTTTCTCAACAGAAGGTGTTTATTATTGCGATGCAAAAAAAAAGTATGTTTATACCGCTTTGCCCCACGGGTGGGGTAAAGCGGTATACGAAGTGCAATGCCACTCTAACGCAATGACCTATGTAAACATACAGACTCGCGAAAGAAAAATTTATCAACATATACAAATCGTTGTCAATAAAAATGATGTCACTAATATATACTACGACACCTTTTGAATGATTCATATGAAATAAATTCATATGAAGCGAAATAAGGTCAATTGACGTTATTACCGCTGACCTTATTACCTGTCACCATGCCAAAATATGCTGATGACCTTGAAATTTTTCAAAACGCTTTAAAAAATGTACTCTTGCTGACCAATTATTCGGACTAACTTATGACCAATTTGTGGCACTTGTTTTTATTTCGAAATTCGCTAGATGGGGTGCCAAAATATGCTGATGACCATGAAACTTTTAAAAATATTTGTAAAAAATGTACTCTTGCTGACCACTTAATCGGACTAACTGACCAGTTCTGATCAATTAGTGACCTATTAGATGCATATGTTTTTATTTCAAAATTCGCTGGATGGGGTGCCAAAATATGCAGATGACCTTGAAATTTTTCATAACGCTTTAAAAATGTACTCTTTATGACCAATTATTCGGGCTAACTGACCAATTATGACCTAGTAGATGCACTTTTTTTATCAAAATTCGCCAGATGGGGTGCCAGCGGGGTGGACCGGAGATGTGGAAGAAGAGGAAAACATTAAACATTTGCTCCTGCCCCGCACTTGCTAGAAAACGCCAAAAAACACTTGGTTCGCTTTAGTTTGATGACCTGGATGACCTTAGTCATGTTAGTATAGGTCAGATATTTAGTTTTATTGCGAAATCTAGTTAGTTCATCGAGATGGTATAGTCAGACTGTGGTAGCACAATGGATCGCATTTGGTCTAAGTGAATCGGTTTCGTAACTGACTGTCACTACTACTTAACCTAGTTAAGCACAAAGTTAGTAGCCTATTTAATAGTAAAAAAATGATTTTTGAAAGTTTTTTCTCGGAAATATTTAAAGTTAAAGTTGGAATTACAGGAAAAAAAATTAAATTTTCATGTTTTAAGTGATGTAAAAAGAACGGAAACAGTTTTATAAGTTTCTGACTTTAAAAACTGGTGAATTAAACTAAACTTAGGGAAACTGCATTATTATATGCATTAAATATTTTGCAATATTTTCTAAAACAAAAGTTATTTATATGTTTCTTAGAGAACCTTTTAAATTTTAGATTAACACTCGAATTCGACCTTCCGGCGAAAACCGCAATTTCTAAGACAAATATTTTTCAACTTTTTTTTTGCAAATCTTATTTAAATGTATAGAGCTTACAGATAAGCTTTCAGCGCATTAAAAATTTTATATTTCGTAAATTTCTGGACAGGTCTAATATAACATCTTGCGTTTTTTTATTTTTTGATTGTATATGTTATTCCCCAATCAATCTTAAGAATGCATCTGCATTCATATCGAGATTCCCGACATAATTTTGTAAAATATGAGTATTTTATGAAGGCGCGCACCGGTTAATTGTATGAATCGTTTGATGCTTCCCAAAGTTATTTCGGGAATTTCGATTTGAAAGCAGATACATTCTAAGGATTGATTGAAAAATAATATAAAAAAATCATAACTAAAAGATGTTATATTGAAGATATTTTGAGAAAATTTTTTTATACGATATTAAAAAATTAATGTTTCAAGAAATCTATTTAATATTTTTAATTTTTTGCAAAGCTAAAACATTTTTAAACAAGAACAAGTACGGATTTCTTATCCTATCCTATAGTTATTAAGATATTTCATATCAAAAAATCCTCAAAATGGTAAAAAAAACCAAGTGTGTTTTTCTAGTTACTTAAAGAATGACCGATATACATAATTTATTTGGTAGCCACTTATTTCGACATTATTTCGACTTACGTTCGGTTGTCCTTCGTGAAGATTGTGCTAAGTAGCTAGAAGAATAATGGTCATCCATCCTGTCGCTGCTTTGTGCCCTTGAATCAATCTCCGAAATTTCTTTTCTAGAATCGGCTTCGTCGTATTCGTACGGTACTTCAACAACTTCGTATGTGGGCCTTTTTTTGCGTATAGGAGGAGTAAAAATGTGTAAGAAATCTCGAGCTTTTGCTTTTTGAACAGTATCTTCGGCGTATCTGGTGGTATCGCTCGATTTGATAACTGTACTTTTAATAGAGCGTATTTTTTGTTTAGCATTTCGCAAAGAAGTATCATAAAGACTGCTTTGATCGTAAGTTCCGTCTAGAAAATTTTGTGTTTTCTGTTCCAGTCTGTCAGTATCGACTATCACGCGCTTAATAGTTGGTGGGAGGGGTGGAGGTGGTGGTGGTCGAGCCTTAACAATTAAAATTTCAAGCGTGGTTTCATAGGATATTCGAGGCAGTGGTTGAAAAAAGCCTGGCATGCGTATTGAATGAGGCGGTATCAGTGATGGTGGAGAACTAACTAGTCCTTGTCTTCCGCTATCACTGGAAGCTACAGAGGCTATAGCATTATTAAATTGTGCAAGCGATGCACTATCTCTTATATTAGTAATATTATTGCTAGAAAAGCTGTCTAAATTTTTTGCAAAAGCATTTAAAACGCTGTTAGAGTCTTGGTTATTATTGCTTTGCATTTTGGACATCGGTTCAATATAATTATAACGACTTGTAGGCTTATCAATACTAGCTGTAGGCAAATGTGTGGATGGTAAACTAAATCTTTCGGATATTTGTTTTTTTTTCTTACCAGATGTATCGATTTTTTCTACAAATTCCTCTAAAAATAAAGAATTTTTTGTTTCGTAGTTCGAGAATATTTTTTTATTGTTTTCTTCTTCGTTATTTGCTTCAGTTTTGTCTAAGCAAATATTTTCAAAAGTTAAAACAGCATTATTCAAGACCGTCTCCGAGTCTATCTCTTTTTCGACAATCTGTAGATCATCATTAGTATTATATAACTTTACAAGACAGCTCAGGGGCTGATTTGTGTCTTTAAGTGATAAGTTTGGAGGTTTTAAAGAGAACTCTTGACTTTCTAATTCTAAAAGAGTTCCTACACCTTCTAAGTCAGCATTAGCTGATTGTTCCAGTAAATTAACTTTATGATTTTTATTTAAGTCTCTTGGAAAATAAATCTCCTCCTGAATTTCTTCGGAACAAAAATAATTTTTTCCTGACTCAACTTTGACGTGTATCGTTTCCAGCAATTCTCCTTCCCTTTCGTTGGAAGGAGATTCTACGCCTTCTAAGCCAGCATTAGCTGATTGTTCCAGTAAATTAACTTTATGATATTTATTTAAGTCTCCTGGAGAATAATTCTCGCTTTGAATTTCTTCGGAACAAAAATAATTTTTTTCTGACTCAACTTTGGCGTGTATCGCTTCTAGTAATTCCCCTTTAGTTTCGTCTGCATATGGCGTCTTGAGTTGAGGTTGATTTATATTGTTGAAATCCTGCTGTTCATATAACTCTTGACACGTTTGATTACGTTTTCCTGGATGAATCTTTTCCGAACCCTCAAACTTTTCTTCTGATTGAGATTCAATTTGAGTCGTTATCAACAAATCCCTTTCAACTTCATCTGTATTAAGCACCTTGAGTTGGGTTTGGTTTTGATATGTCAAATCTTCTTGTGATTGTAACTCCTTAACAGAATCACTTTCCTTCTCTACTATTTTAGTACTATGTTGTTTTGGCTTTTCTTTTTCTACTTTAGGCAAAAAATAATCCTGCGCTACATCTGAAGGTTCAATGTATGTACTTGAATTATCAGCCAAAATTTTTGGCGGTAAGTGTAAAATATTTTCATAAGTTTCTGTAACATTAGAGAGATCTATACGCAAGTCATCGGCCTTATGTTCACATAAACTCAATTCTAGGTTGACATGTGATAATATTTCTTGATACCAGACCGTTCCCAATATTTCTTTTTGAGGCTTTAATATATGCGTCTCAAAGGATGAACTGCATTTTTCCGTTATAAGAAGACTGTTATCATTAGCATTTAATTCAATTGTAGAATTCGGTAGCTTAATAATGTTAGTTAATATAAATACTGACCGATCATCACTTATCTTCCGTACTTTGCAAACAAGTATTCTCGACTTAAATAGAAATAAATATCGATCATGTGGCTTTTTGTTTTTATCAAAGAAAATCCACCTGTCATGTAATAACAAACGTCCGATCTTATGGAGATTTCCTTTATAGCCCTCAATACTATTTAAAAATTTATTATTAAGCGCTCGACTAGGTATGTTTAGCATCAACTCTATCGCCCGTTCTAAGTCATTCCCATTATCATGTAAGCTTAGCGTGCATTTAAGTAATTCCTGAAAATAAAAAATTAAATAAGCATAAGAGTATTAATGCAAGCGTGTATAGGGGCTATGTTATTTTTATGCGATAAAAGAATTATTTATGAGCAAACAATATTTTTGTACTGATGTGTTTAATCTGATCTGCAAATAATTTACAGTTATTTTACTGAGCTTACCGTACAAAACAATGAGTGATAACATCAAGAAAATTACAAACTACATAGATACAATGTTACAAAAATACAGCAATAGCTAGTCATACTAGTTTCACCCATAGCTAAATGGAATCATCAGTGGAGTTTGAACTGATGCACAGTGGGAGATCGTGGCCATAAATAGGAAGAAAATGATAATGCTACAGATTGAAATAGATTGAAATCAGACAATACTTAGGAAAAAAAAACTATAAAAAGTTTCAAAGTTTTTTTGGTTTTAGTGACACAGTGGGCTCAAATTTGAACTTTGTACACCAAAAATGTTCTATGAAACCTTTTATATAAGCAACAGTTGGAGAGGGCGCTCTAGTTAACTTGTTTGAAACAAAATGCGATAATGTAGCATACTGGCGGAAAGTATTATATTGTTTCCACTTTATAAAAATCAATTTATTTTTTATATGAATTGTACGGATTTTTCAAAAAAATGGTAAAGTGGAAACTTTGCAAACTTTAACAGAAAAAAAACACAAAATATATATCAATGAATTTTTTTAGTTTTTTTTATATTATATAAGAACGTATGGTTAGCCAAAATCCAAAATTTCAGCTACCTATTTTCACAATTTTTTTTCTGATTTTTGCAATATTTGAAGGAAAAAATATTTTTATTTTTTTACATTATGCATCCTTTTACAATAATTGTATCAGTTGTAAGAGCTTACAGTATGAGAGGGGCACATAAAATAAGAGAGGAGTTTCTTTTAAGTAAGGGGAAAAGGTAAGGAGTGCTTTTCGAATATTCATCCCCCTTGGGAAATGCTTTTCTAAAACAGAAGAGATAAGCCTCCGAAACTGTTTTTCTCCAATAACTTTTAAACTATGTATAAATATACCGCACAATTTTTAACATACATACTACAATTTTTAACTCACTTTGAAGAAATGGTCTCAACTGCATGTCCAATGACATAATAAAAAAGTTCATAAACGGTTGGCCTTGACAACCCCCATCCACCAAAATTGTTATATGTCCGTCGTTTTTGAAATTATTGCATGTCAAAAAATACTAAAAAAGAGACCACCAGGTTGCGGCGTAACCGATTTGGGTAAAATTTTTCACCTGAAATAAGAAAAACCATTTTCGCCGTTTTTCAAAATGCTCAACGAAAAGCGAGAAAATCGCGTTTAAAGTCTTGCCTAGTTGTCTTATACAGCTTGGTATAGTGTGGAGTGAGTTAGCGTATTAACTGGAGGGTTACTGATTCGAGTCACGGTTCATGCAACTTTTTTTTAAATTTTTTTAACTTTTTTTAAACTTTTTTTACTTTTTAAAGAATAAGAAAAAAAATAAAATTATGGGTCAAGATAATACTATTTATTTATTGCCAAAACTAATAAACAATTATACATTATACATTTATGTTACAGTGTTCTGGATGATACCTATCATAAATACAAATAAAACATACAGACTTTCTGCAAAAAGAGCAGCATGCAAATGTTTGTTGAACTTGAAAGAAACAACCGCTTAGCAACTATGTAACAAGATGTAAAGAAAACAATTAAATGCAATTACTTATATCGGTCATTCTTTTAATAAACGTACACTTTGTCGTTATTGACGTTTTTGAGCATTTTTTGAAACGAAATATCTCAGAAGCTATAGGGGATAGGATAAAAAATTATTTAATCATTTTTGTTAAGATGGATTCTTACGATTGATTGAGTAATAACATATAAAAAAATAAAAAAAAAACTAAAAGTGTTATATTGAAAATATTTTGAGAAAAATTTTTTAATTAAAAAAATTAATGTTAAAACACATTTATTTAAGTTTTTTTAATTTTTTTTTAAAAAAATTTTTTAACAAAAATGATTAAATAATTTTTTTTCTTATCTCCTATTTCTGAGATATTTCGTTTCAAAAAATGCTCAAAAACGTCAATAACGACAAAGTGTGCGTTTATTAAAAGAATGACCGATATGTATGCACATAAATACATAAATAATTATGATTATGAGAGAGCTTTGCATACAGTTAATTATGTTGCAAAGTACAAATGATAAAGAGAAGCATAATAGAGTGGTACGTTTATTTTAAAACATAAAATAAACATTTATCTCCTAACAATAATATATGGTGGTGTCTCCAACAAAATCAATAAAAACACATGGCAACAAAAAAATAATGCGAGAATAGTTATATATGTAAATAAAGTTTTATATAATAATAAAAAAAATTTAAAAAAAAAGTTGCATGAAGCGTGGCTCGAACTAGTAACTCCCCAGTTTATACGCTAACTAACTTCACATTATGTCACGCTGCTGCTTGTTTTTTGTATAAGACAACTAGGGGAAAACTTTAAACCCGATTTTCTCGCTTTTCCTTGTGCATTTTGAAAAACGGCGAAAATGGTTTTTCCCTTTTCAGGTGAACTGCGATCTGGAAAGTTTTTTAGCCAAATCGGTGACCCCGCAATCGGGTGGTCTGCTTGTAAGCTAATAAGGCATCCGATGTAGTTTCTTGGATTTAAACGACAAAGGGTAGTGTAACAGATTGTCCTCGTACCTAAGTTATTCACGAAATTAAATGTTTATATATGTACCTTTAATAACAGCTGATAATCATTTATTCGTTGAATTGGAAGCTTTAGATGTTCACTAATGATCTTTTCGTCTGCAAATCTTACGGAAAGTTCCTGGAAGAAATAAAACATACAGATATAATTTACTGCATACATTTTTGAATAATAATAATAACGTTAGACCGTACCACCTTACAAGCAAAAAAAAAAAGTTCACCGTACACAAGCAAATCCGATGCATTTTTGCAAGGTAATTTCGAAAAAAATCAATTTTTTGTTTTGGCCGAAAATAGAGGTCGCGCATTTGAGTTTTTATCACATCTTCGGCATTTACAGTCTGATCTTAAAGTATGATATAGGAGAAGGTGGGGCAAAGCGGTATGCTTAACGGGAAAACTAAGTTTTCACAAAAAAAGAAGAATTTTTTCAAACAATTAAACATGTAAGTTATTAGTTCAATCTATATTGAATCTATTAAGGTAATTAGTTTCATTATTTTCTCAACAGAAGATGTTTATTATTACGATGCAAAAAGAAATTACGTTTGTACCGCTTTGCCCCACGGGTGGGGTAAAGCGGTATACGAAGTGCAATACCATTCTGCCGCCATGACCTATGTAAACATACAGACTCGCGAAACAAAAATTTGTCTACATAAGTAAATCATTGTCAATAAAAATTAATGTCATTAATATATACTACGATATTTTTTAAATGATTCATATGAAATGAATTTACTTAAGTCGAAAATCTTCGAATCTCTCGCTTAACCTGGAAGTTACAAGAGCACTATGTGATGGCAGTGTTTAGGTAAATTCTTTTATTCGATAATTTACGTACTTTGCGAACACACTAAGTCTGTGCTGTGTCTACTAAACAAATGTTTTGCTTAGCAATTTCAATATTGGCCACTTCATTGCAATCGGCCATTTCCGTTTTTGTCCGTCTGGAAGCACACATCGTCAGCTAATATTGAAGTAAGTAAATTTTTAGTTTTTGTAAGCCATCCTAAAACTTTGAATACATCACCGCCATTTAATGCAGCTGATGTTTAAGTTTATTCTATTTTTGCTTAACGCAAGTTTCAGATATTAAAAAAAAACTTAAATATTTAGGAAACTATTCGAAAACTAGTTAATAAGCCATCCACTTGATCATTGATTTAAACTGATCCAAGAATTGGATCAAAAGATCTAAAATCGAAATTTTTGTATAATTTGCTTGAGCTGCCAATCAATCAAATAATCACCCGGTAAGCCCTTTATCATTGTATTTTAGTCTTGCAATTACTCTTCCATTTATTCTTAATTACTCGATTTAGTTACACGCCAAATGCACTTGCAAGCCACCTTGCGGTGTCAACAACGCCAAAGCATACAGTTGTGTTACGGCGCGAGGGTTATGATGAGCAGCGGCAATTTTAGAACAGCAGAGCAGAAGTTGCTGCTACTTAAAAATAATAAAACTAATAATATTTATTTCTAAAGATAAAGTGCAGTGTGTAGAATATATAATATACATATAATTACTTAAATAACATAAAAAAAAAAATAATAAGTTCATATAGTGATTTGTATGCTTAAATATATATGTCAAAAACTTATAAATTCTGTACCTACGTATATGTACATATATACATACATATATGCATAAAGTGAAGAAAACAAAATACTTGCTAAATCAAAAAAAAAAAAATAGTTTACTTTTAAAATACTTAAAATACTAAATATGTGTTTAAGCTTAATTAAAAAAAAAAAAAATTAAAATAGTTATTTGGAATTTGCAAAAAAAAAAAAAAAAAAAAGAACAAAAAGAAAAATTTAAATACATAAAAACTTATATTGCACATTAAATTATAAACATACATACTAATTTACATACTATTACAACAAAAACAGCTGGGTGTCAACTTGTTAGCGCTAACATCGTTGGACTACGCTCTTTTGTAAGTTTTTGCTATTTCTTCTTTATTCTTCTTTATATAAAATAACAACAAAAACAAAAAAAAAAAAAACATTAAATGTAGTCTTTAATTCAATTTAAGAAAATTAATTTAAGAAGACAAATTTGAAACATTACTAAAAAAAAAAAAAAAAATATTAAATTACGGATAAAATGAATTTTTAAAAGTTTCCAAATTTGCGTTATTGAAAAAAAAAAAAAATATATAAAAATAGTTCAAAAACAAAATTATTAATATTTAGTGCAGTTTTCTTAAAATAATAATTTACATAATTACATATATATATTTCATAAACATTTAGTTAGTAGTATATAAGGACAATATGGGTTAAAACATGCATAGCCTATCGTAAAACAAAACAAAACAAAAAAAAAAATTGTGAGAAATGACATTGAAAACAGACATTGCTTTTTGTGCATTTGCTTTCTTTAAAATCGATGTTTCATTTCACTTTGTACCATTTGATTTTTGAATTTGTGAAATAATAACAATGAATAAAGAGTAGATTTTTATTGTGAGTTTGCGAATATGGTTGAGCGTTAGTTGTAATGTTGGTTGGGCTGGTGAGTAAAATTTCACTCTGCGGAATGGTTGGGACAGGGAGCAGACGAAGCAACAACAACATCAAGATGCTTCGGGTTGTGTTGAGTATTGGTTGAAGTTTTGGTTCTTCTTTTTTTCACTACGATTTTTCTTTATTAGATTTTTGCCATTTCGTTCCATTTAATTTAATTCTGTCCATAGGTTATTGAACTCTGCTGTTGTAAACCACAATAGAAATGAAACAATATACAGAGTGCATGAGTATATTTTTTTATGTAGCTTGGTTTTATGTAAAATTTTTATTGGCTAGCAAGATCCCACCCTATCCGACGAGCTTAGACCAGGCATAAAACTAGCATGCACTATAGTTAGCCAATCGGTAGAACCGGGTCCATTACATAAAAATGGCGCCCAACGTGGGGCCCAACACTGAGTTAATATTTTGATATTTTTTTAATTTTCTAGTGATAACAATTCGGTGGTCTTGGAATTAGTTTTAGTGAATGCAGAATCAGTCATTCAGCTAACCAGCTATCGATACTGTTATTATTTTTTTCTTCTTACTTTCAGCTAAGCTGACATTCAAAATGAAATCTTTTGGAATAAGTTAGATGGTTATTTCAATCTAGCTTACCAACCTTTTAGTTTTGTTTTGCCCTTATCTTTTAATTTCAGTTCGTAAACTTTTTATTTAATGATACTTAGGTGTATGAAATACACTTGAATTATAAATATTTACGGAATCATTTGAGGATTTATTATCCTGAAAATAATACTTTTTTTTTACTAACCAAACTTTTACAGCCGAAATCTACATAATCGCTTTTACTATAGCTAACGCAACACATCATTTTCGCAAATTTTAAATTGCTTTACAAATTTCAAATAATTTTTTTTTATTTTTGATTTTCAACAAAAATTTTATAAAGTCAAAATTTTTTTTTTGTTTTGAAACATTAATTGTTTATTTCGAGCTGTTTTAAATTTCACAATGCCTGTGCGTCACAGCTCGGAAAATTTAGATATGATTTTTCAGCCTGGTTGTATTTGTTCCATTTGCGACGAATGTACCAATGAAACAAACTTTTGTGCAACGCCATGTGAGCATGGGTTTCATATGACTTGCATTACAACGTGGCTAAATGAACATGAAACGTGTCCATTATGCAGAAGAGTAATTGATACGCATTCACTTAAAAGTTTCGATGTCCAAGGGGATCGTCCTGTTTTAGACGTGGGTGAAGCTCTTGATGCTCAGGGTGCACACGGTGGTGCAACATCTAAAGCTACAGGGACTGTTACCAGATCTAGAGCAGCTTTGGGAACACAATCCAATTGGGATCGGCAGGATACTTCATTACAGGGAAGGGCACTGAATCCCTCTCAGTTAAATAGGAGTGGCAGAGGTGGGCATAGACAATACAGGGCACCTCGTCAAAATAATTCTGAAAACACAGAAGAACAACGATTACAGGAATTAATAGATGTTTCCTTGCGTAATTATGATGCACATAATTCACAAGTTGTTAGTCAAATAGTAACTCAATCACTTGAGAGATTTTTTCAAAATTAGAATTTAGGTAGAGCAAATGAAGGGATTCCTAATGGTGCTGATGCACAACAAAATGTTCATCGTACACAATCAGATAGAGACTTGCATACTTCGCAACCACAGCAATCTGTACCATTATTAAACCCTGTTCGACAACAAAACTCTCGTAATGAGACTGATGCAAGAAATGAAGATTATGACAGAAATAATGTTTATTCACATTTTCCAAATCGCACTAGTTCAGGCATAACCTCAACGGATGTAGTTTCCAAAACTATTCTAAATTGGAAACTCATTTTCGATGGTTCGTTGAGTAGTATTTCCGTTGACGAATTTATTTATCGTGTTAACTCGCTCACAAACTCAACATTGCGTGGTGACTTCTCAGCGCTTTGCCTCAGTGCCCATGTCCTTTTCGAAGGAAAGGCCAAGAGATGGTTTTGGAGGTATCATCGCTCGGTACGAGTTTTAGATTGGGTAGATATGTGTGACGATCTTCGGCGTAACTTCAAGGAATACCGCAGTGACTTTGAAATCAAGGAAACTGTTCGCAGTAGGAAACAGAAAGTGGGAGAAACATTTGAAAAATATTTTGATGCTGTTTTGACCTTATCTGATGGGCTCACCGTAGCACTGGATGAAGAAGAACTTGTCGAAATTTTAGTTCGCAATTTAAGACCAGAAATTAGGCTAGAACTATTGCACTTAGAGATAAGAACTCTGGCAGAGCTTCGTCGCTGTTGCAGACGTCGAGAAAATTTTGCGAATGATGTGCAAAATTTTTCATCATTTCAAAAACCTTATTTTCCTGCTAAGCGACAAGTTTCTGAAGTAGATCAAGACTTAACCGATTTAGTTTTGATAGATGAGGATGTGGCTGCGATACATAGGCCAAGTGAAAGTAAGGTAATGAAGTGCTGGAACTGTGACGAAGAAGGCCACTCATATAAACAGTGCATTAAGCCGCGAAGAGTATTTTGTTATGGGTGCGGGCTCATTGCTTTCTTTTACCCTAGTTGCCCACATTGCAATAATCCGGAAAACCGAAAAAGGGATACCATCAACAACAGCAGAAGGTATCCCAGTCCAACGGCCAAATCTTAAATAAGCCAAACATAACTATTCTTCAAAATAATAAAATTAATAATGATGTTAGTGCCATACCTAAATTAAAACCACTTATTCCTTTTCATAAACGTCTTAATGAATATAATAGTCTTCGTGACCAAATTTTTAAAAATAATCGTTCTGCTAATCGTGCACGTGAATATTGGCCTAAAACTATGAAAAAAAAATCAAATATAATTTCAACAGTAATTAACAAACCAGGAGATTTGCGTCCATATGCATCCATTAAATTATTAGATAAGCAATTACTAGGCTTGCTTGACTCTGGTGCATCAGCTAGTTGTATAGGGGCTCAGTTAGCAAAAGAAATTATCAATGATGACCTTAAAATTAAAAAACTTCAAAGTTCAGTTTGTACTGCAGATGGCTCATCTCAGGAGGTAGTGGGTGTTATTTTGCTTGACGTCACATACAAGGACATGGTGAAACCTATTGAATTTTATATAATTCCATCTTTGACTCAGGAAGTCTACTTGGGCGTCGATTTTTGGAAAGCATTTGCAATTGCTACAAATATTATTAGCGAAATTTCAGACATTCCATCTAAGCCAGAAATGCACGTACTCACGGTTTCTCAGCGTCAAAGCTTAGATGCAGCTATCAAAAATTTTCCATCTTTTGAAAAACTTGGACTAGGCAAAACCACTTTTCTTCAGCACACCATCGATGTAGGTACTGCAAAACCTATAAAGCAGAGACATTTCCCCATATCGCCTGCAATCGAAAAACTTATGGGTGAAGAAATTGACAGGATGTTAGAAATGGGAGTTATCGAAGAGTCTAATAGTGCGTGGTCTTCACCGGTTGTGTTGGTGAGGAAACCCGGGAAAGTGCGCCTGTGTTTAGACAGTAGAAAGGTAAACTCTCTTACAATAAAGGATGCCTATCCACTACCACACATAGAGGGGATACTCAGTAGATTGCCGCGAGCAGAGTTCATTTCAAGTTTGGATCTCAAGGATGCCTTTTGGCAGATTCCTTTAGATCCAAATTCTCGTGATAAAACTGCGTTTACCGTACCAAATAGGCCCTTATATCAATACAAGGTCATGCCTTTTGGACTCTGCAACGCCCCGCAATCTATGTGTCGGTTGATGGATAAGGTTATCCCTTATTACCTCAAAACTAAAGTTTTTGTTTACTTGGATGACTTGCTCATCGTTTCCGAAGACTTCGAAAGTCACATTATTCTTCTGTAAGACGTTGCTTACCATATCCGCAATGCAGGGTTAACAATAAATATCGCGAAGAGTAAGTTTTGTTTGAAGCAGGTTAAGTACTTGGGATACATAGTAGGTAATGGGACATTGCAAACTGACCCTGAAAAAGTATCGGCAATATCTGAGTACCCTCCTCCAAAATCTGTTCGGCAGCTAAGGAGATTTTTAGGAATGACGGGCTGGTACCGTCGATTTATTTCAAATTTTGCTGAAGTTTCAAATCCACTTACAGAGTTGCTCAAGAAATCGAAAAAGTTTGAATGGAGCCAGGAAGCACAGGTTTCATTTGATAACCTCAAAGAAAAATTAACAACTGCTCCTGTGTTGACCAACCCTGATTTTACAAAAGCCTTTGTCATTCAATGCGATGCGAGCCAAAATGGTGTAGGTGCTGTTCTCGCACAAGTTTATGAAGACGGCAGTGAAATTCCAGTGGCATTTATGTCGCAAAAATTAAATAGTGTTCAACGCAACTATTCGGTCACAGAGCAAGAGTGTTTGGCAGCGGTTCTTGCCATTAAAAAGTTCAGGCCTTATGTTGAGGGACAAGAGTTCATGATCATAACAGATCACGCCAGCTTACAGTGGCTTATGAACCAAGCCGATCTTAGTGGAAGCCTTGCTCGCCTTGCTTGCAAAAACTGTTGATAACATTCGGCGTTTCGATTTTGAAAACTTTTTAGCCAAACTAGGTGTAAAGCATATTCTTACTGCCGTACACTCACCGCAAAGTAATGCGTCCGAACGCGTAAACAGATCCATAAATGCTGCTCTTCGGGCGTATATTAAAAAGGATCAGAGGGATTGGGATTGTCACCTTAGCAGTATAAATTGTGCGCTGCGAAATTCACTGCATCAGTCTATCGGCTATAGTCTTTATTTTACAGTTTTCGGTCAACACATGATGACACATGGGGGAAATTACGAACTGTTACGAAATATAGATATGCTTAATGAAGGTTGGTTACCAAATGTGCAAGAGCGCCATGATAATTTAGCACTTATTCGAGATTTAGTGCTCAAAAACATAGAAAAATCCTACAACACTAATGTAAAAACATATAATTTGCGTTCACGAAATGTCAGTTTTTCAAAAGGGCAAGAAGTCCTGAGAAGGAACTTTGCGCAGAGCAATCTGGCAAATAGATTTAATGCGAAGTTAGCGCCAACTTTTTTAAATGCGCGGGCTCGAAGGGTAATTGGAACATCATATTATGAATTGGAAGATCTAAACGGGAAGCTATTAGGTACATATCATGCAAAGGATATGCAGTCTAAGCCTTAAAGCATTTATTAGCCATTTTTCAGTTTTTTCTACATTTATTTCATGCTATGTCTCAAAATCTGTTTTGTGATGGCAGTGTTTAGGTTAATTCTTTTATTCGATAATTTACGTACTTTGCGAACACACTAAGTCTGTGCTGTGTCTACTAAACAAATGTTTTGCTTAGCAATTTCAATATTGGCCACTTCATTGCAATCGGCCATTTCCGTTTTTGTCCGTCTGGAAGCACACATCGTCAGCTAATATTGAAGTAAGTAAATTTTTAGTTTTTGTAAGCCATCCTAAAACTTTGAATACATCACCGCCATTTAATGCAGCTGATGTTTAAGTTTATTCTATTTTTGCTTAACGCAACTTGTTTCAGATATTAAAAAAAAACTTAAATATTTAGGAAACTATTCGAAAACTAGTTAATAAGCCATCCACTTGATCATTGATTTAAACTGATCCAAGAATTGGATCAAAAGATCTAAAATCGAAATTTTTGTATAATTTGCTTGAGCTGCCAATCAATCAAATAATCACCCGGTAAGCCCTTTATCATTGTATTTTAGTCTTGCAATTACTCTTCCATTTATTCTTAATTACTCGATTTAGTTACACGCCAAATGCACTTGCAAGCCACCTTGCGGTGTCAACAACGCCAAAGCATACAGTTGTGTTACGGCGCGAGGGTTATGATGAGCAGCGGCAATTTTAGAACAGCAGAGCAGAAGTTGCTGCTACTTAAAAATAATAAAACTAATAATATTTATTTCTAAAGATAAAGTGCAGTGTGTAGAATATATAATATACATATAATTACTTAAATAACATAAAAAAAAAAATAATAAGTTCATATAGTGATTTGTATGCTTAAATATATATGTCAAAAACTTATAAATTCTGTACCTACGTATATGTACATATATACATACATATATGCATAAAGTGAAGAAAACAAAATACTTGCTAAATCAAAAAAAAAAAAAATAGTTTACTTTTAAAATACTTAAAATACTAAATATGTGTTTAAGCTTAATTAAAAAAAAAAAAAATTAAAATAGTTATTTGGAATTTGCAAAAAAAAAAAAAAAAAAAAGAACAAAAAGAAAAATTTAAATACATAAAAACTTATATTGCACATTAAATTATAAACATACATACTAATTTACATACTATTACAACAAAAACAGCTGGGTGTCAACTTGTTAGCGCTAACATCGTTGGACTACGCTCTTTTGTAAGTTTTTGCTATTTCTTCTTTATTCTTCTTTATATAAAATAACAACAAAAACAAAAAAAAAAAAAACATTAAATGTAGTCTTTAATTCAATTTAAGAAAATTAATTTAAGAAGACAAATTTGAAACATTACTAAAAAAAAAAAAAAAAAATATTAAATTACGGATAAAATGAATTTTTAAAAGTTTCCAAATTTGCGTTATTGAAAAAAAAAAAAATATATAAAAATAGTTCAAAAACAAAATTATTAATATTTAGTGCAGTATCAGTTTAAAATTTTATATCGAAAATGTTTTCTTAAAATAATAATTTACATAATTACATATATATATTTCATAAACATTTAGTTAGTAGTATATAAGGACAATATGGGTTAAAACATGCATAGCCTATCGTAAAACAAAACAAAACAAAAAAAAAAATTGTGAGAAATGACATTGAAAACAGACATTGCTTTTTGTGCATTTGCTTTCTTTAAAATCGATGTTTCATTTCACTTTGTACCATTTGATTTTTGAATTTGTGAAATAATAACAATGAATAAAGAGTAGATTTTTATTGTGAGTTTGCGAATATGGTTGAGCGTTAGTTGTAATGTTGGTTGGGCTGGTGAGTAAAATTTCACTCTGCGGAATGGTTGGGACAGGGAGCAGACGAAGCAACAACAACATCAAGATGCTTCGGGTTGTGTTGAGTATTGGTTGAAGTTTTGGTTCTTCTTTTTTTCACTACGATTTTTCTTTATTAGATTTTTGCCATTTCGTTCCATTTAATTTAATTCTGTCCATAGGTTATTGAACTCTGCTGTTGTAAACCACAATAGAAATGAAACAATATACAGAGTGCATGAGTATATTTTTTTATGTAGCTTGGTTTTATGTAAAATTTTTATTGGCTAGCAAGATCCCACCCTATCCGACGAGCTTAGACCAGGCATAAAACTAGCATGCACTATAGTTAGCCAATCGGTAGAACCGGGTCCATTACAACTACTCAAAAACAATTTCCTCATGGCTACATTAGATGGCGTTGTAATGCAAGGATAAATATACCCTTTGTACCGCTTTGCCCCGTGTACCGCTTTGCCCCGCCTTCCCCTATCAATATTTTTGTCTTGAGTAGACCAACTTTTTCAGCCAATGATCATTGACATCAAGCTCTCCCGATCTTGACCTTACCCACCAGATCTCAGTTCCTACCATCCTAATGTACCATCCTAACGTTAGAAAATTAGAGCTTGCAAAAAATCATTAAGTTTTTCCATTTGAAGTATTTCGATTATTATTAGAACTAATTTTAAAAATGTTTTTAAAGTTATTTACCGAACGTAGTTGTCGCCTTATTAAATTGTTCGTCATATCTTCAGTATTTAGAGTCGGATCTTAAAACATGATGTTTTTGTCTCGAGGAGACCAATTTTTTTTGCTCCAAAGGTCATTGGCTTTAAGAACCCACCAGATCTACAACATAAATTAAAATATTTAAAGTAAAATCAAATAAAGTGTATTGGAGCCGTTGCCCAGCATCTCGAAGAAGCTCACCAATAATCAAAATACTTCAGTTGGAAAAATTTAATGATTATTTGCAAGCTTTAATTTTCTAACATTAGGGTGGTGCATTAGGATGGTAGGAACTGAAATCTGTTGGGTAAGTTCAAGAACGGGGTACTTGATGTCAATGATCTTTGGATCAAAAAGTTGGTCTGCTCAAGACAAAAACATTGATATATCATACATTAAGATCGGACTGTAAATGTTGAAGATATGATAAAAAACTTAAATGCGCAACCTCCATTTCGGCCAAAAAAATTTTTTTTTAAATTACCTAGCAAAAATGCTTCGGATTTGCTGGTGTACGGAGAACTTTTTTTTTTGAGTTACGGTCTAGTGTACGTGTGACTAATTTCAAACGGATTGAAATTGAATATTTCATATTCATTCATATTCATAATATTTTTAAAATGTTTTTGTTATATGGGCAAATCCGTAAAGTTGTTACTTTTTGAGGAAAAAAAACTTTTTTTCAAACTTATGGCACACTGTTTCTAAATATTGGTTCACTTTCAGATAAGCATAACAATCAAGATTTTGCATTGTTACCTCATTTTGGACAAATGGTCATACACTGTTTCTAAATATTGGTTCACCTTTAGATAAGCATAATAATCAAGATTCTACATTGTTACCTCTTTTTGAACGAATGGTCAAAAAGTTATAGAGCAAAAACGAACAAAAATGTTTCTATAAAAAAATTTTTTTCCTACTTATGGTACACTGTTTCTAAATATTGGTTCACCTTCAGATTAGCATAACAATCAAGATTTTACATTGCTACCTCGTTTTGAACAAATGGTCAAAAAGTTACAGAGCAAAAACCAACAAAAATAGAACAAAAATGTTTTTTATTATATTTGAAATGGATCATATTTGTACATGTTTTTATATATTTTCCATGTTAAAAGTTATTACGAAAATAATGGTAAAACGAAAGTATGCAGAATGCAAGCACGATTTGCAGAAAGTAATTTGGGATGTTGCTTATGTTATTTATTTTGAAAATAGTACCGTAGAGTGGCTTGGCAATGATAAAAAAAAAATTGACATTTCGATTTTGGAAAAAAAATCTCCTGACCTCAAATGTCGTTTAACGCGCATTAAACTCCTGTCATTTCTTTCTCATATTAATGCAAATCCACAGTAAAATTTTAAGCGTAAAAACTTTTGGGGTTTTTGAGAAAATCAGCCTTGATTTTTTTTCATAAGAAGCGCTATAGCTCCGCCAATTCAAATCAATAAAAAAATGAAGAAAAATACTAATTACCGTGGAACATTTTTCCACAGTATATTGTACACCTAAGTCTACCAGGCAAGCAAGGTATTAACTTTGTTCAATTAAATTCATGAATGTGCCATTGAAAAATCAGAAATTTTATTGCCAGGAAATCGAATATATACCATATAAATGCCCTAATAGCATATTTGTTTTTGAAGGCACATTCAATTTTGATGACTAGAATGGTTTATTTTCAATGAAGGAACATATTTATAGAACAAAATTCGTGATCAAAAACATGTTCAATTTTTTATAGACCAAAAAGTGTAAAAAATTTAAATTTACAAATAAGTTGAGACACTTATGTTGGAGGCTGAATTTCTGAAACCATTGATGGCACAGCCTCAACAGTCTAAGTAATATATAGGTTTGTGTGCCTTCTTTCGTTGCCCAAATCCCCGAGACACTATTTGAAATGTTCAAAAAGTTATCAGCGAGAAAAGATTGGGACAGGTTGAAAGAGACACATTGAAAAAGGAAAATTTCAACGTTTTTACACCTAACTCATCGTCATATTCATACATTTTTAGCAAATTCAATTTTTTTATTTGGTAGATATGTGGCTTAAGTTCTGTTCTTTCATGTAACCATAGTATCGGTTACCTAAAAAAAGTTTTTTTCGACTAGAAAAGCGAATGACAAGAAAAGTAACAACTTTACGGATTTGCCCATATTAGATAGTAAGATATAGAAATTTTACGTCGAAATTAAAATACAAGTTATGGAATTGAATTCTGTTCCTCATAAGACTACCACCAGAAGATGCCCTAACCTGTCCTCTCTAACAATTTATACAGTACTTCTCAGAACGAAAAAATTAAAATAATTAATATTTTCGACAAGACAGAGTTATACTCTACGTATAAACATAAATGTCAACTCTACATATTAACACAAATGTCAACATGTCTGCAGATAATACGAGTAGTTTACTCTGTTTTGAAATCAAAAAAAAAAAATACAGTTCAACATTTTTATAAAAGTTTTGCTGCTTTAAGACTGGGCAAAGTTAGGATGACCGTGTACATATGAAATTTTCCACTGAAGCAGTTTCTTAATCTTTTGGGCTCGCTGAACAATATGCAATCATTTTTTTCTTTGTATACGGTATTTGTTTCTTTTTCAGAAGGTTTTTCTCGCCAAAATAGCAGAAAAAATGGATAATTTTGTTAAAAAATGCCCGATAAATGTGACTGAAAATTTTTTTTTTTTATTTCAAGCTTGCATTCTTGTAAAGAATGTAAAAATCTATAAAAATGATACTTTCAGAAGTTTTTTCACCTGTATTTTCTTGGAAGATAAGCAGAAATTCGAAGAATTGATATCGAGAAAAATATCAATTTCACGTACAGAGATGTTCATATGTCGAAGAAATTTCTTTTTTCCGTTGTTTCTCAGTGTGCATTCCTCTAGTTTATGTATATTAGTGTAATAATTAAAGATTAGTATCGCATTCAAGAATATACTATGTGAAAATAGCCTCAAAAACGCATGAACCAATAGAGAAATAGAATCCATTTTTAAAATCAATCTATTACAAGCTTTCTAGCCCAGAAACCAGACTATATTTTTCCGAAGGCTTTTGGCACGCTGAGTCCAAATCCGAGCTCAGAATTGCTCTACGACCTATAGTGCAAAAATCACCATTTTCTGCTATTTTTTAGGTTATGTTTCACCTCGAATTGATTTTTCATAACAAAACTACTAGCAGCATCTATTAAGACCTTGTTTTTCCCTTCAAAATTCATCTCCGATTGTTCTAATCCGACTTTTCGTTCTTGAGATATATCAATTTCAATCTATAATATTTCATAATTATTTGGGAACTTAGCCTAAATGGGCCGTGTTAAACTTTTTACGAAATTGATATATCTCGAAAACCATAAGTCGGATCGGAACAGTCAAAGATGAATTTTGAAGGGAAAGACTAAGGACAAAGAGGACTGCATACTGACAAACAGCGGAAAATAGGAATTTCTTCGAGATATGAACACCTGTACGTGAAATTGCGATTTTTCTCCTTATAAATTCTGCTTATCTTCCATGAAAATACAGGTGAAAAAAATTCTGAAAGTATCATTTTTAAGATTTTTATATTCTTTACAAGAATGCAAATTTGAAAAAAAATAAATGTTCAGTCACATTTATCGGCCATTTTTTAACAAAATTATCCATTTTGTCTGCTATTTTGGCGAAAGTTCATTCTAAAAAGGAAACAAATGCCGTATAAAAAGAAAAAAAAAATGATTGCATCTTGTTCAGCGAGCCCAAAAAATTAAGAAACTGCTTCAGTGGAAAATTTTATATATATACGATCGGTTGCGCAATGCCTCTAAAAATTTCGTTTTTTTAAACTTATTTTTTTTCAAAAACGGCCGACCAGGGAGTATAAAGGGTTAATATTTTTTTTTCTAAATATCAGAAAATGATCACAAGACATCATAGACTCAAAAAAATCAAGAGCACCGAAAATCCAAGCACTTTCGATTTTTTTGGGTCAGTCTAATCACCATAACCGAGTAAGGCTCTCGTTGGGCTTAGCAAAGTTGACGACTCAGCGACCAAATTGTTTGTTGACCAATTTAGTTTTTTGTTATTCGGTAGATATAATAAAAACTTGGACTCGCAGATATAATTTTGCTAAAGACGGTAAGTCGTTGTCACCAATAGTGGATGAGTCATTGACCAACAACTGAACATGTCCATTTTAGAAACATTGCACCACCACATTTCATATAGAGTATCTTCTTAGCCAGAGCGTTAATGTCCATTAGCTCAACATGACCTAGCCTGCGTAGCCGCTGTATTTGTATGCGGTTTACTATGTCCATGTCAACGTTCAATTCCTTGTTCCATTTTATGCTGTGTGCGTCGATCATGCAGATTGGACCATAGATCTTGCAAAGAATTTTTCTATCAAAATCTCCCAATACGTTCTCATTGTTTCATTTGCTTACTGAGCCCAAAGTAAAACCTGCTGGCTTGAGATATTCTTCTTATTATTTTGATCACATCAAATGCGTAGTCGTCAACAATATCATCCGGGGCTTTTTGTCAGGGACCGTAACGATTATGAATTTTATGATAGAAATCACTGCATAATCATTATTCTGGATTTAAATTTTTTTCAATCAAAAATAATCGTTATTTTAGATTTCTATTTGTTTCGATCATAAATAATCTTTATTTTAGATTTTATTTTTTCGATCAAAAATAATCGTTATTTTTAATTTCTATTTTTTTCGATCAAAAATAGTCGTTATTTTGGATTTTTATTTTTTCGATCAAAAATAATCGTTATTTTTAATTTCTATTTATTTCGACCAAAAATAATCGTTATTTTGAATTTTTAATTTTTCGATCAAAAATAATCGTTATTTTCGATTTTTATTTTTTCGATCAAAAATAATCGTTATTATATTTTATTAGAGAACATCAAGGTCTATCATTTGGTATACATTTCAAGCTACGATCTTAAACCATAAACTTTTTTCCAAAAAAAGTTTGCCCAAAAAACAGGTGGCAACCCTCATTTTGGACGGGATTCGACAAGATTACTCGAAATATTTTTTTTAAGGTTCATCAAGATCTATCATTTGACATACATATCGAGCTAAAATCTTGAACCATAAACATTTTTCTGAAAAATCTTGGCCCAAAAAACAGGTCGCAACCCATGTTTGGGACGGGATTCGGCAAAGCAACCCTATATATTATATTTAGGCTCTTCATGCTCTATCATTTGATATACATTTCAAGCTGTAATCTTATACACTCGACTTTTCTACAGCCGGCTCTCCGCATAATACTCGTTTCTACTTGAAAAACTGATATGGGTATTTCCTCAGAAAGGTCCACCGTGACAGAAAAATTAAAAGTTATTAAAAAAACAATACAGTAATCCCCGCTTATAAGCATTTCTGAAAATGATTGATTTTTGGTGCATATAAGCGTGAAATGCATTTAGAAAAACTCGTTTATATGCATGAAAAGTGCAAATATAAAAAATCGGCATATCTACCAAATATGCATATATAGAATCGTAGTTTCATATGCTGTTACTTAACGCCAACTAACTAGAACCATACAAAAATATTTTTAAATGCAAAAAGCTGTGAAAATAAACATTTGATATTTTATATAGTACATATGTGTATACAGAGTTCATGTGATCATGTAGAATCTACATATATTGCAAAACTATTCTTTCTTAAAAAAAACGAGTAATCTTGGATTGAATATGACTGCAGCCCTTAAAAATATGTTCTTCAATGTCATCAAGTTCGTCAATAAACTTTTTTATTGGCAAAAGTAACTTTCGAAGCGTGTCTAATGAGACCAAAGGTGCACTCAATGAAGGAATTGGATTTATTTCAGCTGCAATGTCTATTTCTTCATCATCCTCTATTTTGTCAACGGATTACAAAATATGGGCAACAATTTCATTTTCATTTAACTCTTCCCAGCATGGCAAGCTACTGTCAAGCACATTTGACATTACCATAGGACTGACACGATTGTTTGTTATCAATATTTTTTTGACATGAAAAAAAAAACAAATTTTTTCCCTGTCGTGCATATAAGCGTGAATGGAGGAAAAAATTGGAGATTTTTTGGGGCTTATATCCGAGAAATGCATATAAGCGTGTGCATATAAAGGAGAAAAATGTTAACAAATCTAAATGGGGAAATGAAATTGCACAAGTTTTGATGCATATAAGCGAGAAATGCTTATAAGCGGCGTGCATATAAGCGGGGATTACTGTATTATCTAATATTACCTAAGAAAAATATTCAAATTTTATTAATTCAAACAAGTTACACTTGAATTCCTTCACAACGGTGAGCAAACCGACTTCAAAATTGCATTGCGACAAATGCAGTTTCTCTTTTTTGAAATTTTGAATAGTATTTTGTTTAAAATATTTAAATATTTAAGGGAGATGATACATGGTGAAAGTCGTTCCGCAAAATCTATCTCCAAACAGCAATTAGCTAAAAAAAAAATGTAAAGACATCAAATCAATCTCTATTAACTGTAAATTTTTAATTTGCTTTAGTTCATGTTCTAATGTCCCGTCCGCGATTAAAAAATATAATTTGTTCTCATTTCGAGATTAATAACAGCAGCAAATGTGTAAAATTTTTTTTTTTTAAACAGAGTTTCATGCATATAATCAAAACAAGAAACAAATAAAATGTTAAATTTTTAGAGCTATTTGAAGTTGGTCCCGTCCGCAATCGGCAATGTAAAACTTTTGTAATCCAAGCAGTTGCAAAATAGTTCACTTAATTTCTTTTTTTTTTGCAAAGTTGTAAAGAGCGGTACAGCACAGTATAATTTTCTTTTCAATGGTAGGTGGTTCCACGCCCCTAACAGGAAAATATGTTTTCACAGCTAATCTAATATATGTACATATTTTAATGAAATTCGGTTTGTAGATTGAAACATAAAAAAGGTTATAAGAGACTCTAAGTCCTTTAAAAAGGCGTAGCACCGCCCAAAATGAGCAAAACGCAGCCACAGAGTCGCTCCACCAATTTTGATTCCTGATAACAGAAATTTATTTTTAGTGGGGCGATGTCACGCCCCTTACAGAAAAAAACGTTTAAACAGCAAAAATAAAAGTTTCATAATTTTTTAAGCAAAATGTTTTAAATTTAAATTAATCGATCTCACCAATTAAATTCGACATATATGTATATAAAACAAAGTCAAAAAAAGTGTTAGTTAAGACGCTTATAACTCAAGAACGGCTGAACCGATTTTAATAATTTTTAATTTTTTGGATTCCTCTCCGCCCGGAAAGTGTTATAGGCTATAGCATTTTAATTAATTGTGCATATTTAGGGTGGCCCTCATACAAAATTTACTCTAAAACAGCATTTTCACAAAAACTACTTAATCGATTCACATGGAATTTACACCAAATGTCTTTCATATTAAGAGGCATAGCTACGGCCATAAAACTTTTTTTTTTTTTTTATTATAGTAAACAATTTTTACAACTAAAATATACATAAGAGCAATCGCTGCCAGGGCTTTCAGCTCAGATTATTATAAGTATCAGATATTATTATATAAATTGCACATTTTTAAAAACTTTTCCATGGAAGTAATATTTTCTGGACTTAGAGTTTTTAATAAATCTGTTGGCTTATTGAAATTAAATATATTTCTACGAATAGGTTCTAAGTAAATACAATCATTGAGAATATGGTCTATGGATAGCGTACTGCCAGTTAAAAGGTATTCGTGTGTAAGTTTGGTATACCCGATTCGTAGTCTCACAAACATTTTAGTTTGTAGACGGGTACAGTTTGAAGGATAAAAAGAACGATAAAAAGAAAGGTTCGCACCTGACGATTTACCCCATTCTTTAATATCTTTTAGGACGTCAGAAAAATTTTTTTTAGCCATAGTATTATCGTTTGTTTTTGAAAATATAATAGCTTCGTCAGCATAGATGGAATGTTCTATTTTTTTGTGTTTGTTTAGGATTTTACTCAGTTCATCGAAAGCAGTAATAAATAAAATAACTGATAATGGTGATCCTTGGGGGATTCCATTAAAAAGTGGAAAAGTGTCAGAAAGAGATGAGTTAATTCTTACTCGAAATTTTCGGCGTGTCAAAAAGGCTTTAACAAAGTTGAAGATTTTTTGACCAACAGCCCAATTTGCGAGCTGCTGAAGTACTACATGTACACCAATGCGATCAAACGCCTTTTCGAAATCAGTTGACAAAATTGTTACATGATTTTTGCTTGAAAGGGCAGTTGACACAAAATGTTGAAGGTGCAGTAAGGTGTCGGATGTGCCTTGTTTTTTTTTAAAGGCTACTTGATTGTGGCTCATCAAATTGTTTATTATGCGTTTAGCGATTATTTTTCCAAGAATTTTCCCAATGCAAGGAAGGAGAGAAATAGGTCTGTAGCTGGAAATCTCATCTACAGGCTTATTCGGTTTTTTTATTGGAACGATTTCAGCGGTGCGCCAACTCTGTGGGTAAATCCCTTTATCAAAAATGTTATTAAACAATATTATCAACCTTTCTTTTAAAGTGGGTGGGAGATAGGTAAGCATAGGTTAAGATATCCGGTCAAAACCAGGTGTTTTACCTTTTGCATTTCGTAAAGCGTTTTCGAACTCAATCGAGTTAAATAAAATTTTTTTTTGAAAAAACAAAGATTTTCTGTCGATGAATTCTTGAGAAAAATTGTTATCTTCTGAAAAACTTGACCAAGTGTTCGCAAAAAGATTTGCCATTTCAATGGAGGAGGTAATTATTCTATTACCAGAATTAATAGACCTGATCATATTTGTGATTTTCCTGCCAGCTAGGCTATTAATATCAGACCATATTTTTTTGGTGCTTGAATAAGGGTTAATTTGTGTTGTAAGCTTTTCTAAACTTGCTCCTTTTGCTGTTTTCAGAGCTTTCCTAAATAATGCGTTGGCTTTTTTGTAAGCAATCAGATTAGGGGTGTTTCTAAACCGTTTAAAATAATGCCACTTAGACTATTTGTCTTTCCTTAGGTGTTGAAGGTCACTGTTCCACCATGGAATGGTAGCTTTGACAAGAACTGTTTTTGTTTGAGGAATTGATATGTTTGCTGATCCTCTAATGATTTTACCTAATTTTGCGGCTTCTTGATTTATATCATTACAGAAGTTGCAGGATAAACTAGTAAGTTCACAGATTTTTTCAAATTTACCCCAGTTAGCGACATCAGTCTTAAATTTTCTTTTTGTTTTAGTACGTTTGAAGTTAATGTTGGTGAAGACTTCAACCAGAATGGGGTAATGATCACTACCGTGAAGGTTTTTAAGAATGAAGAACTGTTAATAAATCTTGACAACTAAAATTTTGATGTGGAGGTATACAAGTTAAAAATTGTGCATATAAATCCTATGTTGATTTTTACAGCTATTGTAGAAACATTAGAGTTTATGGAAATGGAGTTTATGCGGAATATGTTTTTTTATTAGTATTCCATTGCCTTGTTTAGCAGAGTTGTTAGTTGAAAGATTATGGAAGTAACCGGTATATTGTTTAGGAGTTATGAAGTTGATGTTATTGAAAGGGAAATTAGTTTCTTGCAGGGAAACTATATCTGGACTTAAATCATTTATTAAAAGTTGTAGTTCTTGGTAATTATTTGTGTAACATTTTATATTCCATTGTAGCAGTTTTAAAACCATTATCTAAACAGATAAATTATAATAGTGTTGTTGGCTTTTCTTTTAGAGGTTTGTGATATTTGTTTTTGTTTTTCGTTTTACAATTCTTCTTCGCTCATTGCACTAACAGAGTTAGAATTTACAAAAAATTGGTTGACAGAAGAGAACTCATCTGCACTAGAGATTGAGCTAGAATCGTTAGAAAGAGAAGAAGTGAAGTTGGTTTGCTTAGTTGTATTTATTTCAGACTGAAAGTCGGATGTTTCTGTGAGAGCAATTTTTCTCTTCGGGGAAGTGTCCACTGAAAAAATTGTGGATTCAAAAGAAGTGGTGGGTTTTTGAGAGAGCGACTGCTCACCATTATCATTTTTGGAGTTGTTGTTGTTGTTGATCGATTTGCTAATAGAGTTGATATTTGTTTTTGTTTTGGGTTTGTTTTGCTTTGGTGTGGTAGAGTTATGCGAAATTGTTAGTTGATTTATGGTGGGAAATGTTTCTGTAAGAGCGGTTGTTATTGTTGAATTTTGGGTAGATGCTGTTTTTGTTAAAGGGAATGTGGATTGTATATAGTTGTTATTGTTGGTTTGTGATATAATTGAAGCGTATGTAAAGTTCACTGGCTTAGTTGAAGGTTGTGATCTATTTATTTGCTTTGCTTCGCGCATAATGCATTTGTTTTTGGTTTTTATTTTTAGTATTTCTTTTTGTTGCAAAAATTTTTGGCATTCTTTAGAAGAAGCTGGATGATTTTCGGCGCAGTTTGCGCAATAAATACGCGAACATTCGATTGGAGAATGAGGGGGAAGATTGCAGGTGACACATGCTGGCGAGTTTTTGCATCACTTCGCAGTGTGTCCAAGAATCTGACAAGACTTACACCGCATCGTGTTGGGAATGTAATCACGAATTCGAGCGGAGCGCCATGAGATTTTAATTAGGTCGGGTAAATGGTATAAGTCGAAAGTTAACAACACAACTCCACTTGGTTGTGCTTTACCGTCAACCAATCTTGTGAATTTATACACAGCTATAACACCTTGAGAATTGAACTCTTTAACTGTTTCTTCATCAGGGATTTTATTTAAGCACGGTGCATAAACGGTTCCTTTGGTAGAATTTAGGGAGTCGTGTAAATAACACTTAATTTGACACAAACCAAACAATTCTTTTGCTGACACGAACGAACTTTTTTGCTATTAACTCATTTTTCACAAGCAGTAATAAATTTCCGTCGCGTAGTTCGGAAATTCATATTATTTCTTTGCTAATTAAATTTAAAGCTTTTTGCACTGCGAAGCACGGGTATTCGGATATTGGTTTTTTTTCGTTCGTAGATGCAACGACAACGTATCTTTGGTTTGGCTGCTGTATTGTAGGGAGTCCGGGGAAATCAGAAGTTTGTTGCTTAGAAAATCGTTTCATTTTTGTTTGGGGACCGTCTGCCAGTAAAGCAAAACGGTTTCCCCCTAACAAGGGGGCCCAGGGGGCATAACTTAACACCACATAAGACCCAAACCACGATCAACTCAAAACACTACCGGTTAAACGTAAAAATATTATTCGTGAAGAATATACTTTGCTACTAGAAGACACAAGCCACTATAAGCACGAATGTAATTCGAAAGAAGAGTTCAAACAAAAACGATGTGCTCACCACGGGGGATAGTCTGAGACTGCATAAAACTTTTATTTAAGACCCATACTTAGGGTGGCCCTCATACAAAAATGTTTTTAGAATAGGATTTTCAACGATTCACATTAAATTTACACCACGTGTCTTTTATATTAAAAGGCATAACTTAGGCTATAAAACTTTAAGTTTGGGTGCATATTTAGGGTGGCTCTTATACAAAAATATTTCTTAAATAGCATTTTAAACGATTCACATTAAATTTTCAACAAATGTCTTTTATATTAAGATAGCTAAGGCTTTTATTTAGGACCCATTTTTAGGGTGACACTCATACAAAAATATTTTTAAAATAGCATTTTCAACGATTCACATTAAATTTACACTACGTGTCTTTTATATTAAGAGGCATAACTAAGGCTTAATAACTTTTATTTAGGACCCATATTTATGGTAGCCCTCATACAAAAATATTTTTGAAATAGCATTTTAATCGATTCACATGGAATTTACACCACGTGGTTTTTATGTTTAGAGGTATAGCTCAGGCTAGGGAGGGCCAGCTGCGGTGCCCAAAAGTCGACAGCGCGCTGACGTTTACAACAAACATTTCGCGCTAGTATGTGTACAAATGTGTGAAGAAATTCCAGCGAAAAAAAAAATGAAAATAAATGTGTTTTGTCTTTGTGAAAATTCGTACATCACTGATGTTAATAAATAATGATAAATGTTGGCATATAAAATAATTGTATTTTTATTTAACAACAAAAAGAAAACATTTCATAAATCTTATACATATTATGTATACATATGTATGTTATACAAACATATTAACAGAGTTTACTTAAAATAAGACTTTCAATATCTGGTTCAATATTTTTTGACGAAATATCGGTGACTATTTTTCCATGAAATTGAATTTTTTTACAACAATTAAATAATATTTCAATAATACATGCTTAAAAAGTTGTCTTTCGCATAAATAATGTTTTTGTTTGCATTTGTTTTGTTTTTGCACGTATGATTCCGACTGGGTTTCTCGCATCTCGAATCAGCGCATAGAAATCAGCAGCTGCACGGCGGGCCGAATGATGGCCCGCAACGGGCAATGTGACCGCGGGAGGGTAAATGGCCAACACTAGCTTAGGCTATAAAAATTTTATTTAGGACCCATTACAAAAATATTTTTAAATTAGAATTTTCAAAACTTTTGCTTAGGGTGCAAAAATATTTTTAAAATACAATTTTCACGAAGACTGGACAATCGATTCACACTGAATTCACACCATATAGCTTTTATATTAAAAGGCATAGCTTAGGCTACAGGGTGGCCCTTATACAAACATATTTTTAAAATAGCATTTTCAGAAGGATAACTTACTCGATTCTCATGGAACTTACACCATGTGGCTTCTATATTAAGAGTAATAGCTTAGGTAATAAAACTTTTATTTAGGGTGGCCCTAATACAAACATATGCATAAACTATTATTTTCACGAAGACCGGTTAATTGATTTACATGGAATTCACAAAACGCGCCTTTAATATTAAGCTATTATATGTAGGGCGCATATTCCCATGGAATTTACTCAACGTGGCTATTATATTTAGAGGCACATACTTAGGGTGGCCCACATACAAAAGTACTTTTAAATAGAATTTTCACGAAGATTACATAATTGTTTTTTCAATATTACTAATGGTCTATGGAAGGTTTTTGCAAAGTTTGGTTTAGAAAAAAAGGCAGTGACACGCCCCCTAAAATCGAATTAATCATATCTCATCAAGTACTGGACACAGATGAATATGACTTGATATACAAAGTACGGGCAAAAGTAAGTTTCACTGGAAAAATGGGCTGTCGTCGTTTGAGTTCATACAACATCCGGAACACCTACCGGAGAGGGCAGGACAACGTCTGCCGGGACAGCTAGTTACTATATAAATCTGAAATATAAAAAATATATGAAAAATTTACCTAGTAAACCATAATGGCAAAAAAAATATGTCCCATTCGCAATGTCCAGTCACGAGTCATATTATACTTTGTAAGAAAAAAAAATAAGTACAGTGAAATTCCCCATAACCGGACACCCACCGTCGCAGTATTTTTGTCCGGTTATGGGAGATGTCCGCTTATGGGAGAGGAACAAAAAAAATTTATTGAATTTCTTGAACAAATTTATGCTTATCTCTGAAGTGGCGCTTTAATTTTCAAATTGTACTTCATTATTGTTATATTCAGTTAATAAACTTTGATAGATTTTTGAAAATTCATCAAAACCAGCGAACCAGAATGAACGAAAAAGTCCAACTCTACTCAACACTTCTGACATAAATGTGTAGGTATATTAGAATTATTACGGGAACCACCAAATTCGTTGCTTTCAAAACAAAAACGAATTAGAATTTGTAAAAAAAAGGTTTAAAAGAGATATTTTGATCAAAATGACATAGAATATAGTGTCCGCGTCCGGTTATTGGAGAGTCCGGCTATCGGAATTGATTTTGTATGGAAAAGTTAATGAAAAATGAGTGTCGCCGAAATATGTCCGGTTATAGAAGCTGTCCGGTTATGGGGGCTGTCCGTAATGGGGAATTTCACTGTACTATTTTTCAATCAAACAAAATCATTAAAAAATGTTGGTAGGTTTCGCTGACTTATGCTTTTCTATAAATGGCCATGAAAAACACCTCCATTTTTTGTCCCATTCGAATCGCTCTTTTATTGCCTTTATCTTGGAACTGGTAATACGTCTGCCACCAAATTTACCACTAAATATAGTGCTACCAAAGGGCTATTCCTTTAAGTAACAGAAAAAAGAAAAGTGTTTTACTTTGACTTTTATTCCACTTTAAAAGTGTACGACTTTCCCATTCGACACCATGGAAATGCCCATATGGTTACTTTCAAAAATTGTTAAAAATAAGAAGGCGTTATGGTCCCTGGCTGAATTTTTAACACTATGTAGGTGGGTCAGAATTTATGAACTGGGCCACTTTAAAAAAAAAAATTTATTTATTAATGAAATTTTGTTATTTAGATAGTGGTATGTGCTAGAAATTAAAATATGAAGTGATTTTTTTTACATTTTTTTTTTGTTGTTGTTATAGGCAATTGAAATTCGGGGACAAAATTTTTCAAAAGCTTATAACTTTTGAACGGATTCGGCGATTTTTATAAATTTAACGGTGTTCGATTTATATTGAAATAGAGTATAAGTGAGATTTTTTTCAAATTTAAATAATGTATTTTTCAATGTTTAAAACATGTTTATTTATTAAATGTTAATGAAAAACAGCCTTCCCTGTCCGATCGAAAAACGAAAAAAAATATATAAATGTTAAAAATATTAAAGTACAATATTCCGTTGAGAAAAAAATGGATCGCTCTTGACGTAATTTTTATTTACATATTTGTAACTCTGCACAATAGGCTTATAGTGGATTCTATGAGTCGGAAAAAAACTTGAGAAATACAAATATATAAAGCAGCAACCAAACCACCTCCACCCTACGTTTTCGAGGATGCTGAACACGATGGTGGTGTTTAAAATTATTTTAGAAATGACCCCACCCCTAAAATGCCCAAAAACCGCCCCAAAATGGGGGAATCGCATATTCCGCGTCTTCCATCGGTAAAATATTTGTCACTCCCCATTTTCGAGGATGCTGAACACGATGGCGGTGCTTAGAATTTTTTTGGAACTGGCCCCATGCCCTTAAATGGTACAAAAGTGGTAATTTGTGTCCATTGGGGCGGTTTTTGGCTACTTTGGGTGGTGGGACCAGTTCCACAAAAAAATTCTAAGCACCGCCAACGAGATCAGCATCCTCGAAAATGGGGACTGACAAATATTTTACCGATGGAAGACGCGGAATATGCGATTCCCCCATTTTGGGGCGGTTTTTTTTTTCGGGATCTAAAAAGTACATTTGCAGTCTCGATTCAGTACATTTTCACAAAACCCAAATGCCATTACTGCTATGTACGTTTTTTGAAAAGTAATAAACACCTTTTAGATTTGTTACCTGAATTCATGAAATTTGATAAATTGATGGTAACATTGCCTCTGACGACTTGCACAGCTGAAAGAAATTTTTCGACCTTAAGAAGATTGTTAACTTATTTAAGGAGTACTATGACCCAAACTTGGCTTAACCCTTAAGCATTTTGTATGTCCAGTCCGAAGATGCATTTATTGTAGATTTAAACGAGCTCGCGAATGAATTCATAGAACGGTGCGAAATTAGACGTCAAACATTACATTGTCATAACCAAAATTTTGTAATGTTGTGAACAATAAATTATGATTACAATTGTGAAATGTATTTTCATATACTTTTACATTTTCTTACTTTTTGATTACTATGACTCTACACCCCCCCAGTAATTGCCAATTGAAAAAATTTTGAAAATTGTGCCCCCCAATATTTTTTAGAAGTCTTCGCCTCTGCTTGTGTGCATCATTGTTGTAAAAAAAACTCATATTCATGGAAAAATTGTTTTAATTCTCGGAAAAGTACTTTTTGTTTTTATTGAAGAATTTTGAGTTTAATAATTTTTTGTGTTGCCATGCGATGCTTTCGCAGTTTATTTTTATTTTTATCAGTGATGCACGAATTTCTACTTGGGTAATGTTTTCTTTATGTGGAAAAGACAAAACATTTATACTCATGTTTTTTTTTCGTTGGAATTCCTACACTCATTTATATACTAGCGCGAAATTTTTGTTGTAAACGTCAGGGCGCTTTCGACTTTTGGGCACCTCAGTTGGCCATCCCTACTCTAAATAAAGTGGAAAGATCTATGCATTTCAATTTACCGGAGAGTAGATTATATACTAACATAAGAGAAACGTATGTTCGTCTATCCTTCAAAGATTGAAAACCAAGAAGCTTTCATCTAGCATCATAAGAAGGAAGATTACCAGGCCAATGCATTTTGTAAAAAGCATATCTTGTTAAACCCATTCGGAATCAAACGTGCAAAAACAAAACAAATGCAAACAAAAACAGTAATTAAGCGAAAGGAAATTTTTTAAGAATTGACTTGTATTATTTAATTGTTGTAAAAAAATTTATTTTCATGGAAAAATAGTTTTAGTTCATGAAAAAATAGTTTAGTTTTTAGTAAACTCTGTTAATATGTTTGTATAACGTAAATATGTATACATAATATGTATAACATTTATGAAATGTTTTCTTTTTGTTGTTAAATAAAAATAAATTTATTTTATATGCCAACATTTATCTTTATTAACACCAGTAATGCACGAATTTCTACTAGGTAATTTTTTCTTTACGGGGAAAAGACAAAACACATTTATTTTCATTTTTTTTTCGTAGGAATTCTTTCACACATTTGTATATGTTACCGGCAAAAACCAGTTTATCCGATGCGTGTTAGGGTAAACTAGTTTAGCCTAGGATGAACTAGTTTGTCCTGATAAACAATTTACCATTTCAGGACAAACTAGTTTGGCCTATGAGTCAAAAAGTACATAATTACCCTCGAAACATTTGATTTAGAAAAAACTAGTTAATCCTAGGCCAAACTAGTTTGCCCTGAAATGGTAAAATTTTTTATCAGGACAAACTAGTTCGTCCTAGGCTAAACTAGTCTATCCGATGCGTGTTAAGCCTAGGAAAAACTAGTTTATCCTAAAAACTAGTTTGGCCGGTAACATATACATACTAGCGCGAAATGTTTGTTGTAAACGTCAGCGCGATGTCGACTTTTGGGCTCCGCAGCTGGCCATCCCTCTAAATGATGAAAACAATTGATTTTGTTTCACACAGAACCAAAAACTTTTTTATTTTCTTTGGATTGAATACAGAATTTCTCAATAATCATTCATCTACTTGAGAATCTGATGATGATTCCAAAGTTGTGCCTTCTTTTTGCAAAGGTTTAGCTGTCGTAAATTACATCGCCGAAAGAGGTGTTGCGTTTATGAAAGATTACAGCCAAATTTTGTCAAACAATGAAGAGCAAAAACAGCTAATGCTACAAATAGAAGCATATCGCAAAAGTTATCCTTTTTGTGAAAAGAGCAAGTTAATATAAACAATGAATGATATGAATTGATATGAATTATTTTTCGAAATTTTCTTAGTTTTTTCAAAGGGATCCCTTTGACCCTATACGGGTCACTCCGAGGGAACTACGAATTGTTTTTCGAAATTTGCTGCATTTTTTGTGTTTTTTGTAAGGGAACACCCAAAAGGATGGCAGATAGAGGGTATGTATTTTCGGACAAAATATTGGAATAGAAAATATAATAGGACCTGGTGATATATATGAACCCTCTACGGGTCACTCCCAAGGTGCTATGAACTATTTTTCGAAATTTTTCGTTTTTTTGTAGGGGGACCACCGAAAAGGTGGCAGATAGGTATAGGTGTGTCAAGAGAAAAGTTTGGGAGAGTAAAAATAATAGAAGTTGGTCTAACATTTTACCCCTCCAGACGCATCTGAGAAGAGGGGGGAGTCAATTTCATAATTTCACAAGAATGTCATTTTGCAGGGGAGCTCCCTTAAGGGGTAGTGATAGGGGGCAGGTATTTTTGGACAAAATGTTGGAGGAGAAAAAATAATGGGACCTTGTCACATATTTGATTCCTCTACGAGAATTTTTTTTTTCGAAATCCTTTATTATTGTATTCTGTCGAATTTATGACATTTTACATTGTGTTACATTTAAATTTGAAATAAGACTAAAAAATTGAATTCAGAATGTAAGGCTTGCCTCGAGTGACATACTCTTATTCGTGGAAATTACCTTCCATTAATGTAGTAAATCTTAAGGTGCGTTTCTTTTGAGCCTGAAAGAGGTATTCGATGCTGACATAAGCTTAGACGTCAGCCTAAAATATATGGAAACCATTGCAAAAAGTTAAAAGAAATTGAAAAATTCGAAAAAATGTGGAAAATGTTGAGAGTAGTTAAAAAACTCAAAAATACTTGCAAGAAGTTGAAAAATGTTGAAACAATTCAAAATTCATGAAAAAGTCTAAAAAAAAGAAAATGTCAAATCAAGTTGAAAGAGGTTAAAAAAGTGGAAAATATACATACACATGGAATATGTTGGGAAAAGTTAAAAAGTTGGAAAACTCAAAAGAATGTTGAAAAAATAGAATAGGAATGCCCACTGACGAAATCCCGTCGAAATTTATTTAATTTTATAGCTTATAACAATTGACATCTATGCACCAACTTTTATGAAGATTACTCTCATTGCACACTACCTATAGCATTAAACGTATTTTGCTTAGATGGGAGTTGCCACGCCCACCGGTTCTATTGTGCCAGATTTTCGTAAGAAGATACCTTTTAGCAAGTATATCTAACATACTAAATTTCATTACGATTACTTTGTTAGTTCTCTAATTATAACTAAGCATGCCATAAATTTTTTAAAAAAAAATCAGGAAAAATTGGAGAAAAAATGTCATTTTACAGGATTTAATTTTTCAAAAACAGGATTGATTACAGGATAATTTTTTTTTTTTTTTTTTTTTGGAGATTAGATAGTAATTGTTGTGTAGGAATCAGAGAACTGCTTTGAGTAGCTCACTGAGGGTTATGAGCCACTTGCAAAAATATGAGACATGAATGTGCATATTGCATACAATAATGAGTGTGAATCAGAGTTACGCTCACTAATAGTGAATGCGAAGATAGCTCATAGCTCATGAATGTGAGCTGATTAATAGCTCTAGTCTCATGAATGTGAATGCCTGAAAAGCTCACTCACATGCAGTCAGCATTCATGAATCAGTGAATGGTTTTAGCCACTTAAGTTGAACTGTGTCAAGAAAAAAATTTTTATTTGCTCCAATCGATAGGGAAAGTTCGAAAATGGTCTCCGGACATCACTTTGGGAGGCTCGGGACCCTGGAAAGAACCGTTTTTGTCCAGAAAATGGGTCCCCGGACCATGGTACCTGTACTTGACCCATTTTCGGAAAAATTTTTTTCTGTTCCAATCGGTGGGGAAAGGTCGAAAATGGACTGTAGACATCACTTGGAGTATCTCCGGACCCTGGAAAGGACCGTTTTTGACCAATTGTCGGAAATTTTTTTTTTTGCTTCAATCGATGGGGAAAGGTCGTAAATGGATTTTGAACATCACTTGGAGTACCTCCGGACCCTGGAAGGACCGTTTTTACCCATTATCGGAAAAATTTTTTTTTGCTTCAATCGATGGGGAAAGGTCGAAAATGGATTTTGAACATCACTTGGAGTACCTCCGGACCCTGGAAAAGGCCGATTTTGACCCATTTTCGAGAAAAAAATTTAGTTTTTTCAAACGAAAGATAGCTCAAAAATATTTTTGGACATCACTAAGGAAGGCTCGGGACCCTGGAAAGAACTGTTTTTGACCCGAAAATGTGCCCCTGGGCCATGGTACCCGTTATTGACCCATTTTCAAGAAAAAAATTTTGTTTTTTCAAACGAAAGATAGGTCAAAAATATTTTTGGACATCACTAAGGAAGGCTCGGGACCCTGGAAAGAACCGTTTTTGACCCGAAAATGTGTCCCTGGGCCATGGTACCCGTTTTTGACCCATTTTCGAGAAAAAAATTTTGTTTTTTCAAACGAAAGATAGCTCAAAAATATTTTTGGACATCACTAAGGAAGGCTCGGGACCCTGGAAAGAACCGTTTTTGACCCGAAAATGTGTCTCTTGGTCATGGTACCCGTTTTTGTCCCATTTTCGAGAAAAAAATTTTGTTTTTTCAAACGAAAGATAGCTCAAAAATATTTTTGGACATCACTAAGGAAGGCTCGGGACCCTGGAAAGAACCGTTTTTGACCCGAAATTGTGTCCCTGGGGCATGGTACCCGTTTTTGTCCCATTTTCGGGTCAAAAACGGTTCTTTCTGTCCACTCCTCTCTGATTCATTTTCGATTCGTTCAGTTTCAACAAAATACATGTCTTACGCTTTGATTTTTCGCAGCATGTCCGCTTTTTTTTTATCCAATTGTAGAAATCAATGCACGACATTTAAAGTTTCTACTTTTTACTGAGATTTTTCATCTGTCCACGTCTTGTTCATTGAAATAAAAAACATATTCCACTATTGCTGCCATTTCTTTGTAATCGCAATTCTCAGTTTCCAAACGAGTAAAAATTTCAACCCATCGTTTCGAAATCGAAACATTTTCATCTTTCCAGCACTTGATTTTCGCAACTGAACAATAATTTTTCACATACCCGAACTCTTTGTGTACTTTTGATAAATGCGGATGCTATTGAAAAAATTCCATTGCACTTCTCACAAAACACATCACTATTACTTTTAGTGTTTTCCAAAAATGGATATTTTTCTTTCAGTTTGTCGCTGAGAACGGATCGGCTTTTCGTCGATTTCTTCATAATATCACAAAAAAAAGTTTTCAGAACACAAGTCACAAATTACACTAGTTTACAAATAATTAAAAAATTTATGAACTTTATATGCCATTATTCATTTTTTATGTAAAATCGGCTGCTGATTCTGAAAATCAAATTATTTTTTTTTTTCTTTCTCGTCGTTTTCGAGATATCGGTCACTTTCGGTTTTTGGACCAAAGAAAAAAGTTGGTTTTATTAAAAAAAAAAACGAATACATAACGGACTCGTTATTTATTATTAACAAAGAAGGCAGTTTTCAAGATATTTTCAATATATAGATAGTTCTTTTTTTCTTTTTTAAATACTTTCAAATTAAAAAATAAAAAAAAAATTATGTCATCGCCGGGATTTGAACCGAAGCTTCCCTGATTAGACAATGGTTGTTGCATGCGCAGTTTAACGACATCATTTTAGTGTGTCTCAAAAAGAGTCCGTAACCGATCCGTTTTATTTACAAAAAACGACTTCGGTACGGATCCGACAAAACGGATTCCAATTTTCATACGAAAACGAATTCGAAAAGGATCAAAACGGATCCGTTTTATTAACAAAAAAAAACAATACGAATTGGATCCGAATATGAAGTCCGTTCCGAGTTCAAAACGGATCCGACAACGCGGACGATCCTTCCCGCTATTTGGAGGCGAATCACCCACGATTTCGTATCCGAATCGTATCAGAATCGGAATCTGGAACGGATCCGTTTTATTTACAAAAACTGACTTCGGAACGGATCCATTTTGTTCACCAAAAAGGAGTTCGGAACCGATCCACATACGATGTCTGTTCCGAGTCCGTAACGGATCCGATTTAGTTAAAAAAAAATGAGTCCGACTCGCATCCATTTTATTTTAAAAAACGAGTCCGTAACGGCTCCGTTTTTAGTTAAAAAACGAGTCCGTAATAAAGTCCGTTCCGGGTCCGTAACGGACCTGCACCCGTTTTTGTGCACATTGGGAAGGAACTTCTGGGCACACCTGATCTAGAAAGTAGCTTTCCACTGTTCAGAAATTTATGTATATGTCTTACCAGTTACACATTTGCATTATTAAAGAGTATCAAAGTTTTATTTCAATAGATCTCACAGTGTTGCGCCTAGTGTATGCTAGCTGGACAAAATTGAATACCTCGTTTAAAAAAAATAACGGCATAGTTTCACAAGAAATACTCTCAAAGAAAATTTTACAGTTTCAGACGGTTGAAGTGAGAGAAGTTCTTTCAGTCAACTTATAATTTCTGAAAAAATGTGGTTGAGTAATCGTGAAAAGATATTAATTTTGTTATTTGTTACTATTAAAGATATTTTTTTTCAAGGGATTTCAAAGTGAAGCACTAATGAAATTAATATAAAATGTGAAAAATAATTTTATAGTTTTTATTGAAAATTTTACAAATATATGCTGTTGGATCAAAACCTTTTTTAATCCAGCAACAAAATTGAGAATTTAGAAATTGGGCGACGTGTTAATATAAAATAAAAAACTTCACTTTTTCAAACAAAATAATTTAGTATTTACTGCATTTACTTTAATGATTTTTCTTCAACTGATCTTATTACATTAAGCATAAATGTGTTACAGCGTTAAAGCATAAAAATGAGAACATATGAGGAGAGAACATAAGAGTGCATAAGTATGTACTTGCAAAATGAGACCAATAAAAAAAAGAGACAAAATTATTTAAATGAATGCAGAGGTCCTCAACCGTGACCCAACATCCCGGGCCCTTTGAAAGAACTTTCGAGCTGGTAAGACTGCTACCTTGTGGATCGGACGTCGAATAATTCCCTTCGCCGTTTGTATGTCGATAACTCGTACGCGCTCATCAGTCCCAGGAAAGTAATTAATAATGCGCCCTAGCACCCAGCGTTGTGGTGGCACAATATCCTCGTGAACAATCACCATATTTCCGTTCGTAACATTGGGGTGACCATCTGTCCATTTGGTTCGGGCTTGAAGGCTGTTTATGTACTCACGAGACCACTGTTTCCAGAATACTTGCTTAATTGCAGTTATGCGCTTCCATTTATCGAGGTGATCGATGTTACTAGAGAAAACATCACGTTCTGGTAACGCCTTGAGGGAGCTACCGATAATGAGATGATCTGGTGTCAGTGCCTCATAGTCGTTTGGATCAGCTGAGAGCGGTGATATCGGACGAGAGTTCAAAACTGCTTCTATCTCGATTAATGTAGTACATCACGCTTCGGTTAAGATGACCCTTTGCTGCTTTTACGGCGGCTTCCCATAAACCACCGAAATGAGGAGCCCTAGGTGGAATGAAATGGAAATTTACGAATTCATTAGAACAATACTTAACTATGGCGTTTTGGTTCTTCGCATTAAAAAGAAAGACCTTGAGCTCAGCTAATTTTCTACAGGCGCCGACAAAATTTGTGGCGTTATCACAATAAATATCTGTTGGTAAACCTCTACGTCCGATTATGCGTTTCAGTGTTGCCAAAAAAGCGTCTGTAGAGAGGTCTGACACTACCTCGATATGGACCGCCTTTGTAGAAAAACAAATAAATATGGCGACATACGTCTTGTATGGTGCCTTGCCTTTAATCCGTAGGTAGGTATTTACAGGCCCACAGAAGTCGACACCACACCGAGCAAATGGCCTTGTTGGCGTTTTACTGGAAGGTTACCCATCACTTGTTGTTGTAATTTCGGCCTATATAGCACGCAATGTACGCACGATCGTACAACGCAACGAGCAACATCCCTTGCATTGATTACCCAAAATTGAAGGCGCATGAGAGCAACCAAGGCCTTAGCACCTGCGTGAAAATTAGAGATATGCAAATGTCGTACAAACCTCTCGACAAAATAACATTTTCGTGGCAGTAGAATAGGATGATTATGTCCATCTGACAAATCTGCAAGTTCAAGCCGTCCGCCAACCTTCAATAAACTGAAACCGCAAGTATTTTCAAGAAACGGATTGAGATATTTTAGTGGTCCGTTGATGGTTTTATCTTTCTTCAGTAAACGAATTTCTTCTGCAAAGTGTTGGCGTTGCAAGTTCCATACGTTTGTATAAAATTCACTGCTAAGAGATTTGTTAACTCTACGGTAGAAGCGGATGATCCAGGCCATGACACGTAAGCAAAAAATATGAGAACTGTACTTGTCAGTTACTTGCAAAATGTAGTTCTCGCTGATGGAAACTTTAAAGGCGGACTTTCGTTTTTCTCTGTTAATTTCGTCCATGTCTAGATTATCGCACTTCTTTTTCGGCCACTGGTTAATGTCTTAGATCAAAAATAAAGGACCTCCAAACCAAATAGAGCTGCGAATCTCTGGTACCGAACAGCCTCGGAAACTATGTCGGCTGGATTGAACTGCGTTGGTACGTGCCTCCAATGTGTATCTGCTGTCAGGTCTTGAATTTCTGACACTCTATTACCAACAAATGCTGATAGAGTAGCTGAGTGTACTCCTAGCCAGTGCAGCACTATCTGCGAGTCTGTCCAGAGATAAACAGTAATTTTTAAATTTTTGAAAATTCCTTTAATTTTAGCGTAAAGCCGAGTTAGGAGTAAGGCACCGCAGAGCTCCAGTTTGGGAAGCGATTGCTTTTTGATTGGTGCGACACGTGATTTTGCTGAAAGCAACTTGACAGTGACCTTACCAGCGGCATCTTCAGTACGAGTATAAAAGCAGCATCCATAAGCGCGTATTGAGACGATTTTCAGCTGAGAAGCAATGTCGAGTTACTGAAAGTTCAGGCAGATGCGTCATACTTTCAAGGAAATTTTTACAAGACAGCTGCATATTTTGTGGAACTGATTCATCCCAATTCAGCTTGAGAAGCCACAACTCTTGCAAATTATTTTTGCTTTCACAATAAGTGGAGCCAACGGCCCAAGAGGATCGAATAAAGAAGAAGCTATTGATAAAATAATTCATTTTGTGATCCGGCCTTTGATCAATTGCTTAGGCTTGAAAGTGAATAAAAATACGTCTCGTGATTGGTCCCATTTAATACCTAAAGCATTCGTAATAAAATTATCATCGAGGTTTATTTCCTTGACAGTAGTATCATCCATGAAATCACTATGGTTTGAATGCCATTTGGCCAATTCAAAGCACCCTAATTTTAAAATTTGTGGTACCTCATTTTTAATTTGCAATAAATTATCAAGAGAGTCATCGCCACACAAAAGATCATCAACGTAGAATGAGGACTTGATAGTTCTTGCACCAACTTCGAATTCAGTACCGTACTGATGAGCAAGATAATTGAGGCTTTGAACAGCGAGATACGGCGCTGATGCTGTACCATACGTTACCGTATTTAATTCGTAGGTGCGAATCTTCTCTTCAGTAGAATTGCGCCAAAGAATGTATTGAAACTTGCGGTCACTGGGGTCAACAAGGACCTGCATATACCTTTTTAACGATATCTGCGGTAATGGCGTAGCGATATAAGCGAAAACGAAGAAGTAAGATGAGTAGCTCGTTCTGAAGTGTTGGTCCAACAAGAAGTGTATCGTTCAGCGATTTTTGAGAAGTTGTTTGGCAAGAGGCGTCAAACACTACGCGAAGTTTGGTTGATGTGCTCATTGGTTTTAAAACGCAGTGGTGTGGCACGTAGTAATGAGGTGTAGATAAATTAGGATTGTCAACTACACTCATATGGCCCAGTTCGTAATACTCCTTCATGAATGCTACATATTGAGCCTTCAAATCTCGTCGCTCCTGAGCATGAAATCTCATTAATGCAGCAGTGTATGATTGACCAAGGCAACTTGGGTTCTCTTTGAATGGCAATTTCACGACGATTCTGCCATCGTAGTTTCTGTAGACGGTCTGCATGTACAAAAGCTTACAACGTTGTTGCTCACTAGTCCACAAAGCAGCCGGTGCAACCTCTTCCAGCTTCCACAACTGTTCCAAATTTAAATCCACTGACTCCTCACAAACCTGTACCAAGCCTTATCTGGCCAACTGAAAGTATATCAAAGATAAGTTCGGTACCGATGAGTAAGTCAATACGTTTTGACTTATAGAAATATTCATCAGCAAGTTTAATATTCGAAGGCAAGTTCCAGGATGACACGTCTATTTCGGCTTCGGGCTGATAAGCAATGTGCGAAGTAACATAAAACGACAATGGTAATTCAAACCCAGTCACACGAGATCTGATGGTGGTTGATGACTTATGTTTTATGTTCGTAACTGAATCACCGATGCCTTGTATTTCAATGTGATGTTTCTCTTTTGAGAGGTGTAATAATTATTAGTATTATTAGTAATAAAATTCACTTGAGAACAGGAATCAAGCAAAGCCCTACCCAGTTGATAGCATCCTGAAGCGTCTCGAATGAGTATCATGGCAGTGGCAAGAATGACTTGGTCTTGTGATGATTTTTCCTGGTGGGTATGTGCATCGGCTGTGCTTTCTGGTGCCAAAAACTGCTCAAGCGAAGTGGAAGGTGACGACTGTGATGTCGAAGAATGAGACGTCTGGCCAGTAGCTACAGCTGGCAATGAAAAACGGTGTAAAAGACTGTGGTGTGGGCGCGAGCAAGTCTTACATTTAAATGTAGAAGAACAATTTGCCAATTGGTGTTTATTTGACAAACAGTTTACACACAACCCAAGTCTCTTAACTTCCTTAAATCGTTCGGCAACTTCCATCTGCTTAAAGCGATTACAATTGCTGACCACATGATCAGAACTGGAGCAAAGACTGCAATAGATTCCAGATACTGACAACGTCTATCAAGAATTTTCACACACTCCTCCCATGAGGGCAAAGGAGTAAAATCTAATGACTCTTTCCATTTATTATGTGTGTCTTCGTCAACTTTATTCATCACAAGAGATATGAGCATCAAATGCGAAATGTTTCTATCATTGCCTATCGATAAAAGTGAGCTATATATCGCAGAGACGTTGTCAATGAGGCTGCGTAATTTAGTAGCACCTTGCCTTGCAACGGACGGAAGCTCAAAAAGCGATTTTATATTCTCCATGAAAATAAGGGTACTGTTGTCGTATCGAGCCTTTAATCTTTCTAAAGCCTTTGGGTAGTTTTCATGAGTTACCTGAAAAGCTTTAATAGTTTCGAGTGCTTGGCCTTGCAAACAGTTGAGCAGATGGTTAAATTTTTCTATGTTTGAAAGCCTTACATCACGGTTAATAATCTGCATAAAAGAAGAAATAAAATTTTTATACTCTGAATATTTTCCGCAAAAAACTGGTAATTTTAATCCTGGCTGCTTAGAGTGTGTGACGGGCAACGCCAAGGCACCTTCACGAAAAGTAGACTCATGCAATTCTTCTCCTAGTTGCAGTTGGATAAAAGATTTAATAGTGACGTACAAATCTTCAAGGTCACCGAGACCGCTGTCGTCAGGGTCAAGCTTCTCAATTTGTGTTTGAAGCCCTAGTGCTTGAGAGAACCTTACCATCTGGCTTTGCACTCGCTTCCACAATATTTTTGATGCGAGTCATATTCTTGCGTGTGCTAGACCGCTGTTGCTTGTAATCGTCATGCGACATGATTTTAAAAAACAAATTTTATTTATTTTCAAATGAAAAATAAACGATGCTGACGACGATTGCAATCGGCAAAAGGTGCAGCTTTACTTACAATACAATGTGATCTTTCAATTGAAGCGAAAATGATGAGCTATGACAACTAATAATTAAATTATTCCACGAAGAAAATGAATTCCAACGCCACTGCAATGGTGCGAAAATTAGTTGTTGTTTTCCAAAATGACAGACCGCTAATGCAAAAACAGCAAAATAGTTGTACAGCTATCGCAACGATGACGACGATGGCGATATGCGAAAAAATGAACGACGAAAGATTCTGCTTCTAAAAGCAACAATGATTGTCGACGTCGAAGCGGATAGCAAACGGTAATGCGTAATACAGCAATGCAGGCAGCGAAGAGCAATGAAGGTCAACTCCAGCAATGCCGAGTGCGTGTGTAACTGTAGCGCTTGTGAAGGGCGATACGGTCAACCTCTAACAACAAAATTTCGTAAATTTAATTATTTTGCAGTCACACAGTAAATTTAATCAAAAATTAAATTTTTATTTCAATAACTCGTTGGGCGTCAAATGTTGGATCAAAGCCTTTTTTAATCCAGCAACAAATTAAGAATTTAGAAATAGGGCGACGAGTTAATATAAAATAAAAAACTTCACTTTTTCAAACAAAATAATTTAGCATGTAATGAATTTACTTTAATGATTCTTCTTCAACTGATCTTATTACATAAAGCATAAATGTGTTACAGCGTTAAAGCATAAAATCGAGATCATATGAGGAGAGAACATAAGAGTGCATAAGTATGTATTTGCAAAATGAGACCAATAAAAAAAGAGACAAAATTATTTATAATGAATGCAGTGGTCCTCAACCGTGACCCAACATATGCCTTAATAAAATGCAATATTAAATTTATTTTCGTAACTTTGGGAGAGTAGAAAAAAATTGTATTCACCCATTCTATTTTTTTAATGAAAGTTTTTCTTTCACTGTTTCTTCTGAAAACAATATCTTTTTGTACACTTTGCACATATGCAGCTGGACAATAAAATAGGTACACCAGAGTTTTAGTAAATTTTTTAAAAATATCTTATTATTTACATTTTATTTTGAAAAAAATTGGTAATGAATATGAATTTTAATCTGGTCATAAAAATAGGTACACTTTTGATGTTTCTAAAAAAACTAAATAATTGCAACATATTAACATTTTTGAGAATGCCTCAGTTTGTTATAACCGCCATTATTGTTCAAAACAGCCCGTGATCTCCTAGGCATAGACGCAACCAAATTTTGGCATGCGTCCAAATGGATATCGTACCATGATTGCTGCACTTTTTGCCGCATATCGTCCTTATTTTTGAATATTTGATTTAAAATTATTTTCTTTAACTCAGATCAAAGATTATAAATTGGGTTGAAATCAGGAAATTGATAGGGTCATGACAACCATTCAATATTGTGGCCCCTAAACCAAGTTTTGACCAATTTCGAAGAGTGTTTGGGGTCTTTATCCTGCTGGAACTGGCAAATTAAGGGCATTTTATCACTTGCGTACGGTAGCATAATGGTTGGCAAAATATCAACGTATTCAAATTGGATCATAATATCCTGAATACAGAAAATGAGACAAAAACCGTAGTAGGAAAAGCATATCCAAACCATTATGTTTTCACCACCATGATTTACGGTTTTCTTTGTGTAGGGTTGGTCGAAATCCTTCCCTGTAGGACGACGAACATTCCTTGCAGCATCACTGGGGAACAAATTAATTTTAGTTTCGTCACTCCATAGAATATTTCACCAATTTTTGGTTCCTCCTTCCCCAAACCATGAAGCATGATTTTTGGCAAATGCTTTCCTCATAATATATTGTATGTAAGTTTTTCTTACGAAGAAGTGAATCCTTACTCTCTAATCTAAAAAGGAGGCTTTACATCCACTAACCTTCATGGAACATTTCGGGAAGATACTATGTTGCCCATTTCGGCAGCTATTGTCCTCGAAGATTAAAATGGGTTTTTTTGGGCTTTATCTTTATGTGATGGTCATCTTTTCGTGTGTTTTTTTTTTGTTTTTCCTCGTTTTATTGAATTTTTTTTTTCTTTCTTTTAAGGCATTTAATACATAAGGACTGTCCCAGAAAAAACTTATGGTTTGTTTTTTAGTTATAAAAAATACTCAGTAAATTTTTTGTTTTTTTCTCTTTTTTTATTAATAATAGGTAGTGTTCAGAATATAAATAACTAAAAACTAATTAACAATTTTTTTTTTCTATCAAAATTTCTTACTTTTTTCTTAAGGCCCTTCATTAAATTTTGCACAGTTGTTTCATCGACAGTACGGTACGATCTTTTACGCTTAGCTCTGAAGTCTTGTAAATTTTTTGCAGTCTTGCTACTCTTTCGAAGATCTCTTTTCATTAGAGCCAAATATCTTTCAATTGGGCGAAGCTCTGGGCAGTTGGTCGGATTTGCTATTTTTGGTACAAATTTGATCTTTTTACTTGCATACCATTCCATCGTAGCTTTAGAGTAATGAGAGGTTGCTAAATCAGGCCAGAACATCACGGTACCCTTATGTACACGAATAAATGGTAGAAGACGTTTTTCGAGGCACTCGTCTATATAAACTTTGGAATTAATAGTCCCTTGCGTAACAAAGAAGCTGATTCTGAGGCCACAGGTGCATATGGCCTGCCAAACCATACATTGCTTCGGAAATTTCGAAATTTTTTTTTCTTTGAATTTACTAGGCACATGTCCCTTTTTCGGTGATGTATAGTATTCGTGCCCAGGTAGCTGCTTAAAATTTACTTTAACATAAGTTTCGTCGTCCATAACGCAGCAATCAAATTTAGTCAGGTACCTTTCCTACAATTTTCGGGATCGTATCTGAGCCATTATCTGCTTTTCATCGGAACGGTCTGTTACTTTTTGAACTCTATATGTACTTACTTTTTTCCATTATTCTTTGTACAGTAGAATTTGATTTACCTGCTCTAGTCGCCATATCTCGCACTGATGTGTTGGGATTCTGCCTAAAAATGAGCTTCACCTTCGCCGCTACCTTTGGGTTAGAAAATTGTGGTTTTCTGCCTGAACCTTTTTTTCGGCAAACAGGTAGACCCTTCTTATATTTAGAAATAACCGTATAGACCGTATTTTCTGATGCACCAACTATTTTTGCTATAGCTGAATGTTTTAACTCCGGATTTTGCAGGTATGTGGACAAAATCAGTTCGCGGACTTTTTCTTGTTTGCTAGACATTTATTTTCAAGTGTTATACAACATATCAAACGTTACTTTATATGGAACAAATATTGTGTCTTTTTAGACCTATAAGATTATCAAGTCGAGTATAATCTTAAAAAATAAACACGTAAGTTTTTTCTGGGACAGTCCTTAGTTTCAAGAGCGTCCAAGAATTTTGGCTATACCGCCATACCTATTTTCTTCACCAAGAAACTTAAGAGCATGACGCTTTTATTCTGAAGTGCAAAGTACGCCACGACCCATCTTAAATGCAAAAGCCTTCAATACCAGTCTCAAAATTAAACTTATTTTACAAACCTTTACAGAAAAATTTCAAAGCTACACTTTGAATTCATGGCTCGTGTACCTATTTCAATGGCCAGCTGTGTATATACATATATGTGGCGACTTAATACCAACATAAATAAACTACAACACACAAGAGACACTATACATAAAAACAACTTATAATAATGTTTAAGTTATTATTGTAAATTTTTAAGAATTAAAAATTTTGGTTTATTTGTAAAAATATTAAAATTTAATTTAAAAAAATTCTTCAAAATATAAAGAACGAAAATTTAATAATCAAAAATAAAACATTTTATTGAAAACAAATTTGAATGAACCTGATACTAAAACTGGCGATCCCACCAGGCAACAAAAAAACGCTCAACGGCATCACCCAACAAGTCTGAAGAACCAGCACAATTGATGTCACCTTTAAAAAGCGACGTTTTCAAAACAATTTCGATGCACCAAACAGTAAAACCCCAGTAAAAGTAACAGCATCAACAAACACCGAAGTTACCAACGATAATATTTACATTGATTGCGTAACACAACGTTCAAACCATTACACCCGGACAGCAGCAGTCCACTACATGTCGCAACAGTAATAACAACAGTACCATTAGCTCCATTGCTAAAATCAACAGCAACGTCAACAACAGCATAAAGCACAATAACAATAACAAGAAACTCAAATTTATCACAGCAGATGATATTGCAGCATAAAATTTCACAACAGCAGATCACAACAACCACAATCGGTGACATCAGGACAACCATGTTCATTCGTCCAGCACAATGCATCAAACTAAAAGACTCCATCATCGCGACGGCTGTTGACGGAAGTCTCACAACACTTACACGTCGTCTCTTCATTCACGACAACACAAACAACTTAAAATTTCTCGTTGATAGTGGAGCAGAAGTTTCTGTACTTCCATCATCCAAATTCAAAAACCACAAGCAAAAGTCCGACATTATTTTGACAGCAGCTAACGGCACCTCAATAGCAATAGTAAAAAGTTACTAACACTAAATCTAAAATCCAAACCAATTTTAGGCGCAGACTTTTTAACAAAATACGGATTGCTCATCAACTTAAAACACAAACGTCTCATTGATCCACTCACTATACTATCCAAAAACGCCATTTCAGCGTACACAGAAACACCATTACCAAAATTATTCTCTATCAACAACAAATACACTCAGTTACTCAAAAAATTTCCAGCACTCACAACAGAACCAGATTATACTGCACCAATCAAACACAAAACAGTACACCATGTTACAATACAAGGACAATTACCTTACAACAAACCTCGACGACTAGATCTGCCCAAAATGAAAATAGCCAAACAAGAATTTGACTTCTTAGGCAAAGCTGGCATATGCAAATCGTCTAACTCCATGATAGCATCTCCATTACACTTAGTTCCTAAACGTGAAGCAAACGACTGGAGACCATGCGGAGATTACAGAAGACTTAACACGATAACTGTACCAGACCGCTACCCATTACCACATGTGGCAACACTGAAGCAGGCCTATATCTATTGGTGACTGTGGCAACACGGTAGGAGCCAAACAGCTGACAATGACATTTATTTTTAATTGAAGAAAGACTTTATTGTAAAATCAAAGTACATATTTTATAACATCACAGCTATTGAATATAATAAAACATGATTGACGAAGCTAAAACACGAGTTATTACGTTGGCGACATTTGCGTGCAGGAAAGTTGCATTCAGGTAAAAAAATAGAAAAATAAAAGTAATTGCGATATACTTTAAGGGTATTCCACAAAACTAACAACAAAAACGCATTAAATTGTACAAACGGAGGCACATTGAATTGTGCATAAGCCAATAGCACTAAATTGTGCAGGCGGAGGCACATTGAATTGTGCATAAGGAAAACGCACTAAATTGTGCAGGCGGAGGCACATTGAATTGTGCAAAACGCATTAAATTGTGCAGGTGAAGGCACATTGAATTGTGCATAAACAAAACGCATTAAATTGTACAGATGAGGCACATTGAATTGTGCAAGACGCATTTAAAGGTACACGCAAACACCCCTATCATGAATGTCCGAAAGAACTCTTTTCTTTCGGATTTTTTTTTGCTGAGAGCAAACTTTTGCAATCATGAATAATTTCGGATTTGAAAACTTCATATCCAGTCAGTGCTGCCAAAATATTTCCAATTACTTCCAATCAGCCAGTAATGCAACTGTGATTTTGCATATTTGGCATTAGCTTATCTGTAATTTCGCATATTTGACATTATCTTATCTGTCAGCTGAACAAGTTTATAAATAAAAGTTAAATGCAAAGAATAAATTCAAATAATTACAAAAAATTTGTGCAGAAAAATTGTGAAATTTTATTTACAATACCAAAAAAAATAACCTAAAATAGAGAATAGAATAGCATAGCTTCATAGTTTGCCATCTATTCCTTTCTGTGAAGCATTTGGCGATATTGGAATTGGACCAATATCTATAATTGCTCTTTATTTGTGTTGTTAGATCTTGTATATATGTTAAAAAAATCTTTTTATCAAATAAAATTACAAAATATTGCTTACATTGCTTTTTTCCTCATTCAGTTCCTTACTACAAAGTTGGAGAAAAAAACTTGCGAAAAACGTCAAAAATTCTCCATCAAATATTATTGCCGATAGCTAATTTTCCAGGGAATTTTTTCTCATTCCCCAAAAATTTCCACGATTGCAAAACAGGGAATTGGAGAAAAATTTCGAAGGAATATTTATTCATGATAGGGGTGATAGGCACATTGAATTGTGCACAGACAAGACACATTAAATTGTGCAAGTGAAGCGCATTAAATTTTTCATTAAATTGACACATTACATTGTGCAGTTGAGGCAGTTGGTTTTGAAATTTTTAACGATGTCCGACATAAAACCATTTCTGTGTGATGTCATAGATAAAGCGCTGTTGCGAAACGAATGGGAAAAATGGCTTCGATCCTTTAAGCTTTATCTTGCATCGGAAGAGATTACTTCTTTGGTCAAAAACAAAAATAAATTGCTCCATTTGGGAGGAGCTTAACTACAAGAAGTTACATTTAATATACCTGGTGCTTTAGTCGAACATGACGAACAGGCAAATAATGACGTATTTGAAATATTGATTGAGAAGTTAAACGAACATTTTTCACCAAAAAGGAACTCCACGTTTGAAAGACATATTTATAGGAGTTTGACTCCATTTGATGGCGAAGCTTTCAACAAATTTCTTTTGCGCTTAAGGCAGCAGGTTGCAAAATGTTCATTTGGGTCCACCGAAAAGGAGATTCAAGAAATTTGCATAAAAGATAAACTAATTGATTTCTGGGCTCCAGTTGAATTAAAAAAGAAACTTTTTGAAAAAGAGCAAAGTTTGAATGAAATTATTGAAACTTGTCAAGCTTACGAACAAATTAGTAAGCAATCGCAAAGTATCTATGTGAAGCCCGATAATGAAAGTGTAAATAAAATCACCTTTAAAAATCGATTTGAACCAAATCGTGACATAGAGTGTAGCAGATGTGGACGTAAGGGGCATACAAGTACAGCTAGAAATGCTAAATGTAATAAATGTTTTCTGATCGGTCATTTTGCTCTGAAATGCAAAACAAAATGTAACAAGCGCAAACTAGATGATTATGAAAATGATGCTAATAAGCGAAGAAAATGAAGACTCTAATGAAGAGATACGCAATTTCGATTGTTTTAAAATTGACGATTCTGAAAGAAACGAAATAATAACATGCCGAATAGGTGGTCAAGTAATACAAATGGTCATTGACTCTGGCTCCCGAAACCAGCGAATAAGATGGGGCTACTTTGCGAAACGGAAACGCAAGCATATGGAATATGCGGTCACATTCGTCAAACCAATTTTGAGCATACGCGGCAAATGAACCCCTTAATATCCTCTATGTATTTGACACTCCCATTTCAGTCAGAAACGACTCAGAAATGATTGCTACATTTTTTGTAATTGAAAGTAAAAATCACTCATTATTAGGGAGATACAGCAAATGGTGAGATGCTACTTTGCATAGATATGCGCCGTGCAAATAAAGCAATTTTATGAGAAAACTACCCGCTACCAACTTTTGACTCGTCATGAACTAAATTAAAAGGAGCGAAATTATTTTCAAGATTAGACCTCAAAACCCCATATCACCAACTTGAATTACACGAATCTAGCCGCGAAATCACCACTTTTATCACACATAGAGGACTATTAAGATATAAAAGATTAATGTTTGGAGTAAACTCAGCTCCAGAAATATTTCAGCGTATATAAGAGGAAATATTGTCCTCGTGTAAAAATTCTCTCAACTATATTGACCATATGGAGACCATGTCATTATTTACGGAAATACAGAAGAAGAACACGATAACGCCAGTCAATAGGGTACTTCAAACTTTTAATGAAAATAATATTCTAATTAATGAGGAGAAATGGGTGTGAAGAACAAAACAGCTAAAATTTTTGGGGCATCCCTATCTAGTGATGGCTTTACGGCAGATCCAGATAAATTAAATTTGATCTCTGAATTTCGACATCCAAACAACAAGGAGGGGACAAGGAGTTTTTTGGGCCTTGTGCATATGTAGGGAAATTTATACCCGACTTAGCTCACATTACGGAGCCATTAAGGCGTTTACTAAAGCTGAACAATAAATTCGTTTGGGGAGCGAAACAGGAAAAATCATTTCAAACTCAACTATCAAAAATTTCGAGCTTGTCTTATTTTAACCCGGAGAAGAGAACGCGAGTAGTTGCTGATACAAGTCCAGTGGCCTTAGGTGCTGTTTTACTGCAATTCGACACTTGCGGAGATCCGAAAATAATATCATTTGCCAGCAAAAGTCTTTCGGATATAGAAAAAAGATATTCTCAAACAGAAAAAGAAAACTTGGCCCTGGTCTGGTCTGTCGAAAAATTCTATTAGTACTTAGCTGGTCTAGAATTTGAACTAGTGACGGATCACAAGCCATTGGAAGCTATTTTCAAGCCAACTTCGAAACCGCCTGCCAGAATAGAACTATGGCTCTTAAGACTACAATCTTTTAAATTTAAAGTAATATATCGAGCAGGAAGAGAGAATATAGCCGATTCGATTTCCAGACTATGTAAAATATCCAACACAAACTCTTTTGATAGCAACTGTGAGGAAAATATGTTTCGTATTATTTCGAACTCTACCCGTCGCCGATTACTATCACCGATATTGCAAAAAAAAGTGAAGAAGACGGGGAAATAGTAAAAGCAGCAACATACTTCAGAAATGAATCTTCGAGTTCCGATATGTCCAATATTTACTATCCATTTCGGTTGGAACTCTCTGTTGTTGGTAACATACTCTTGCGAAGCTCTCGTATTGTGATGCCAAAGTCGCTACGTGAGAAGTTACTGGAACTGGCTCATGAAGGTCACCCAGGAGAGTCGGCAATGAAATGCAGATTAAGATCCAAAGTGTGGTGGCCCTTAATCGACATAGAAGCAGAAAAATTTGTTAAGAATTGTCGCGATTGTCTTCTTGTTTCGCAACCCATAAATGCAGCTCCGGAGCATAGGCACCCTTTCCCGAATGGACCTTGGCAGTGTGTGGCGACAGATTAACTGGGGCCTTTGCCCAACAACGATTACATCCTGGTGTTAATAGACTACAATTCACGATATCAAGAAGTTGTGTTTCTAAGGACAGTCTCATCCGAAACCATTATCAAAGCAATGAAGGCAATATTTTGCAGACTTGGTCTGCCTAAATCATTAAGAACTGACAACGGCAGGCAATATGTTAGCAACGAGTTTAAATCTTTTTGTAAACATAACAACATAGAACAGATCACGACACCGCCTTATTGGCCACAAGCAAACGGAGAAGTTGAGAACATGAACAGGTCCTTGCTAAAGCGATTAAAAATTTGTCACGCTAATAAAACCAACTATAAGGAAGAAATTCAAAAGTTTATTCTTATGTACAATGTGACACCCCATGGTACAACTGGATCACTACCATCTGAATTAATGTTTAATCGCGTCATTCGGTATAAAATTTTCTGAATACAAGACATAACAGATAATATGACCGATTCAACAGCAAGAGACTTAGATTGCATTAATAAGCAAAAAGGAAAAGAAAAGGCAGATATGAGACGACAAGCAAAGGAACCAGATATCAAGGTTGATGATAAAGTTTCACTCAAAAATATTGTGTTCCCTAGTAAGCTGACGCCAAATTTTGATGCGACTGAATACGAGGTTGTGCAGAGAAGTTGAAATGAGGTCCAAGTAACCGGAAATGGGAAAACATTCAAAAGAAATATAAGCCACATTAAAAAGATTCCAGCAGCGGTTCCTGACCAGTCAACTCCTCCTGCTCCTAACACTTCTTCAACGCCACTGCCGGAATACAGGCCAACTGAAGAAGCTTCACAGCAAAGTATACTGAATGACGTCTCAGACGAGGTAGCTCAACCCCAGAACCTGTGATGAAATTAAAGCTGAAAAAGGTGGAAGGGATATGGCAACACTGAAGCAGGCAAATATCTATTGGTGACTGTGGCAACACGGTAGCAGCCGAACACCTGATGATGACATTAATATATAATTGAAGAACTACTTTATTGTAAAATCAAAGTACATATTTTATAACATTGTATTAAATATTGAATATAATAAAACACGATTGACGAAGCTGAAACACGGGCTATTACACCACCCATACACGATTTTTCAATAAACTTACACAACACAACCATTTACTCAAAATTATAGCTAATACGAGTTTATCACCAAATACCAATGGCTCGTGAAGACATTTACAAAACAGCAATCACTACACCTTTCGGAATGTTCGACTTCCTCCAAATGCCCTTCGGCTTGAGGAACTCAGCGCAAACATTCCATAGATTTATAAACGAAGTTCTAAACGGACTAGACTTCATTTTTGTATATTTAGACGACATTATTATTGTCAGCGAAACAGAAGAACAACATTTACAACATCTTACACAAGTTTTCACACGGCTCAATAGCTACGGACTCAACATCAAACCAAATAAATGCGTTTTCGGAATCGATAACATAACATCCTAAGTAACAACATTTCACAACAAAGTATACAACCATTCACAGAACGAATATAGTTCATTCAAGACTATCCACAACCAACCATAGTCAAACACATGCAAGAATTTATCGGTATGACAAAATACTACCACAGATGCTTTCCTAAACTTGCACACACACTAGGACCAATATATCAAATGGTAACCAACGCATCAAAAACCAAAAACAAACAATTATAATGGACAAAAGACACTCTAGATGCATTTACTTCAATAAAAGATAGCTTTGCTAAGCAAACACTGCTTAACCATATTAACAGTAAAGCGAAACTATCAATTGCTGTAGATGCATCTAACAAAGCAGTCGGTGGAGTCCTACAACAAGAACACAATAACAAATTAGAACCACTAGCATTCTTTTCTAAAAAAGTTTCACCCACTGAAACAAAATACAGCACATTCGATCGTGAACTACTCGCCACATACTTAACCATTCAACATTTTAGACACCACTTAGAAGGCAACACATTCACAGTATACACCGATCACAAACCACTAATTAACGCACTTAACTCGAAAACAGAACGTAGTCCAAGACAAACACGTTACCTAGAATACATCGCACAGTTTACCAACACAATACTACACATTAAAGGTACAGAAAACACTGTTGCAGATGCTCTATCGAGATACGAGTTAGAAGAACTAAAAACATCAGATCTCAATCTAAAACAATTGCATATCGAACAAACAAACGATTCAGAATTAAACGATATAATGAACAAAAACATATACAAATTTAAACAAATCGATATTCCATTCCTTAACATAAAAATTTGCTGCGAACACTCGGCAAAAGATACCCGTCCACAAACACTTCGTAAGAAAATATTCGAACAGATACACAACATTTCTCATCCCGGAACTAGAGCTTCCAGACGACTGATAACACAACGATACTTTTGGCCCAACATGAATTCACAAATCAACAAATGGTCCCAGGAATGTGTTAACTGTCAACGAGCAAAAGCACACAGGCACACAAAAACACTACCTCATAAAATAAATATCCCACACGGTCGATTCAAACATATCCACATCGATCTGGACGGTCCATTACCAATATCAAATAATTATAGATATCTACTCACTGATATAGACAGGAATACACGTTGGCCCGAAGTATACCCAATAAAAGGTACTGATACCAACACAATTGTTGAAACCTTCAACAGAGAATTCATTTCACGTTTCGGAGTTCCAATCGAGAGCATTTCTGATCGAGGACCTCAGTTCACCTCTCACACATTTAAACAATTTATAAAAACACTTGGTACTCACCACATCACAACTTCAGCATATCACCCACAAGCAAACGGAATAATAGAAAGATTCCACAGAACACTTAAGGCTTCCTTAATAGCCTCTAATAATCAGAAAAACTGGTAATCGGAACTTCCCTTAATTCTATTAGGTCTCAGATCAGCTGTTAAAGAAGACATTAAAACATCACCAGCTGAAATGGTTTTGGTCAAACACTTAGACTACCACAACAACTAACAGTTCAGAAAATAGAACCATTCAAACCATTAGAGACCTTGTCCAAAATTAAAGAAAACATAAACAACATACAATCATACATACAATGCAATGCAAATTCGTTTTTGTATGAAACGATATAATACGACACTCATTACAATACCCATACGATGGACCGTTCAGAGTCATCGAACACGGGGCAGCTTCGGCATTTCATGGGGAACGTTCAGCATTCAAGTAATTTCACAAAAAAAAAAAAATAGACTGATGTTCAACTAAGGATATATTAATGGCACATTTTTTTATATTTTCTTTCTAATGCTACAGTATCGTAAATATTATAAACAAACGACAAGTTTAATAATAATACGAACTTTAGCTATAATCCATTTACGCCGAAACTGCCCCACTTTTCCGAATTTTAAAAAGCTACAAAAATCTCAAGAACTCTTTAATGCAATAGAATCTTAACTTAAAATTTCACTTTCTGAAATAATAACGTAGCAGGCCACAAAAAACTGTATTGAAATTCAAAGGACTGAATTGAAAATTGTTAACTTACCTGGTATTCAAAACTACAGCGAAGAACGAAAAAACACATAAATGCATGCAACTTGTTTGAGCGCGATTTCACATACGTCAAACTAAGAGAGTGACTATGCATTCAATAAAGGTTTTGATCAGCATGATAAATAGTTCTAAAATCAGAGTGCATCATATCAAAATGGGCCTTGACGAAGGTGCCCCAATAATGAATGTGCCCCATTTTACAATATTTACTTTTTTTTCGCTTAATTGACTAATTCGATCAATTACAATTCGATAATTATCTGAGATTGTTTTAATTGAACCGTTGCACAGAGTTGCTTCTAGTGTATGCTAGCTGGACGAAAGTGAATCTCTCGTTTAAAGAAAATAACGGTATAGTTTTACAACAAATGCTAGGAAACCAACAAATATTTTAGTTTTCTGTAAGTAAATTTACAGTTTCAGACGGTTAAAGTGAGAGAAGTTGTTTTCTTCAACTTTTAATTTCTGAAAAATTGTGTTTGAGTAGTCGTGGAAAAATATTAATTTTGTTATTTATCAATATTAAAGAAAAGTTTTTTTTAATGGATTTCAAAGTTGAAGGTAAGCACTAATGAAATTAATATAAAAAATGAAAAGAATTTCATAGTTTCTTATTGAAAACAACAACAAAACTATGTCTTAATAAAGTTAAATTACAAATTTAGTTTCCTAATTTTGGGAGAGTAGAAAGTATTTGTATTCACGTGTATTCAACCATTTTATTTTTATTAATGAAAGTTATTCTTTCACTGCTTCTTCTGAAAACAATATTTTTTTGCACTCTTTTGCACATATATATTTTTTTGTTTGTTTTTAGAGTACTTATTTTCTATCAAAAAATGTGAGTTATACCAGGAATGAGAAAAATTCGCGAAAAACGATAAAAGCTCTAACCTATTTAAGCTATGCCTCTTAATATAAAAGCTAAGTGGTGTGAATTGATTAAGCGATCTTCGTGAAAATTATATTTTAAAAATATTTTTGTATGTGGGCCACCCTAAATATGCACCCTAAAAAAAAGTTTTATAACCTATGACATCCGCTTGATTTATACTAATATACTGTAAAAATTTCATCAAAATAGTTTAGTATTTAGGATAGTTTTCGCGTCCATAAATTGACCCGTATCGGCCCAGAGGGTCGTTTGCGACCAGGCCTCCCATACAATTTTTTTTTTTGTTTCGATCCAACAAATACAAAAACGCAAAAAATAATTTTGTCCAGCTAGCTTGTTCTAGTCGCAACACTGTGCGTTGTATCAAATTAGCGGGGCCCGCTTTATTGATTCCCTGGTTAATAGATTCAAATTTTTTGCGCCGTTAAATGATCAATTAAGTGGGGTCTACTGTATATGCCAGAGATGCGCACAAAAATTTTTTCGGGTGCTGGTTACAACAACATCAATTCTTGTAAAAAAAAACTCCAAAATATCTTGGAACAAATTCCTAGTATTGAAACATATTTTGCGAAAAAACTCCTAGTATTGATGACAATTTTTAAATAAAAGCGGCAAGCTAATTGCATGAAAACAAAAGCAACTATGTCAAGCTCAAGGATCAAATGAATTGAAAACAAAATCACACAAACAATAAAGAAGTGCGTTGAAGACAAAACTATTATACAATAACAAAAACCATGCATGATAAATTTTTTTAAACTTATTGAAGCCAAAAGAAGCAATTCTGTCGAAGCAGATTTTCGATATCGCACCTGGATCGTCTGGACAGCACTAATGGGTTAAATCGCAGACTAAATATATTTTAGATGCTGTTTTCTCCGTTTCATGCTTTAGGTTAGGAATGGCCAGCTGAGGTGCCCAAAAGTCGACAGCGCGCTGACGTTTACAACAAAAATATCGCGCTAGTTTGTGTGTAACTGTGTGTAGGAATTCTAACGAAAAAAAACATGAGCATAAATTTTGTATTTTCCACGTAAAGAAAACATTACCCAATAGAAATTCGTGCATCGCTGATGTAAATAATAAAGATATGTAAATTTTGGCACATAAAATAATTGTATTTTTATTTAAAAACTACACAAAAAATTTTTAAACTCAAAATTCATCAACAAAAATAAAAAGTAATTTTCCGAGCAGTAAAACTATTTTTCCATGAAAAAAAATTTCTTTAAAACAATGATGCACTCAAGAGCAGTTTTTTTAGTCTTTAATTTTTTTTTGGTTTTACCAAAACTAATAAAACACGGCTAATAATACCATAATATACAACACAATAATAGAAAATATAACGCCAACGCATTCACTCACAACACAAATTATATTGCAGTCTGAGGTTCTTACTGTGACCTTGCGAGACGTCGCACACTGGGGTAATTCGTGACGATTTCGCGAATTAATTCAAAAATAACAACTCAAGGTAGATACATACATACCATATGTTTCTGACACCGGGTTAAAATAGATAAAATTCTCCATCACTGGGTGAAAGAAATATCGCAAAATAATATACCGTATTCCAGCAATGCACTCTGAAATTGTACATGTTTTTCATTTTGTGTGCGCTCAGCGATAAACGTGATTTTTCATTACATTGATGAAACCTTCTTTTTCAGGTATTTTAGTTAAAAAATGTTTGAAAAATTTTATTTTGCGTTTTTTCCGAAATCTTAAAAATTATAATATTTTGGCCCTATTGCTGGACATATAGTTGTGAGTACTCGAGGGTCCGGCAAAACTGTTTTCATTAACGTAATATATAGATATTCTAGTAACATTCTATGAAAAAAAAAAGTTGCGCGAATGTTGCGCACTTTTCCAGCATTTTGTTTTTTTTATAAGAACTCAAGGGCCAAATGTGCATGCATTCTGCGAAGAACATACGAACAAACGCAAATTTTCGAAATAAATTAAAATAAATAAGTAAAAGCTGTTATTGTTGTTTTTGTTGTTCTTTAGTATATGTACTGTATTTTGTTTTGCGTTTTACTCTTTTTATCCTACATTACGGGGACGGCATATTAGATTCATAGTAGCCAGCCTATTGGCAACATATTAGGTGGCATATGTATTACCAAAAGTTAGCTGAATATTGTTTATTTCAAAGATAGGTATGAAATAAAATTTAAATCGCTTGAAATAATACAATAAAATTTCTATTTCTTGGATTTCAACATTTGTATTTCTTCTGAATAATTTATATAAAATTAAGGGAACCAAAATTATTTGTCTACAGTTGCAGGTGTACGCATTTTTATTGCTTAAAATGTTTGTGTATATTGGATTGAAATAACCACAGTGGTGTTCAATAAACTAACTCGGTAAAGGGTAAATGCGAATGACTAATTTTTCGAGATCTTTAAAAAGCCAAGATTCGGCAATTTGAATGATAGCAACACTTCCTATTTAATGTAGGTGCCAAGATAAAGCGTTTTAAGAATTTTTCTTTGTATGGGAGAAGCGCTGTTACCAAACCAAGCCCACATTTTTCGTGTGACTGAAAATGCGGACAAAATACACCCGAAAGTGTTTTTTTTAATTTGCGGTCCCATAGAAGAAAATCCTCCCAAAATGTCAACTTCCTAGATCAAACATGCGAACGGCAAAACCAGTTCGTTTCCTGTTACAATTCATATGGTAAAAATAGAAAAATCAAAGACAGATTTGTTTGCGTTTTAGTGAAAAAGTCGTTGTTTCCATACGAATTATAATAGGAAACGAAGTGGTTGCGCCGTTCGCTAGTTTGATCTAGGAAGCTGAAATTTTGAAGTTTTCTTCAAACCCGATTGCTGAATGTAGGCCTATGGGACCTTAAATTTTTTAAAAAAAAATCCCTCTACGTGTGTATTTTGCCCGTATTTTCAGCCACACAAAAAATGTGGGCGTGGTTTGACAACAGTAAGTGGCCTCTCCCATACAAAAACAAATGTCTAAAACGCCATGTTGGTAGTGTTTTTTTCTACGTTTTAGTATAGCGGTTTTTTCGTAAAACTTCAACGAAATCGGCCCGAAACTCTTATAAGCACACCACTTATAAATTTCAAATTTTAGGACAGTTATTTTTAAACTGCAAGCTAAAATATAGGCAAAAATAATAAAATACATCAACAAAATTTTGGAAAAACACAACCTAATGCTCATTCACAGAACTTACGTTCCTTTGCCTTGTGATCACAGATCAACTTTAGCTGTTATTCCTTGTGACCACAGATATTTGCTTTGATGTCGGAAGGTTCATAGTATAGTTTTAAATTTTTTGGACAACGGGGTATGGCATCTTTAGACAACAAAAATACTTAAAACGCTATAATTAAACATTATTTAATCGAACTTACAGTCATTAAGCAAAGACCAATATTGTAAATTTTTACTTATTGATTAATGCTATTTTTCAACAAACATGTCAAAGATGCCAAATGAAACAATTTTAACCTGGTAATTGGTGACATGTTTCGGCTATTACCAAATAGCCTCATCAGACCAGTTTGGTTAATTCTGTACATGGACTCGAACCCCTGACCGTTCATGCATTGCAATTGCATATTTTGAGACGGCCGCTCTAACACTTGAGCTACTGAGGCACTGCCCATGAGGTGTACAGAGTGCGTATATTCCATTTGTCATCTTTTGTCACTTTCTCGCTTGTTGCCATAGCCGTTAGACCGTCGGCCTAAAGTCATGCTATGATTTATTTTTCGAAATTGTGGTCTTGCCAGCCACATATTTTTTGAAATTCGGCGTGTTCTTCATATGGTTTAAGAAAGTTGATTTTAGCGACTGATTATTTTATAATTAAACATTATTTAATCGAACTTACAGTCATTAAGCAAAGACCAATATTATAAATTTTTACTTATTGATTAATGCTATTTTTCAACAAACATAACAAAGACAACAAATGGAACAATTTTAACCTGGTAATTGGTGACATGTTTCCGCTATTACCAATAGCCTCAGTAGCTCAAGTGTTAGAGCGGCCGTCTCAAAATATGCAATTGCAATGCATCCATGTACAGAATTAACCAAAACTGGTCTGATGAGGCTATTGGTAATAGCCGAAACATGTCACCAATTACCAGGTTAAAATTGTTTCATTTGTTATCTTTGTCATGTTTGTTGAAAAATAGCATTAATCAATAAAAAATATATTTTCTTATATCAGTAACACGCCTATAAGAAAGATATTTTCTTATAAGCATCAGTAGCAAGGGTTACTGGACATAGCCCCACTTCGTTTTGGACTTATTACAACTATTAAGGATTTACATAAGTAGCTGGTGTAGGATATATTGGAGGATGTAAATCCTGAGCAGTGGCCGAAGGCCTCCCACTGCAACACGAATGTAAAAAAATAACCGGCTAATTTCGCAGCAATTTACGCGTCTATTGTTTTCGTTCTTTTTTTGACTTCTTATTTGACATTCGCTTTCATTTCTATTTAATGACGGATCAGTGTTCCCAGATGTGTTTACAATTTTGTAAACATCCCCAAATTAATTTCGGAGAACGCTTTCTTATACACGTTTAATTTTCTATGTAAAGAATATAGTTTTTCGTCAAAATATGTTTTTTATAGGAGTGTTTTCTTATGTGCGTTTTTCTTATATAAGGTTTATTTAGCACGTAGCTATATAAAAGTGTGCATGGTGCTTTTGGGAGTGTTTCTTATAACCGTGTTTTTCTTATAAGAGACTTTCTTATATCCGTCGTTTACTGTAGATACTAAATCAAGTATAAACAAAATTTTAGCCCTGAGCGAGTATGTTCCTCAAAATGGCTGCCAGCTCTCCTACTATGTAATAGGAAATTTACTGCTCTCTTCAATTATGAAATAAGATTTAAAATTTGATTTTTTTTTTCTTGTGCAAAACCGGAAGTGAACATTTCATCTCAAAATTTGAACTATTTCGATATATTTTATTGGTTTTATTTTAATTTTAAAATATAGCTTAAAGTAGGGATGCTCAACTGCGTTGCCCAAAAATCGACAGAGTGCTGACGTTTATAACATCAATTTCACGGTAGTATGTGTATTAGGGTGTTTCACTTTTTTTCAAAGGTTCTCCAAATTCAAACCTTAAACCGAAATTCGATTTATTATAAAAAAAAAGTAATTCATGAATTTTTTCAGATTTTTTTCAGGTCATTTACCACTCGCCAATCGCCATTTTAATAAAAAAAACTCGCTTAATACATTTTTTCCTTTATAATTTTTATTCATGACTTCTAAACTAAATTTTTTCTTGTCTAAATATTAAACAATAATAATATCTTTGGGTTAGGTATCGAAAAAAGGTTTTTACCTATTTTCTAAGTGTGAAAATTGGAAGAAATGGACAAAAACTTGCCTAATTTTTGCTTTTTTCGCATTTTTACTTAAAAATATTAGGCAATTTTTTGTCCATTTCTTCCAATTTTCACACTTAGAAGATAGGTAAAAACCTTTTTTTCGATACCTAACCCAAAGATATTATTATTCTTTAATATTTAGACAAGAAAAAATTTAGTTTAGAAGTCATGAAAAAAAATTATAAAGGAAAAAATGTATTGTGCGAGTTTTTCTTATTAAAATGGTGATTGGCGAGTGGTAAATGACCTCAAAAAAATCTGAAAAAATTCATGAATTACTTTTTTTTGATAATAAATCGAATTTCGGTTTAAGGTTCGAATTTGAAGAACCTTTAATAAAAATGAAACACCCTAATGTGTATAAATGTGTATAGAAATTCCAACGAAAACAAAAACATGTGTATAAATGTGTATAGAATTTCAAAAGTAAAGAAAACATTACCCAGTAGAAATTCGTGCATGACTGATGCAAATAAATAAATATAAATGTTGGCATATGAAATAATTTTACTTTTATTTAACAACTGCATAAAAAAATTTTAAACTCAAAATTCATTAATTCATGTAATTTCCCTAGAACTAAAACTATTTTTCCGTGAAGATACATTTTTTTACAATAATGATGCACACATAGTCATTTAGTCTTTCATTCTATTTTTTACCAGTCAATAATATATACGAAAAGAATTGCCTTTCGCAGAAATAATGTTTTTGACCTAAATTTTTCTCAACAGGCATTGCGCAATTCATTTGCGCACATTTGTTTTGTTTTTGCATGTTTGATTCCGTCTGGATCTCTTGCATATTTATTTGACAAATTTGAATTAAAGTATCGCATTTTGCATGGTACCTGGCCCTTGCTTAAGTACTTTAATTTATCTATCTCCATACCTAATACCGATTACGTTATAATATTTTTTGTGAAACTTAAGGCTTTTTTTAGGTTAAAATATTTTTAAAAAAATGATTAGAAATGTGTACTACCAGTTTTCTATGCACACAAAAATTTCAATTTGACTAAAAAATTAAAACAAAGCATCTTTTTTACTAGTTAAAACAATATTGTTTATATTTTCTTATAAATGTATTCCATTATCAGCGTTCAAAAATTACGGTTCTCAAACTTCGTCAATTTTTCAGAAGCCCACAACTCGGGAATTAAGCCAAAAAAAAAATATTATATTATACCAAAAAAAAAAATTATGTGTGCACATTTATGTCTACTAATTGTATAACTAACCGGAACGTAAACAAATTTCACGACCTCACTTTATTTTCATTGTCGGCTTAGCATGAAATGCCCCATATAACAAAAAAATGTTAATTTTAGTATCTTTATAAAACATCGAGTTTTTTCTATCTTATCAGTAGACCAGTCGAGTGTTTTTAATAAGTTTTTTGACTTTATAAAATACCATTTTGGTAGGATTTTATTCCCTACAAATAATCTGATAATATGTATCTACCAAATATGTATAGATTTTGAGCTATAAATAAAAAAAAAGGGACAAATATGCACTATTTTCAAAAGTCCATGCCTAAATTTAATAGTACTTTTGGATTTATCATTTTTAGGGTACAATTGACTTATAAGACAATAAAATGCCTTTAACGAATTCCTTATTCAAGTACATAGTAAATAGCATATACACGGGAATGTATGTAAATATGGAAATGACCTTTTTCATGATTGATTTTTGATTAACTTTTACATTTCTTGTCCAATTTGACAAGATAATTGAGATTTGTAACAGAATGGGTTTTCATCTTAAGTCTTAAAAATATGAAAAAGAAAAATTTTTCTGAAACGATCTTGAATCGAAATATTTTTCGGCAGATACCAGGGGGCTAGAGCCCCCATAGCTTCCCCCTTGTATCCGCCACTGGATGACAGTGATCATGATAATAATTTATTTGCAATAGAACGAAATTACTAATTTTTGGTGAATTTTTAAGATTAAATAAATATGAAATTAGTATGAGAATCCTCAGTGCGTATTTTGTATTTTTGATCACAAAAAAAAATGTACTGAAGTATTATAAATTGCATTGGTTTTTTACTACTTTATAACAGTTGTACTACTACTAAATACTATGTGCGAATTAAGGGCACAGATCGATACCAATTACCCCAGTGTGCACTAGTTCGTTTATCATATAAATATGCAAGGACCCAGTCCGAATCAAAAATGCAAGAACAAAACAAATGTGCGCAATGCCAGTTGAGAAAATTTCAGGTCAAAAACATTATATCTGCGAAAAGCAATTTTTTTCGCAAGTAATAAAAATAAGACAAGTAAAAAAAATAAGAGGTTACAAAAACTGCTCTTGTGTGCATCATTGTTGTAAAAAAAACTTCACGGTTTATAGTTTTAATTCTCGGAAAAGTATTTTTTGTTGTTTTGCTCATTTTTATGGATTGATATTAATCGTTTTTATTGAGCTTAAAAATTTGTTTGTGTAGCCCTGCGATGCTTTCACATTTTTTTATGCAAACATTTATATTTATTTATTAACATCAGTGATACACGAATTTATACTGGGTATGTTTTGCTTTCCTTTGAATTCCTACACACATTTATGCATATACTAGCGCGAAATTTTTGTTGTAAACGTCAGCGCGCTGTCGACTTTTGGGAACCGCAGTTGAGCATCCCTATTATAGGCAATTGAAATTCGGGGACCAAGTTTTTTCGAAAGTTTATAACTTTTGAACGGATACGACGATTCTTATAAAATTAACGATTTTCGATTCGTATTAAAATAGAGCACGGTCGGCTTTAACCAAGTTTCAATGACAAGTTGAGTTAATACAAAAACTTGAATGGGGAATTATTTGTGATGTTATTTAGAATCGATATACATACTGAGCATTTCACGCGAAGCGAACAGGGGAAATGAGGTTCATGTTTAAAATTTCAGATATATTTGAATATGTTGTACCTGTATATGTCCTCGATACAGAAACAAAATTCAATGGCAACCCTGGTTTACAAAATATGGGTCTTTGAAAATATGAGAAATGGTAAGGTATGTATGTACTACTTCAAATGCCATTATTCAGTTTAAAAAAAGTCTAGTAAAATTAATTAACCACTGGATTTTCTACTTCATTTATTGGCCTTTTCAACCTCATAATTGGATTTTGAAAATAAATAAAAAAATACACTGAAAAAAATAATAAATATTTCTTTTTGTGGTTTTTTACAAAGTTCGCCATACAAAAAATGTTTTTTTAGTGCATTTAAAAAAGCTTATATTATGTTTATAATGGTTTGATAATGGTCCGCCTAGCCGTTTTAGAGCTATATGCATTGCAGTGCCGAAACTCGACGCAGCTCCGTTCTCGCGTCGAGTCGTTAGCACGACTTACTATGTATCTCATATCTCCTATTATATTAAACGAGCAATAATTGTATGTATCTATATATATATATATATGCCATTATATATATATATATATATATATATACTAGCTGTCCCGGCAGACGTTGTTCTGCCCTTTCCGGTAGTTGTTCCGGATGTCATATGAACTCATGCGATGGAATGTATAAGCGAAACAACCCATTTTTCCAGTGAAACTTATTTTGTCAGGACTTTTTATATCAAGTCCCATTCATTTGCGTCCAGTACTTGATGAGATATGATTAATTTGATTTTGGAGGGTGTGTCACTGCCCATTTTTCTAAACCAAACTTTTCAAAAACCTTCCTTAGACCATTAGAAACATTTAAGAAATAATTATGAAACCTTAGTGAAAAAGCTATTTTTAAAATAGGTTTGTGTGAGGGCCACCCTAAATATGCACCCTACATGAAAAAGCTTAATATCATATATAAGACACCTGGTGTAAATTCCATGTGAATCGATTTAGTGGTCTTTGTGAAAAGGCTATTTTAAAAATATTTTTGTATAAGGGCCACCCTAAGTAAAAGTCTTATAACCTAAGCCATGCCTCTTAATATAAAAGATATGTGGTGTACATTCAATGTGAATCTTTTGACTGGTCTTTGTGAAAATGATATTTTAAAAATATGTTTGTATGAGGGCCATCCTAAATATCCGCCCTAAGCAAAAGTTTTGTAACTTAAAATATGCCTTTTACTATAAAAGCCACGTGGTGTAAATTCCATATGAATCAATTAAGTGGTCTCTGTGAAAATGCTATTTTTAAAATATTTTTGTATGAGGGCTACCCTAAATTGCCCATATAGAGGTATGATTTGTGAATCTTAACCATCCAGGGCACCACCCAAAGGTATACAAAAAGATTCATTCAAATCGGTCCAGCCGTTTAGTAGGAGTTCAGTGACATACACACGTACAGTAGAATTATATATACATATATAAAGATATATTCAGACTTTATTTCGAAAACGGGTGCAGCGATTTTGATGAAACTTGGGGGTTAGGTACATATGTGAACAAAATTAAGATTGGGCTGAGTTTTAACTTATTGAAGACTCTTGGAGGGGCGTGGCACAGCCCTAAACTTTTATTTTCATATTTATTTTTCATATCTCGAAAACCATTCAAGGTATTGTAATTAAATTTGGTACACAGATGCAGATTATAAACATCTTAAATTTTGTGAAAAATGGGCGGAATCGGGAAAGTGGGCGCGGCACTTTTCAATAATTGAACATTTTGATTCAATATTACTCAAAAACAACACTGACGATTTTCATAAAAATTTTATAGATAATACCACTGAAATCAGTGATCATAACATGCTATGTCACTATACTGGCAAAACTCGTTGAAGGGCGTGGCACTGCCCAAAATATTTATAAACTTTATAATAGGAGAACTAGCAATGCAGTCGATATGAAATTTAGCATGGTAGGTATACTTGCTATAAGGTATTTTTTAACCAAAAATGGACGTAATAGTACATGTGGGCGTGGCACCTCCCATACAAGCAAAAAATGTTAAATGTTATATTTAGTGAGCTATGAGAGTAATCTTCTTAAAATTTGGCGAGCAGGTGTCGGTAACTAAAAGCTTTAACATTAAATGTATTTCGACGGGATTGCTTCAGTGGGCGTGGCACCTCCCATACAAACAAAAACCGTTAAATGTTATATTAAGTGCACTATGGGAGTAATCTTAATAAAATTTGGTACAGAGATGTCGGTTACCATAAATTTTTAAGTTATTGATGTCGACGAGATTTCGTTAATGGGCGTGGCACCTCCCATACATACGAAAAACGTTGAATGTTATATTTAGTGCACAATGGGAGGTATTTTCTTTAAATTTGGTGTAGAGGTGTCGATTACTATAAGCTTTGAAATTATAAGGATTTCAACGGGATTGCGTAAGTGGGCGTGGCAGCTCCCATACGTACGAAAAACGTTAAATGTTATTTAGTGTACTATGGGAGTAATTTTTTTTAAATTTTTTGTTCCAATCGATAGAGAAGCACGAAAAAAAAAAATTTTTTTTTGTTTCAATAGACTTTTAATTACAGTGGTGTAGTGTTAATATTTTAGTGGTCATTTTTAATATTTGACCACTTAGTGCGTCCTGAGCGATTTTTGGAATTTCTTGCTGTAAGGACATTTTCCGTGTCCTTTGGAGTATCCCGGAAGTAGTCACTCCTTAAGTGACTACTCATCGAGGTGGTTCACATCAAGTCACTTTGGGTCACTTGGAGTCACCGAGGTGAGTGAAAATCGCGATCTTGTAGTTTGCGTGCGATTTTTGTAAAATTTCTCTATAACACCTATAGGCCACGTTGGTGCAAACTCTTATCGAACCTAATTATGTTTTGCGATGCGTGGGATTTTTTGGATATTATTGCTGTAAGGATATTTTCCTTGTTCTTTGGAGTATCCCGGAGGTAGTCATTCCATAAGGGACTACTTATCGAGGCGGTTTACTCCGAGTCAATTTGGTTCACTTGGAGTCACCGAGGTGAGTGAAAATCGCAATTTTGTGGTTTGCGTGTGATTTTTGTAGAATTGCACTATAACACCTTTAGGCCACGTAATCCAAAAAACCAGGAAAATATCTATACAGCAACAAATTTCGCAAATCTTTCCGGACACACAAAGTGGTTAAATATTAAAAATGACCACTACAATAGTAGCAGCATACCACTGTAGTTAAAAGTCTATTGAAAAAAAAAAAATTCTCGCGAAATAAGGACAACAAAAGTACTTTTCATTCGAACATTTGGCAAAATTTAATTAGTAGAAGTGGTTCTTCGCATTGTACCATACATAGATTGTTTCCCAGCGAAATGTAATGACCAGGTACATATAAAACTAAAAATTATAAATAAAGCTAGGCTTTACAGTAAATAAAATATTTTGACTAATTTTTATTTAAATTTTTGACCGATCAGTGGTCGGTCTCCAGGTACTTATATTGATATTTGGCTTATGTTCAGTTTGGCTCACAATCGAAATTGATTATAAACCAAATATTTTCTTATGTGCTTTTGAATTCTAAGAATAAATATGGAATCAAAAAGTGTCGCTCTGATTTGGTTTCCTAGATATAGCCATCGGAAGTTGCGGATATAGATTTCCTAAAAATCAATATAAGACAAAAACGCCTGCATTGATTTCCAAAATATGGATGTCATCTGAAAGGTAATTTAAAAGCTACAATATTGTTTCAAAAATTTTTGAAATCCAGCTCGTAGTTTTCGAGATACTACAACTTTTCTGAAATTTAGACCGATTTTTTTTTCAAAAACAGTTATTTTTCCAAAAAATCTATTTTAACCTACAGTTTTATTAACATATTTATACAGCTCAATTCATCCCCTTCAAAATGGTGTAACACTGAAACAAAAATATTTGATATTAACAAATTTAAATTATTTTGATGAATTTTGGTAAGTTTTTTTAAATTTTTTTGATCCAACACCGGCTTCGCGGCGGACTTCGGGCGCGTATCAGTTTATAACATACATACTAACTTTTTAAAGCAAATGAATTGTCAAAGATATGACGTCATGGCAAAAGGATTTAAAAAACTTACCAAAATTCATCAAAATAATTTAAATTTTTTTGGTTAGAAAGGGTTAATATCAAAAATGTTTGTTACAATTCCTGTGCTCTGGCATTTTTTTTTTATTAGGATTTTCTATTTTATTTATTTAAATTTATATGAAGTTATTTGAATATCTTCCGTCGTTTTTTATTTACATTTTACAAATAAATAATTAATTATTTTAAGTTTGAGCTGCATTTGAGAAAGTTCATTTTCATTGTTACCAAGCTACCAGCAAATCCAAAAGCAGAATTTTTATTTTGACTTCTCCAAAATTACAAATTTGCAACCGATCCCGCGTAATTTGCCTTCAGAAAAATTCAGTCGAAAAAATCCTAACAAAATGCGTGTATTTGTTATTGTTTTTTTTTTTTGTAGTTTAGAACTGATCCTGTTATTTGTATTGTTGTTGCTTTTTTTCAGCCGAAAAATTCAGATGAAAATTCGCACATATTATATTCCAGTTGTTTGCTTGTATGTGTTTCACATTTTGCTATATGTCGCAACCAGAATTTTTTCTAAGGGGGACTTTTAATCTAACGAAATTATGGACTTTATTTTGATGTTTTCTTGTTTTACTTGAAACAAATCCTTAGTTAACACAAGTTAATACTTAAATAGCTCAAATAAGAATAGTTTAATCACTAGCACTGATTCGGCATTTACAAAAACACGAAAGTTAAATTTTGAAAGACAAAAAATTAAACTTTCTTTAAAATTAACAAAGAAACTAAATAAAAATTTCAAAATACGCTGCCACTATCACCGTGTTATTTTAATTTGGGCTTAAGTCTTTGCAAATTTAAAAATATGTATGTTGGGGGCTTCAGCACCCTTGATCCCTTGATCGAGTTCAAGCATTTTTTGATATTCATGTTGTTTGATTTGCTGAGCGCCTGCTTCAAACAAAAATGCCTTTGTCTTGTTGTATGAATTGAAATTATTTAACAATAATCAAAATATTCTTCAACATATTCATGACAAAATCAATATAGGTTATATTAATTTGTCCTATTAAAATTTGACAGTTAAATCTGGCTCCGTAGCTGTCGAAAAATTGTTCTACTGAAATTTTTTGTTTACATTTTCCATTGGATTTTGACAATTGCGAAAACATGCAATAGAGTCCAAAAGTATTTTAAACACAGCCATCATGTTCAGCATCCTCGAAAACGGGAGGTGACAAATATTTTACCGATGGATGGCGCGGTATATGCGATTCTCCCATTTTGGGGGCGGTTTTTGGCCATTTTAGGTGTAGGACCAACTCCAAAGATTTTTGAACACCGCCATCGTGTTCAGCACCCTTGGAAACAGGGAATAAAAATATTTTACCAATGGAAGACATTTCTGGGGGTGGTTCCATTTCCAAAAAGATATTAAACATTATAATTTATATCTACAAAGAGAGCTGCACAAACTTTTTTTCTAATCAGCCCAAAATAAATATTAGAGAAAAAAATTAGAGGAACAAAACTTTCATCGCATTTGGAAAAGTCGATTTTTTTACTGAAATCCGTGCGGTTCGTAAAAGAATGACCGAGCAGGGACCCAAAATAACTATTATTTGCTTTTTGGTGATTGAAAAAATCACCCAATTTCAATGAATGTTTTTAAAATTTGCTTTTTAATAATTATGTATTGGTAAGAAATACCTATTACTATATATTAATTGTTGATAACTATTATTGTTTAATAAATATTTTTTAATTTGATTCATAACTATTACACTGGTCAACAGTTGTTTTGTTGCCCTGGATGTCTCTGCGGATTTCTATAGTTTCAGGTACCCAGTTTGTGAATATATTTATGAAAGTACTGAGTTGGCTCTAGTTTTTAAGATATTGATGGATTTATCTATATATAAATGAAGCAAAGTCGGGTTAGTTACAATCTGTATAACTTAAGAACTGCCGGACCGATTTTAATAATCTCTAATTTTTTGGATTTGTCTCCGCCCCGAGAATGACATAGGTTATAAAACTTTTATCTTAAGTGCATATTTAGGGTGACCCTTATACAAAAATATTTTTAAAATAGCATTTTCACAAAGACCACGTAATCGATTCAAACCGTATTTACACCACGTAGCTCTTATAGCAAGTGACATAGCTTAAGCTATAAAACTTTTATTTGGGGTGCTTATTTAGGGTGGCTCTCATACAAAAATATTTTTAAAATAACATTTTCACAAATACCACGCAATCGATTCACATGAAACTTACACTGCGTACCTTTTATATCAAGAAGCATGCTATTTTAAAAATATTTTTGTCTAAAGGTCAGCCTAAATATGCTTTTTAGATACAATTTTCATAACCTATGTCATTCTCGGGGCGGAGACAAATCCAAAAAATTAGAGATCATTTAAATCGGTCCGGCAGTTCTTAAGTTATACAGATTGTAACTAACCTGACCTTGCTTCATTTATATATAGATAAATCCATCAATATCTTAAAAACTAGAGCCAATTCAGTACTTTCATGAATATATTCGTAAACTGGGTACCTGATACTATAGAAATCCGCAGAGACATCCAGGGCAACAAAAAAAAAGTTAATTTTGTTGAGCTGTGTTATGCATAACAAATGGTTTTCCAAGGCCATTACCATTAATTTGGGAAAATATTTTTTTTAGTTCGTTTTGAAATTATTTTTGTAGAAATCGATGGAGAGAAGTGGTTTCTATGACATCACCAGAGGTGGTCACCGGTTCCAAAAAGTGTCCCATTTTGGTCCAGTTTGGAAAAATTTTGTTTGTACCAATCAAAAGAAGTCAATGGAAGGAGGTCCCGAGTACAAAAAGTACCCGATTTCGGCCCATTTTCGACTTTTTTTTGCACCAGTCAATGAAAAGAGGTTAGACGGACTGACAGACGGACATACCTATATCGAATCAGGTGGTGATGCTGATTAATAATATATATACTTATCTATACCTGCCACGCCCACTTATATGCGTTACAAACGGAATGACAAAGTGAATATACCCTCTGTGTAGGGTATAAAAGCATTGCAATGCTCGGCTACGACGAGTGCAAATGTGAGTGGGGTGCAAGTTGTGATTAGCACAACGGAGAAAATTGCTAGGTTTCTATGTAACATCACAATAGGGAGATAGAACTTTTTTTTTTGTTTTTTCAAACATGTTTAATAGTTGTAGGTATTTGAGAAAAAAACTCTGGTGCAAGAAGAGCTCATAATGGCTCATTGTTGCTCATGAAACTTTTTAGTTTTCCATACGAAATATAATACATGAGAAAAATGCAAAGTAAAAAAGTGCGTATGAATTGTAATATGAAACAAACTGTTTACACTGTTCACAGGTTTGATCTAGGGAGCAAAAATTTGGGGACAGTTTTCTTCAAACACAATTCTATAATATGGGAGTAAGGGACCAGTTTTAAAGGTTCCCATATATAAACTTTTGTTGCTATCGTATCTGAGTTTCATTTAATTTTCTTGGAAATCTATTTTGATATGAAATTAAACTCAAAAAATGTTATCAAAATCTATTTAGTAGCTTTTGCGTGATGCTCGCACACCGACGAACCTATAGATTGTATGCATATACTATAATTTAGTGGCGTTAGTAAATAAATAAGTTTAATGCTTTCTGTCCTGATGGAAGATAGCTGACAATGATTTTATTAGATTTTAAGTGGGCAGTCGAACCCTAAAAATCCACCCCATCCGTCTGACATTGATACTCAGTCCTGTTCTGATTCCGATTAAACATGCAAGTGGAATTGAAGTTCGAAGTTGAATGTAAATAGCTCTTCTAAATGTAATGGTCGAAATTTGCTATGGAATTTTTTTTGAACTTCGAACTTGAGCTGTTATATTCCGATAATATAACGGATTTCTATGATCCTGAAAAAAAACTTAGATTTTCAATTCTGTTTCTAGTTATGCTCTCATACATTGTCTTGGAAGAAAGATTGATGGAATAATAGGGGGATTAATGCATCAGTATAAATGTATTTTTTTTAATCAACTGATTTTAGAGATTGCGAAAAAATTTTCGAAAAAGACAATAAACTTTTTTAAACCACTTGTTTCAATACACCAAGTGCAAATTATCTCAGATTAGAAAAAACTGATGTGCCCGTTTTATTTACACAAAAAAATAGCGGATATCATAATTATATTACAGACCACGAAAAAATAAAAAGGTTTTTTCTAGCATTTAAAATATAATAAAGTAAGAAATTTTTTATTTTTGTCGGTATTCATAAGAAAATAACACCTGAACTATTAATTTCACAACATATGAATCGCCTTTCAAAAATAAAAGCAGCCACGTTGTATATGAAAACACTTTGAGGAAGATTAGCTTTATAATATGTACCTATACATGAAACTTATATTATCATAAAACTAAACAGCTTATCACTTTTTGTTAAAATACTATTTTCGAAGGAGTTGTTTTTATCAGGTATAATTATAAAAATAAATAAATTATATATTTTGTGTATTGGAAAATATGTTGCATAACTGGCTACTCGAAATTTGTGTGCAAATTTATTTATTTTATATATCCAATTCACTCATGTATTATTCACTGGTACATATTCTTGAGCACATATTAAATAAATATATTTCTCTACGAACAACATAAAGCACATTTTACCCACTATATTCTTCGTCAGGGTATTCACTTTTTAGAATTTTGTTTAAATGCAAATAATATTCCGACACGTCTTTCAAACCAACAACTAAGTGACTAAATTTCGAGTATGATGAAAAAGCTTTTAGTCTCGTAATGTTTCTAAATTTAAATATTTTTAATTAAAGCACAGTAAGCTCACTTGCAATAATACATTGGAAGTCTCATGGTTTTTATCAGAAAATAAAATTGCTGTTAAATTATGGTTTTGTTCCAGCATCGATAAAATAAAAGTGTTGTCTGTTTATTCTTTATACCATAAATAGCATATTTTCAGTTCCTGTCTCAATTAACCGATATTGAAAATAAGTAATCATACTATGATTTATATATCATAAAAGCTGAAGGACGTATTCCTCATTAAACTGAGTGCAAGTTCACATTCGATAATGTTCGCCCACATAAATACGCCCTCATAACATTTACTGAATATTTTATTGAGCTTTACAGAGCTGAAATCTATGTCATCTACTAAACAATTTGGAGCATGCAAATTGATATAAGAAACAAAGCTGAAACTAAATTACATACTACACATTCAACAATATTGAAAAGCAAACATGCAGTACAACTGCACTGCACTAGAGTGGCCCTTCACGGACAGACTGCACCACCTAAATTTCACTAACCTTTTTATTAATGGACACGGTTACGGTTACCTAGATTTCGAATACAATTTTTAAGTTTCACGTTTATACATTCTGTGACACTTTTAAAACTTACTTTTGCCGAATTGTGGTTAGTGCTTCACCGATACGATAACTCAAAAATGATCGTATCGTGCTCGCAGTAGCGCCAAGCATATTGTCCCCTCAGAGTGTAACTGTTTGTTCTATTATCAAAAGCATAGAAAGGAGAAAACAGCATCTAAAAGTTATTTAGTCTGCGATTTGTGATTTAAGGAATATTAATGGTTTTTTCTTTTATTTTTTCTCTTTGTAATTATCTACACTGTATTTGAAAAATAAAATATTGAAGCTTACCTTTAGTTTTTCTGCTGATTGAAATTCAAAATAAGGTTGACAGATTTTTGTTACACTTTACGAAAAGCTCATGGGGCCCAAATAAAAAGGTACACAAAATTAATTAAATATGCTACAAAACAAGGACCATTTTACGGCCTCCTATTACGCTACTGGTAATATGTAATTTAGTATTAAATGTAAAAATTATTTAGATTGAGGAAGTGCATATACCTTGAACCATTTTTGAGAAAATTATTTTCTGTCGCCAAACAATGATTTATTTCTCAGACTTCTCTACATTTTAAATTTGTATTTTAGCTATAATGGCATGAAGACAAAAGGCCGCAGTTTTTTGCCAAACCCACGTAAAAGACGTTTTTCTTTAGTATGCCAAAGTGGTCCAAGGTACAATCAGGCATTGTACCTTGGACCTCGAGACTATATTTACCAAAATTTCCCTTTCTCTGTACTAAATAGATTTTATGATCAATTTCGGACTGATATATCAACGTATGTAGTGCTTCCAGATAATCGAAGTTTAGCCAAATGGCGAATCAAATTTGCTTTTGCGAAGATGTGCTTTTTAACAGCAGATCTACCACTTAAACCAATATAAATTGCCTACTTTACCTTTACTTTTACCGTAAGTTTTACTCCGAGGAATATTTCTGAATAACATTCGAAATACATTTCACGACACATAAAAACTATGTCATTAGAACCGGGTCAAGGTCCATTCCATTCATTGGTCCAAGGTACACGCCAAGCATAAAATTCGGAAAATATTCAAAAAAAAATTTAGCCTAGGAGATAATAAGATTTTCAGATAATTTACTTGAAGAGAAACGTTGGGTACCCTCATTTAGAAAGCAAAGATCCATATTTGAAATCTCTAAATGTAAAAAACACTTGCCCGGGGGCTTCAAAGGTTGATTATTTCTATGTTATCATTAATAGACTGAAAATAACTTTTTTATCGAATTAACATTATTTTTGTGTGTATAAATTAAAAATAACAAAAGGTGAAAATTTGGTAAAGTCATACAATAGTAGATAGCTTTGAACGACCGTATCTCAGCCAATTTTCATCAAAAATTATTTTGTGGATCACCATTTTGACGGAAACTACGTCATCTTTCTTTTCTGTGAACCAATGACTCTACCTAAATCCACACAGAAAAAAGTTATACACAAAAATTTAAATAAGGACAACAAATTGAAAATATTCGGGTCTTTTTAACTTAACTTATTTAAAAAATAAGTTTTTTGACTTTATAAAGTGTCATTTTGATAGGAATCTGATTGTCTACAAAAAGTTATAAGATGTGTAGGCATTAAAAATGAATAGTTTTTGAGTTATATTTAAAAAAAATAAAAAATGGACAAACTTTCACCGTCCTCAAAAGTCCAAGCCGAAGCTTAATTGCACTTTTGGATTTATCATTGTTAGAGTACAATTAAACATATAAGACAATGTAATACCTTTAAAGGGTTAGATCCTTATTCAAATACATAATCAATAGCATATTAGTAGGGCAAGTAAAAATAAAGTCAAAAATATGTAAAATCATCAATTTGTACATTTTCTTCTGAATGAAGCAATTTAAAGACGGTCAAAAATAACTGGCTTCTTTCAGTTAAGCATAAGGGTTGTAGGCTATATAACAGTAAAAAAATAATTGAAAAATTTTTGAAAATTTTTTTCTCGGAAATATTTAAGGTTAAAGTTAGAATTTCAGAAAAAAAATCTAAAATTACATGTTTTAAGTATTTTAAAATAGAATTGAAACAATTTTAAAAGTTTCTGACCTTAAGAACTGGTTAATTAGACTAAACATAGGAAAACTGCATTATTTTGTTTTGAAATATTTTCTAAAATAAAAGTTATTTATGTGTTTCTGAGAGAACCGTTTAAAATTCAGATTAACACCCGAATTCGACCTTCCGGCCAAAAGCGCAATATCTAACACAAATATTTTTCAATTTTTTTTTTATGCAAATTTTATTTAAATTAATTGAACTTTCAGCTAAGCTTTCAGCCTATTGAAAAATTCATATTTCGTAAATTTCTCAACAGGTCTAATATACATACATACATAAATATAGAATATATAAAAGAAAAGAAGTTTAGCAAGTGCTAAACTCTTTCTCTTAAAATGAAAGACCCACCTGACGACAGACATAAAACTCAACTTCAACCTCTTATCGAAGTTGACCACACAAAAAAACTAAAATCGCTTTCTGATGGTTCAAAATATTTAATGATTTCAAGAGAAAATAGCAATGAAAAACTCAAAAATGTCTCACCGTTTCTCATAAAAAAAAACCATAGATGATCTTTGTGGCGGAGAATTTGAGATGTGTAAAAAATTATTTGTAATAAAAACAAAAAATATTTTACAAGCGAGAAAATTAATAAAATTAACGGTATTCTCTCCATCAATTAAAGTTTCTGTAAACGAACACGAAAGTCTCAATCGCACTAAAGAAGTCATATACTGTAATGATTTGAGAGGTAGATGTAGATGAAAATGAAATATTGCTGGGATTACAATATCAGAATGTATGTGAATTTCACAAAATTCAAAAGCTAATTGATAGTCAACAAAAAGTTAACCTTTGACACAACTACACTGCCGGATAAAATTAATGTTGGTTGCGAGAAAATTCAAGTCAGACCATACATTCCACTTCCCCTAAGGTGCAAAAACTGCCAGCGGTATAGTCACACTATCAAATTTTGTAAAAACACAAAAATATGTCCCAACTGTGCAAAAAATTTTCATATAGACATCAAACTGAGTGAAGAATGCGACAACAACAAAACATGCATAAACTGTATCGAAAATAAAATGTCCAACAATAACCACAACTCTCTTGATAAAAAATGCCCAATATTTATCAAACAAAAAGAAATTCAGGCCATTAAGACCTTACGAAAAGCAGACACAACCACTCATACCAGACCTATGCATCAACTCTTGACAGAACAGCAACCATTGACCACAGCTCTTTTCCTCATACTCTTACGAACCACACAAATGAAGTTGACTTCGCTTTTGATAACATATACAACAACAACAATAACAAAAACAATAGCACTCAGTCAGCAGAACAAGTAATCAAAGAGAACCAAACTAATCCACCGCCACTTCCAGCTCGCAACGTATTTACCAATCAACGAAAGCCTACAACTTCCACCTCTCTTCAATCTCTGGTCATAACCGAGACAAAACTCAAAATTTTTCCTCGAAATATGTCAAACCGACTTAAGGCTGATCTTAAAGCTAAAAGCAAAACTAAGCCAACCATTAAAACTAACACAACAGCTCCAACTCACCACAGCAGTGCAGAAGACTTATCAATGGAAGAATATTAGTTATAGCACTACTAAATTTATATTCAGAAAAATTTATTATCGCTATTGCGTACATATATCACCTATTTTATAGCATATAACTATTATTGCACTTAAAATGATTCAGTGGAACCTAAAAGGCTATAGTAACAATTTCAGGGAACTGCAACTATTAATAAATGAGCATCATCCTCAAATCATAGTATTGCAAGAATCGCACCTACATTCTACCGACAATATACCTATATCTATTAACTATTCTATTTACAATTTTAATTCAGCTACGCACTCTTATGGAGGGGTTGCTCTACTTACATACATCTCACTTCAACATGAACAAATTACTATTAATAATGACGTAGACGCAGTAGCAGTCAAATTGCATTCAATATTAGACATAATAATAATATCTGCATACATTTCACCCAATAAACCCTTTAATATGCACAATCTAGAAAACGTATTTAACATCCGACATCAAAACATCATCATTATGGGCGACTTTAATAGCTGGCACCGTAATTGGGGCTCTCAACAAAACAACCGCCGAGGAAACATTATTTCTAAATTGATTAATAAAAACCTTTACCCCGTTTTAAAATAAAATTAGCAGATTGGAGCCGCTTTAGTGATCTTTCAGACCACCACAACTCTACACGACCAATTAGTTGTAACATCAAGAAAGAAGCAGCTAATATAGCTAAAATAATTATTCAAAGTGCTAATAATGCAATACCCAAAATTGTACACAACAACAAATTCAATGTTCCCTGGTGGAATAAAGACTTAGAGATTCTACGCAATAATAAAAAAAGATTATGGCTAGTACTAAAACGCAACATTTCAACAGAAAATCTAATTAGTTATAAAAAAGCTAATGCTTATTTTAAACGCAAACTTAAGCTGTCAAAAACAAAATCAATTAACCAATTCACTTCCGAAATAAATCCTACAACAGCCACTTCAAAAATTTGGTAAAATATTAGACGCTTTTATGGATTAAAAAATCGTATTAATATACATTGTATAGAAACCTCAGATCCATTCACACATTGTAATCGCGGAAGCGACCGGTTCAAACTTCAAACGGCCCCACGTTGGGCGCCAAAATTTGTAATCGCTCAAGCGACTGGTTCAAACTTCAAACGGCCCCACGTTGGGCGCCAAAATTTGTAATCGCGCAAGCGACTGGTGCTTGGAACGCGGACAACATGACCAGCGGCAGCACGAGCTAGTTTGCCGATGCCAGCAGTTCGGGATGTTGGGGTGGGTAGCTGCTGCTCATGGTGTGCCTGCACCTTACAAATATAATTTTCTCGTGCTTAAGTTGCTGGGCTCTGAAACTTCAAAAATTTTTCCAAAATTACTACAAACAAAAAAAAAGTCATCAAAAAAAATGTGCCTCCCTAATAATTTTTCCTCGGGCTGAACCCTCGAGCTTGGTGTTATGCTCGGCCCCGTCTATCACCCACCCTACCTTGTGGACCTATGGGGAAATTTTTCGGTCCACCCTAGTTTTCTGGTTGATTTTATGTCCAGGTTTAGCGACTTAGTTTACATAACATGGAAATAAGATTTTTGTTATTTGCAATTAATCAATTAGAGGACAAATACATAGGCACTGATTGCTTCTAATCTAATAGAATTATTTGTTTAGTTATGTAAAAACTTAATCAACCACTTTTTTTTTTATTAAAGGAAAACTATTATCAATCAACGGAAAATATTAAGAAACACAATCCACGCACACGGAAGAATGTCACCGGCCAAACGACCGCACTCATTCGTCTCTCCAAACCAACTCACGCGTTCTTTCGAACCTTTTCCTTGTTTGCCAAAGCTATCGCAAACAAAGGAAAAGCTCGAAATGACGCGCTGTTCCGCCATTTTTCGAGGTTCGAAACGCACGTCCGCAAATTTCGCATGACAGACCAGAAATGTCATTCCGACATTCTGACATCTCTGGTATGACTCTCGAAATTCCAATGCCAGTGTACATCAGATTACACTCTGCCGTTACAAAACAGTTTTTCGAAATCTGCTGTGGTTGGTTACAAAAACTGAAGGCACTACTTTCTAATATCCTTCGCGTGAAAAATGCCAAGTCGTTTATTGTTCATGTCTGCTAGCTCATAATAAGCCGTACCCATTCTCTTAATCACCTGAGCCTTCTCGAAAACATTTGCCAATTTTGCATTAAAGTGATCGGAAGCTTTGCTTTGAGCAAAACTCCTACGATACACAATTTGACCGATTTCGAAACGAACTGGACGTGAACGCATATTATAATTTTTAGCATTTGTATCATATGCCCTTTTCAAATTCTCTCGCACCTTTTCGCGAATCAACTCAGTTCGTTCTTCGTGTCTGATGTCAGCGGTCGGATCTTCAATAAGTTTTAGTTTTCGCAAAACTTCAAAAGACGTTGCGTGGCAGATCATATTTTGACCGAAGACAACAAAGTATGGAGAGAAACCCGAGGACGAGTGTACTGAGCTTCTGAGAGCAACGCTAATAGCAAATAATTTTTCATCCCAATCTTTCTGATTTGGGTTAATGTAGGCTCTAACAGCAGCAATGACTGAACGATTGACTCGTTCAACGGCATTAGATTGCGGAGAATAGTTGGCAGTATAATTATGCGTCACACCATATTTCTTTAAAAGGTCTTTGAAAAGTTTAGATCTGAATTGAACACCATTGTCAGAGGTGATGACTTCAGGAACACCAAAAATGGCAAAAATTCGCTTTTCAAGAAAATCAACAATCTTGTTGGCAGTGAAACTCCTGATTGGCTCTAAGAAATGAAATTTGGAAAGATGGTCGAGAACAATCACCATGCCCACGTTTCCTGATCGTGATCTAGGATAAGGTCCAAGAAGGTCTACGTAGAGTTTTTGAAAAATTCGGACAGACGTAGCCTGCTTACCCATAGGAGGACGAAGTATGTGATTTGGGGCTTTGGTTTGCTTGCAAATTTCACACGATAGAACGTGATCTCGCACTTGTTTAGACATACGTGGCCAGAAATAAAAGGTTTTAAGTTTGGTTAACGTTTTCCCAATTCCACCATGAGAACTCATCGGATGATCATGTGCTCTTAGAATGAGATCTTGTCTCATTTCCAAAGGAACCCATACCTTCCATGATTGCTCTTCCTGAATCGGATCACCGCTAGCAAATTCGCAACGCTTATAAATTATCCCATCTATAACTTGTATATCTGGTTGCTTACTTTGCTCTTTCTGAAATTCCTCAATCATCTTTAAATAAAATTCGGTCTTAAAAAATTCCGAATTAAAATCAATTTCGAAAAATTGGTCTGTTTCTGACGTAGTCAGAGACGAAATGTGGAGGCTTTCCTGAGAATAAGTTCTCGATAAAGTATCAGGAACCACGTTTTGGCTGCCTTTCCGATGAAGAATGGTAAATTTGAAGCCCTGCAACTTCAGTGCCCAGCGCGCAAGTCTGCCATGCAAGTCGGTTTGGCTCATGAGCCATTTTAACGAAGCATGATCGGTTATAACTTCGAATTCATGTCTTTCGACATAAGCTCGAAATTTTTTTATGGCCATAACCGCCGCAAGACATTCTTGTTCGGAAACAGTATAGTTTCTTTGCGCTTGGTTGAACTTATGGGACATGTATGCAATGGGAACTTCATCACCTTCATCGGTACGTTGTGCCAAAACCGCTCCAACGCCAAATTGACTAGCATCACATTGAATAGAAAATGGACGAGAAAAATCAGGACTATGTAGCACTGGTGCACTACTTAAACTATTTTTGAGGGAGTCGAAAGCAGCAATTGCATCTTCGGTCCAAACAAATTTACGAGCCTTTTGTAACATATTTGTCAAAGGGGTAGAAATTGAAGCATAATTTTGCACAAACCTTCGGTACCATCCACAGACGCCTAGAAAGCGACGAAGTTGTCTAACTGTTTTTGGACGAGGAAATTCTTTTATCGCTTTTACCTTGTCCGGATCGGTACTTATTGTTCCATGTCCAATGACATGACCAAGGTAGTGAATTTGTTTGAGCAAAAATTTGCTTTTCTCTATATTAATTGTAAGGCCAGCACGTTTAATGCAAAATGCTACTTCTTGCAGAAGCGAAATATGGTCATCGAAAGTTTCGGTTATTAACAACAAATCGTCTAAGTATACAAATACTTTAGTTCGCAAATGGGCAGGGATTACCTTGTCCATGAGACGGGTCATGGTCTGCGGCGCATTACATAAGCCAAATGGCATTGTAACAAATTGGTATAGAGGTCGGTTGGGGACAGTGAAGGCTGTCTTATCCCTTGACGCTTCATCCAACGGAATTTGCCAGAAGGCATCCTTCAGGTCTAAGCTTGAAATAAACTGTGCCTTCGGGAGCCTGCTGAGAATTCCGTCGATGAGCGGCAAAGGATAAGCATCCTTCACTGTGACCTCATTGACTTTTCGTGCATCGAGACACATACGAACTTTACTCGGTTTAACGATTAGTGCAACAGGAGATGACCATGCGCTTTGAGATTCTTCGATAACGCCAAGAGAAAGCATTCTATCGATCTCCGCAAAAAGAAGTTTTTCAACGCCTGGTGAAACAGAAAAATGCCTTTGTTTTATAGGCTTCGCTTGACCTACATCAATGACGTGGCTTATAAAATTTGTTCGGCCTAACCCTTTTTCAGAAAAAGAAGGAATTAATAAAATGGTTGCATTTAAATTTGCTTGCTGTCGAGCATTTAACACATGATGATTGGAGTCCAACTCCGCAATGTTCAAATTAACAGAAATCGGAATATCCTCATGAAAAAGATCACTTGCCAAACCGAAAGTCTTCACAAAATCAACGCCCAAATATAAGTCTTGAGAGAGAGTTGGAATTATCAGAAATTTGAGAGGTTTGGTTATTCCTCTAAAAGTAATAAAAGTTTCAACGAAACCCAATGCAAAATGATTTGTTCCATCTGCAGTTTTAAGGTTAGTCTTGACTTTGTGCCAAGGGTGTTGGTTATCTTCTAAAAACCTTTTAGCTAGATTGTTGGCTAAACAACTGACAGAGGCACCAGTATCGACTAGTCCTTCAATTTTTTCTTTAAAAATTAAAATTTGAGCATAGGGACGTAAATCATCCTTAGGTTTATCAGAAACCACTGAAGAACAAATAAATTTTTTCTTCGCCTTTAAATTTTTCCAAAATTTTCTCAATCTTAAAGTAGAACGTTTCTTATGCGTTGACTCCGGTGAAGCAATGACTTCATCAGAAAAAATTCGCTTACGGGCGGCTTTATATTCCTGCCAACGAATGTGCAGAGGTTTAAAATGTCGAATAGGTAAAACTGTAGAGGGTGGTTTAATTTCAGGTTTATTTTCAAATTGCAAAGTAGGATTAACTGTTTTCAAAATAACTGTTGTGGTTTGGCATGCCGCATCACTTTTTAAGGTGGTGGTGGTGCGGTTGGCAACTCTAAAAAATGGTTATTCGGGAGATCTTCTGTGTTAACGTTTACTTCCGATACGTTGCGTGCAGCTTGGAAGTTTCTGGTCGACCTGCCGTACTCTTCATCCAACAACTCGCGTTTTTGAACAAATGTTCGAAGCTGTCTAATATTTTCTATGGAGACATAGAGAAGACTGCGTCTAACGTCGAGACGTAAGTTTCGTTGAATGATTTCCAACAAAGTTGCTGGTTCAAGAGGACGTTGCAATTTATCGCAGAGCTGAAGAACAGATTCATAAAATTCATCGAATTTTTCATCATATTTTTGTTTCCTTTGACGAATCAAATCCATTATGTCTAAATCTGTTCTCCGATCTCGAAATTGACCACGAAGTTCTGTGCACAGAGTTTCCCAATCTATTTGAGTCACACCACGGTGATAGCGCCAAAACCACTCCAACGCTTTCCCAGCAAACAAAATGTGTGCATGATTGCACAAGGCTTCAAAATCACCTCGCAAACTTTGAATGGTCAGAGAATGTATTCTGTAAATAAATTTATCGACGGACAAAGCGTCTTCTTTGCCACTAAAAGTGACTTTCCAATTGGAAATAAGATTTGAGACTTTCTCTGAGGCCATAAAAGGTGGAACTGACCTATGGAGAGTTGAAGTGCCTTGAGCAAAATTGCTGTGGGTTGCTTGTTGGTGATGGTTTTGATGAAAAACGGGTGGAGGAGGAAGCTGAGGGTTATATGGAGGAAGTCCAAGTGAAAATGGAGAATTGTTGATCACATTTCTAGGAGCCTGGTGTATGTCAGAAGAACGACCAAAAGTCACAGGTGGATTTGGATCTCGATTCAGATCAAGAGGTGCATTACTGACGGCGTTTAAATTCATTTTAGCCAGTTGAGCTTTCACAGCTTCGTCAATCAACTTTTGCAACTGTGCGTCTGAAAACTGAGAAACATTAGTTTGCGCACTTGCGTGATTGGACAAGTCTGTGGATAATGGATGCACTCCTGACATGTTGAGATTATGTGCAGGTGTCACTGAAATATTTTGATCCATTAAGTTTTTGTAACTTCGGGTTACGGGCCGACTATTTTTAGTGATCGTACCTGTGTGGGTAGTAGCTGGTGTTATGGTAAAGGACTCCAATCCCAAATTAGGAATGGGCTTGTATGGCTTAACTTTTTTAGTACTGCACAACGCCTGACAGAAAGGGCAGTTGCGAGTCTCCTGCAACCAATTGGAAATGCATTCCGTATGGAAAATGTGGAAGCAGGGAGTTATACTAAAATTTTCGCCATCTAGCATTTGTTGCTTGCACACCACACAGGGATTGTCAGGGATTTCACCCAGAATGGACAAATTCTCATTACTACGATGCAGAGGCATTTTTCACGTAACTCAAAAACCGAATCCGCGACCGAGATGAAAGGTATCGAACAACCGAAAGTTAAAATTTTGTAATAAAAAAAAATGGCCGAAAGTTAAATTTATGAATACCCCGTGGAATTTCCACTAAATTACCAAATATCAAATTTTAAATTATATCGTTGTTTAAATTTTAGCAAAAATCTACATTTGTGCAAAAAAAAAAATTTCAAATGTCAAATTCTTATCGTTTTACATTTTTAAATTTTTTTTTAAAATGTTTCATCAAAAACAAATTTTTCAAAAAAAAAATTTTTAAATTTTCATTATAAACCGTGTTGAATATCTTTTAATAAAAAAAAGAAAATTTTCAAATTCAAAAGAAAATTATACTTGTGAAATTTTCTTTCTTTCCTTCTAACAAAAAATTCAAATTTCTGTATAAAGTTTATAAAAAAAAACTTTACTGAACAAATTTCTCAAATTTATTGAAAATTTAACTTGTTAAATTTTTGTTTTTCTCAAAAACAAAATGTTCTTTACAAAAAGTTTAATTATTAATGACAGCTTGGTCCTATGTAGAACTTTTGCAAATTATTATTATTAATTTGTTTGGTCAGCCACGAAGAAAAATTTAGGGATGGAGAATCTGAATCTATAAAATTTAAATCTCATTTCAAACATGAAATTGAAGTACAACCTATACAAATCTCAGTAAAGCGGTCGAAAAGCGCAGTGAATTGCAACTTAATCGCAAAATCCAGCAGTTTACCTTGACTTGCAGCCGCAATTCGCATTCACGCTAAAAGAGTGAATCAAAATATCAAAAATGTAAGAAATTACTGAAATTTACTTTATTCAAAAAAAATTATGCAAAAAATTTAGTCTTCTATTACAGGGTAATTTTCACAAATAGGAATAAATAGGGTCAAAAGCGTCTGAGCGGATCAGAACGGAATCCTCCCGGACTGATAAATCCAGCTTCAGGCTTTGAGTATTAGATTCTTGAATTTAAAATTCAAATGAAGACAAAAACAGAAATTTTCCTGTAACAGGTTAAGTTAAATAAAAAAATTTTCAAAAATCCAGAGCACAGCACGGGTAAATCGGATGGAACCGAGTGAAATCGAAGGCAAAATACTAAAAAGATTATTAAGTGACATAAATGTCCACTGACGGAGAGTTTTCTTTTAGCCTCCAACCTCAAACGGCCCCACGTTGGGCGCCAAAATTTGTAATCGCGCAAGCGACTGGTTCAAACTTCAAACGGCCCCACGTTGGGCGCCAAAATTTGTAATCGCGAAAGCGACTGGTTCAAACTTCAAAAATTCTTCCAAAATTACTACTAACAAAAAAAAAGTCATCAAAAAAAAATGTGCCTCCCTAATAATTTTTCCTCGGGCTGAACCCTCGAGCTTGGTGTTATGCTCGGCCCCGTCTATCACCCACCCTACCTTGTGGACCTATGGGGAAAATTTTCGGTCCACCCTAGTTTTCTGGTTGATTTTATGTCCAGGTTTAGCGACTTAGTTTACATAACATGGAAATAAGATTTTTGTTATTTGCAATTAATCAATTAGAGGACAAATACATAGGCACTGATTGCTTCTAATCTAATAGAATTATTTGTTTAGTTATGTAAAAACTTAATCAACCACTTTTTTTTTATTAAAGGAAAACTATTATCAATCAACGGAAAATATTAAGAAACACAATCCACGCACACGGAAGAATGTCACCGGCCAAACGACCGCACTCATTCGTCTCTCCAAACCAACTCACGCGTTCTTTCGAACCTTTTCCTTGTTTGCCAAAGCTATCGCAAACAAAGGAAAAGCTCGAAATGACGCGCTGTTCCGCCATTTTTCGAGGTTCGAAACGCACGTCCGCAAATTTCGCATGACAGACCAGAAATGTCATTCCGACATTCTGACATCTCTGGTATGACTCTCGAAATTCCAATGCCAGTGTACATCAGATTACACTCTGCCGTTACAACATACAGAAACCGATAAAAATCAAATAGCTAATATATTCTGCCAATCAAAGCAATCATCTGACTCAAATTTCCCAGCAACATTTCAAATACACAAACTACGTTCCGCAACAAATCAAATAAGCATTGCAATTTTCACAAAAGCAGCACTTATAGAAAATGAAATTAACTACATATAATTAGCTTGAGCTTTAAAAAACCTTAAGGGATCAACACCAGGAAAGGACAGAATCTCATACCCTATGATCAATAATTTAACCGCATTTACCATACTCACTACAATAACATTTTTCATACTTATATTCCACACTCATATAAATCCAGTACTGTCATCCCCATCCATAAACCCAATTCTGATAAAATCTCTACATCATCATTTAGACCAATATCACTCAACCCTTGTCTCGCTAAAGTTTTGGATAAAATGATCGCCAATAGACTATGGTAGTTTGTCACAACGGACAAACTACTCGATAGTCATCAGCTGGGCTTCAGAAAAGGCAAATCAGTGACTAACTGTCTAATTCACTTAGACAATTTGATCACGGCCAAGCTTTCTCATAAGAACCACATCTCAATCGTATCGCTTGACTTTTCGAAAGCGTTCGATAAAATTGGCGTGCACACATTGATAGACCAACTTGTTAGCTGGAAACTAGGACCAAAAATAATAAAATATGTTAGGAACTTTATCACACATAGACAAATTACTACTTGTATAGGCAATATTTACTCAAACACTCTCCCACTCTACAATGGCATTCCCCAAGGCTCCCCTCTTTCTGTGGTACTTTTTTTGATTGCATATAGCAAATTATGTACTATTATCTCCCTACACAAAAATATAGAAATTTGCTCCTTCGCCGACGATTTTACTATAGTAAAAAAATTGCTAAAACAAAAAATTCCACAATCTCCTTAGAAAATCTATTAAGTGACATAAATGCCTGGGGAAAGTACTCAGGGGCACAATTGTCAGTTTCGAAATGCAAGCACCTTCATATTTGCCGCAAGCAAAATTGCCAAACTAATATTCTCACAAGTAATCAAGTTATAGAAAATGTCGATAACTTCAAAACACTAGGTATTATATTTAGTAAACGATACCGATGGCTTACACACATTGAAAATATCACCTACTCATTGTCGGGGCGTCTTAATATAATTAAATGCATAGCTAATAAAAAATAGATACAATACAATGCAATACGTATTCCTTGATCGCTGCAACAAAAGCCTTATTATTGTCCAAATTGGATTATGGTCTACCTTTGTACGGTTTTGCTCCAAAGACCACTACTAAACAAAATTAAATCAATAGTTAACTCCGCAATCAAAATCGCATTCGGTGCCTTTCGCACTACTCCAGTCTTTAATATGCTTTTCGAAGCAAATATTAACAACATTGATAATAGATGTGAATTCTAGAGCTATATCTTTATGTTCCAGCCTCCAAATTCCTTTCAGACCAATTCTACTTCCTACAGCCAAATATCCCCCATGGCTACTAAATGCATCAACAATAAACACCTCTCTGCAGGCTTTCGAGAAATCCATTACTTCACCATTAATTTATCAATCACTTTTTCTGGAATTAAGAAACTCTATCTTAAACCATAATTTTTTGGCTCCAAAACTAATGACATATGCGCCTACAGTGTTACCACAGACAATATAATCATAACATCGGCAATTTTTCCAAATCACAGCTCAGTTTTTACTGCAGAAATTACTGCTTTTTCAGAAGCCATGACCTACGCTATATCTAAATAGAACTGGTAAGTTCGCAATTTTATCAGACTCTCTCGCTGCACTGAAAGCAATCACAAACACAGACAACAATCATTTTTACCCAAACACCATTAGAAATAAACTTATTGAATATTACCCTAAAATTTTGTTAATCTGGATACCAGGACATGCTGGAATACCAGGCAACGAATTTGCCGACCAAGTAGTTAAACTTTCATGTAAATCCCCTCTTCACACTACACATAACTACAATATAATTGATTACAACAAAATTCTAAGTATTACTTTCAACAAACGTCAAGAAAATATATGGCACTTGACCTCCACCTGGTATAAGGTAATGATTTTAAAAAAAGACAACAATAGGTGACTACTCTAAATTTACTCTAGATGACTCCCTTAACAGACTAGACTTTATAAAATTTACAAGACTTAAGGCCCAACTAAACCATATGTACATGCTTTGACTGCAGTCAGCTTCTGCAAATGTGCGAATACAAACAAATCATATATTAAAACTACAACGTACTTAACAAAAAGTTTCGTTCAAATTCCACAAATGTCATTTCCTTAAGGAAAGAGCGAAACTGAACGCACTTTCTGTACGGAAATGCATTGTATACATAAAAATACATATTTGCAATGGAGAGGGACGCTGAAAATTATTTTATTTTAAAATTAATAGAAAATGTGGAGAAAAGAAGATGTTTGTACACCTATCCCTCGATTTACGCGGTAGATAGGTTTTTGAAAAAACCGCGTAATTCAAAACCGCGTAAATTGAGCTGAGAAGTCCATAAATTGAGTGGATTGGTTTTCAAAAGTTCAAAATCGCGTATATCGAGCAATAGCACTCAAAGAAAATAGCATAATTGATAACAAAGTCCGCGTAAACTGAACCCAAAATGTACATATCGCACACATTCTGCTAAAAAGGCACAACTCAAAATTTATAATTTTCAAGTTTGCTCGTTAAAACTGCTCATCATACACATATCACCCAGCACAAAAGAGATGAGTTAATTTTTTGCTGTCAGAAAAGAGAAATGTCTTTCTTCATGTTGCAATGGAAATAAGGCTTTTTAGTTGTGTCGTAGAGTTAAAGGTGTTGTGATCGCTACGATCAAAACATTTTCTGTTAGTACTTTCTTCTAAATAATTCGCACTTTATTTTTGATAAATACCTCACGAACTCCAAAACAGTTTAGCCCAAGATACAATACTGCGAGATGCGTGCGTGCGAGACGCTGCGAGGTTGGCCTGAGAGATCGCATTGCGAAGCAGGATACAATAATGCGATACATCGCAGCGTTTAGACTGTCAAAATCCAAGTAAAATTTTAAAATATATTTTTTTGACACTTGACAAACAGCCATTTTGTTGCTCTCGCAACCAAATATTCAATTTTTTGAAAAGGCTTGCGTGCGTCGAGCGAGACGCAAAACGATTTCAAAATTTTGAGTTGTACCTCTTTAGTAGAATGTGTGCGATATGTACAGTCCGCGACAAAACGATAGCACAACTAGTTTTTCGGTGTTTTAAAGGATTTAGAACAATTATTAAAAATTTATTTTCAAGGTATATGTTCTTAAAGCTAAAGAAATAAATAACTTGTAAAGAATTTGTTAAAAAAATTAATGCATTTTTGAATTAAACCAAAAACCTTAATTTTAAGGTGCGACAAAACGATAGCACAAAATGTTTGTAACTTAAATTCGTTTTAACTGTTTTAAACAAATAAAAGTAAAACATTATTTTAATAATAGGTGGATCCTTCTTTATTCCCTACCACTACAGTCATTCGCTTATGTAAGGATTTAAATAGCTTTTCAACGTATTTTCGAAGAAGAGCCTCCCAGTAGGCTAATATGCTGTTTTTGAGCTCGTAGATGGACTCATACTGCCGGTTTTCTACATACGCCTGTCGAGCCAAACAACCCAACCAGTTTTAATTATATTTAGGTTAGGAGAACGAGCTAGCCATCCTATAGGATTCAATTTGTTGTCCCGGAAAAATTCTTATACTATTTTTGCTGTATAGAAAGCAGCATTCTCCTGCTGAAATTTCATGGTATCACTGGCTAATTTCTGCCTACGTAGAACTACTTTATTGCCGATAAAGTCTAAGTAGTCCACGTTTTTCATTTATGGGAGCACAAACTTTATTTCGGTTTTTTCTTGGAATCTTATTCTAGCCCATATCATGATAGTGTCAATATATGGGCTGGAATCAGAAGACCCGAAATAATGTTTGTGCCCCAAAAATTAAAAACGTGGACTACTTAAACTTTATCAGCAATAAAGTAGCTCTACGTAGGCAGAAATTAACCAGTGATACCATGATATTTCGCAGGTTAATGCAGGATTCATTCAGCAAAAATAGAAAAAAAGTTTTTTCGGGACAAGAACTTGAATCTTCTAGGATGGCCAGCGCGTTTTCCTGACGTATATATTATTGAAAACTGCTGAGGTTGTTTGGCTCGACAGGTCTATGCAGAAAACCGGCAGTATGAGTCCATCCACGAGCTCAAATAGAGCATATTAGCCCACTGGGTGGCTCTTCTTCGAAAATACGTTAAAAAGCTACTTAAATCCTTACAAAAGCGAATGACTGAAGTGGTAGAGAATAAAGGAGGATTCACTCATTATTAAAATAATGTTTTACTTTTATTATTTTAAAACAGTTAAAACGAATTTATGTTACAAATATTTTGTGCTATCGTCTTGTCGCACCTTAAAATTAAGTTTTTTGTTTTAATTCAAAAATGCATTAATTTTTTTAACAAATTCTATACAAGCTATTTATTTCCTTAGCTTTAAGAATATATACCATGAAAATAAATTTTTAATAATTGTTCTTAATTCTTTTAAAACACCGAAAAACTAGTTGTGCTATTTTTTTGTCGCGGACTGTACATACCTACCTAATGAAAAATTGGAGGTTATATAAAAAATAATAATCAAATCAAATACACCTGTCCCCCGTTTTACACGCTACTCGTTTAACACGTTTTCGATCTTACACGGTTTTTAAAATCAAAAATTCGACTATACAAATTTTTTTTTTCTCTTTTTTATTAATTCATATTCACATATAATATAATATTTCTCAAAAATTAACATTTTGGCTTCGCACGCATGTAATATATTGCATGTGAATAGTTTTGATATACATTTGTAAAAATAAAACACTTGTACCAGATCTCAAATAAAGAAGATTTCTCTGATTTTCTGTATGCACAAATACATTATTAGGAACATATATCATTATATTTTGTTGTAAAGTAATTTTTTATAGTATGTGATATAGCAAATTGAAAGACATTTCGAATAATTTTTTGGTTAAATAGCTCTTGAGAAAAATGCTATCAAAGTGATAGACTGTGATTATGATTTTTATTTTTAGTTTAATTTCTGAACTACAGAAAACATATTTTAAATTTAGTTTCACTGCCTAAAATCTTAAAGTTTATCCTCAAAACATTGCTAAGACTATTCTCTTTTAATTTGAAAAATATTGTAGATAAATAATTTTAACACCGATTTAAATTCAAGGTAAACTAAATTTTTGAAATCTGTAATAGTGGAGCTAAGCAATTATGTATCTATAAATCGGCAAAAAATGTTAGTAGACATAATTTTGAATATAACTTTCGAGGTTAAATGTATGTTTTTCTATGAATTAAATAGTTATTTTATGTTTTTCTAAGTGTGTTGCTTTTAGTTTATGCTGAATAAATGACTGAATAAGTACATTTGAGGCTTTTTTCGTTTTACACGGTTTTTCATATAAATATTTTCAATTTCGAGTTACACAGTTTTCTGAGGAACATATCTCCCGTGTAAAACGGGGGACAGGTGTACTTAGATTTTATGTAATTAATTTATTTTTAAAATTCAATCAAATATCCAAAGTATTAATTAAAAAAAGTAAGAAAATTATATAAAAGTCGAATTGGTAATAAATGTCAATGTCAAGAGCTTTAATTACTCCACCTTTGTATTTACACCATGATTTTAACTACATATATACGAAACTTCGTCATATTATGTATGTTCACGTGTTTTTAACTGAAAAACATGTCTTGTACGTGTTTTGAACTGCAAAAAAATTTAATTAATTAAAATTTAGAAACTACGATATTTTGAAACCGCGCAAAAGAAGTACCGCGTAAATCGAGGGATAGGCGTATAATAAAATAGACGCATTTTATTATAATAGCAATGTAAAGGAAAAGGCTTGGAGTGCAATTGCAGAAATATGCAATAAAAGTGGTATGCAATATATTACATGTTTGCTTCTTCATTTTAATATTTGTGTGAATTATAGCCGCGGACTGCAAACATATGTGGAAGCTACTCCGGGAGCGGTTCTGCAAGGAGCTAAAAAGAATTGAAGCTCCATCAGGTAGTGGAATGAGCTACTTGGAGGAATGGAGATTTCTGCAGCCGATGATGTTCCTGAAGGACTCTCTCGCACCGCGCCGGTATTTAGTATACATTTATGATATTTTTTCTTTATATTAAAACACACATTTTTATTTCGCAAGACGAGTGATAATTGGATGGATGACGAAAATGATTTGTGCCAAACAACATTGAGTGAAGGCAGTTCGAATTCGCCAACGTCACTGATTCCGCCAACTTCACTGACTTCGCCAACGTCAATGACTCCGCCAACGTCAATGACTCCGCCCCCTCCGAAAAAGGCAAAAACCACACTGGATAGTCTCTGCCAAAAATTTGGTGAAACTATTGAAAATATTGAAAAGTCGATGCTATCACCGCCGGAGCAGACCACTACAGACGAGGCCTTCATGAGGACAGTGGTGTGCCTAATGAAGGACCTGCCTCTGGCAATAAAAGATAATTTTCAGGCAGACATGCTCCAGGAGCTTTATCGTCTACGTATGGAACATAGAAATGGAGAGTGAGGACGATTTTTATTTTTTTTGCTTTTATTTTTACTTTTGTTTACTTTTTTTTTACTTTTACTTAATTTTAGAAATTATGAATTATGCAGTCAATGAAGAAAAATTTTATTTTTTACTTTGTATTCCTAGTCAATGAAGACAAATTTTATTTAATGTTAAGAAAGTGATACTTTTTACCTAGTCAATGAAGACAAATCTTATTTTATGTTAAGAAAGTTAATTTTTCTTGAATTTCTTGATTCTGAATCTGTATATTAAAGTAAATTTTTCGAATGTGAAATTAAGTTGTTAGTGAAGACAATTTTTTAAGTTTTTAGTGATGTAAAGTTTTTTAAAATGATATATAATATGAATATAAACGCATTGACTATATTACTGTACTAAGTAGTATAAGTATTAAATTAGCCTGTCAGTGAAAATTTTATAAGATTTCTGTAATAGTTAAACATTATTTAATCGAACTTACAGTCGGCCGTCGCAAAATATGCAATTGCAATGCATGAACGGTCAGGGGTTCGAGTCCATGTACAGAATTAACCAAAACTGGTCTGATGAGGCTATTGGTAATAGCCGAAACATGTCACCAATTGCCAGGTTAAAATTGTTCCATTTGTTATCTTTGTCATGTTTGTTGAAAAAATAGCATTGATCAATAAGTAAAAATTTACAATATTGGTCTTTGCTTAATGACTGTAAGTTCGATTAAATAATGTTTAATTATAAAATAATTAGTCGATAAAATCAACTTTCATTTCTGTGATAGACTAAATATTATACCAAGAAAGCTAACTAAAATGCCAATAAATCGTCGGAGCCCGAATTCTAATGAAAAATTTATTTATTCCCAGAAAATTTGATTTTGTAAACAAAACTGTATTCATTATGGCCTAGAGAAAAGCACTATTGCTTTTGAGCGTGGCTGGGCAAAACATAGCCCTCGGGCAACGCGGCAGAACGAAGCATATACGTATCAGTGTTGCCAAGCTTATTCCCTACAACGCGTCGAAATATTCCCCGATTTCCGGAACGATTCCCCACACGTTTCTACCGAACAAATAGAACATTTATATACGTTCATTGAAACAATGTACAAAGAAAAAATTTAATTTCATTTTAGTAAACGAACGATCATGTATTGCACCCACCATATAATTACATCCGAGCTATTGTTTTTGTGTCGTAATTTCCTTATTGAATTGTATTATACATGTTCAGTAATTTAAAGGAGAAAGAGGATGAGGCAGCCTTAGCGACAGCAGTTCCATCGACAGTGATATTTTACAAAAAGTTTAAGCTTTAAAAAAAAAAAAATTGGTCAAAATTTCAGAAAAATCATGAAATCTCCTACATTATAGGTTAAATTTCAAAACTTTGCGTACTATTATTGTAGGCCATTACATTATCCCATATTTTTGATATCCATTCAGGGGTTCCCAGCTTATAATCTTTTTTGCAAAAGCTATATCCGCAACTACCTATGGCTATATCTCTGAAACTAGATCCGAGCGACACTTTTTTATATATATTTTTTCTTTTAACCCCTTATTACGATTAAAAAAATCAAATTGGAGAATGTCAGCTAAGTAAACTTAAGCCAAAAATGTTTATGCCAATATTGCAGCTTATTAAATTGGCCTTCATATGACGCCCATTTATAGGGCCCAAAACAGGGGTTCCCAGCTTATAGCGATTTTTAGAACAGATATATTATCCAATATCTTCGACAACAAAGTGCCTACTGTGTTCACTTTAATCGATATTTTTTGTAGTAAAAACTGCCTTCTATGCAATGAACGGTTTTTAGAAATTCATTCAAAATTTCCCATAAAATTGGTAAATTCCCCGTATCCCCCATCGTATTCGAATTTCCCACAATTTGGGGAATTCTCCACGACCTGGCATCAGTGATACGTATATAAAACGAGAGAGCGCAAACATTACTTCAGTTTGATTTGAAAAGCGAACGAAGCAAGGCTGCCGTCGCACAAATCTTACAAAGCGTGCACTGAGAGTATTTATGAATGATAAAATTTAAGAATTTACGTTGTTAAGGTTTTCTGAGTGCAAGGCACACAACTAACACATGCATTGCGTAAAATTTTGACGGTAAAAACTACGCATGTGGTAGTGCCCAGCCACGCTTTTGACTCAAAAGTTTTGAGCGATGATGGGCACTAACATGCACGCAAAAAATCGTTTCGATGTAGTGGTACAACGATCATCCCAGCAGGCAATTGAGCAAGGCCTTGCTCGGAGAAGGCCTGCTAGCACTGCTGTGATTGTAAGATGCCTTCTCAAAACAAAATTTTCATGGAATAAAAATATGTACACTCATTTGTTTTTATTATGATATTCGTTTTTGTTTAGTAGTGAAATTTTAATTAGCAGAATAGTTAGACTCCATTGAGTGTCTGTTTCATGTTATGGCAGAGTGTTGTGTATTCAATGTTAAATTTTAAAGCAAGAAAACGTCACAACAAATAAACATTAAAACGAAAGTGCAAGTGAGATGACGCGGATAGCAAAAAAATTAACTTAGAGTCTCACGGCGTATTAAAATTTAATTTTTTCCGAGTACTTCTTTCACCCCTGCTACGGCAAGCGCTCTTAGAAGGCCTGTTTTATCGGACATTTCATATAAAAAAAAATAAGTTTAAAAGGAGGTGGCAAGGCCTTAATCTTACCAAGGAAGTCCTGCTAGAACCACTGCTAGCTCCTGCCCTTGCCTACTGGGATATGGAGTTCTACTTCTGCTGAAGTAAAACTGAATCGTTGTTGTGCGCTTACATTTGTATGCGTATACATAAGCTTACCAACTCTGAAATTGTAAAAATAAGTACATTTGCCTGAAATCAAAATACACGGAAAAAACGAAACTCGAAATTATTGTAAATATTAATCAAAATTTATGAAAAATTAGTAGGTAATTTAGTAATTTAGAAAATTTATTTAATTTATTAAAAATTACTAAGCGTTATATAAAAATTGCATCAAGCAGGCATTAATTTTTCGAATGCAAGTTTTTAATTTTTACAATGTAGATTTTAAAATTTCTGCAATAATTTATTATATTTTAAAAGGACTGTACTATTTTTTAAAAAGTACATTATAGTTTTTATGATGAAATAATAATAACTGAAATTTATTTTAAAATTTTTTTGTGTGTTGAACAAAATCGGGATGGTCAGCGAGTTTCCGTTGCCGCTTTCCCGACCCCGTCCCGTTCTGTTCAACACATTACTTCAAAGCCAATTAGTAAGAATTTGGCAAGCCTTATATATATATTTTTTTGCATGAACATGTTGAGAACTCAAACAGAGTACAAATTAAACACAAAAGAGAAATAATATTCAATATAATAAAAATTAATAATCTTGAAATAATTTTTCTATAACTACTTTTTAAAAATTATAAAGCGGGAATCATATATTACAATATGATATATATAAAAATTATAATGTGGCAATTTATTAAAATTTAATAAATTCTTTGTAAAATTTCAAAGTTTTTAGGTGATAATTAAAATGAAGAAAATAATTTTTAATATGCACTTATTAAAAAATGTAAAATGAAAATATTTACAAACTAGAATAGAATTTTTAATAAGGGTTTTCTATTTATTACTATAAAAAAGTAACATTTGTTTTCAGATTTTAATTTTTATAATCTCCTATTAATTTTTAATAAAATTTGAGTTGGTGTTTTTTCCGTGTAGTTGAAAATAAGTACAAATAAGTACAATTCCAAGCCATAGTGTAATTATATGCTGGGTGCAGTAAAGATAAAGAGCAAATGGAACGAAGAACTAGGATAGGTGTTATCTTCGGCCAGGACGAAACTCACATACCCTACACTGCACTAAAACTACTTTCCAAATAAATCTTAAAAAGGCATTGAAAAGGTTGAAGATAATGTAATAAGGTTCAAAGAGGTTGAAAAGTGTTGAAACAGTTGAAAAAAACTAAAAAAGTCTAAAAGAAATTGAAAAAGTCGAAAAAATGTGGAAAATGTTGAAAATGGTTAAAAAACCCAGAAATAGTTGCAAGAAGTTGAAAAATGTTGAAAATATTCAAAATTCATGAAAAAGGCGAAAAAATAAAGAAAATGTCGAATCAAGTTTAAAGAGGTTGAAAAAGTGGAAAATAAACATATGGAATATATTGGGAAAAGTTAAAAAAACGGAAAAGTCAAAAGAATGTGGAAAATGTTGGAAAAAATAGAATAGAAATGCAGAAAATCAAATATACCACGCCCACTTCTCCAATTCCGCCTACTTTTGGTTCAATAAATTATATTCGTCATTGACATCCACTTACAAAATTTTAGCAAAATAGCTATTGTTTACGCCAATATAAATCCTGCATTTTTAAACATTCATCGTAGTAAATTTGAAGGCATTAAAATTACATTAATAATGTGTATTGGTGTACACATTTTTGCTGTATCTTTACACATCTAATGTGTATCTATTTTACTAATTTTTATGTGCAAAGTTATGAATACATTTCATGTGTAAAATTACAACATTTACATTACATTACATTACAACATTAAATATAGTAATTTTTTTTGGAGTGTATCTATAAAAGAAATAATCATACAAATCGGCCCACTGACACGCCTTCTCATGGTCCGATTCGAGTGAAATTTTGGCACAAGGGATTCAAGGTATATGCTCAAGGTATATTTTCAGGCCTGAGCACCAGAATTTTGACTGCGTTTAATTTTTCCATACGATTTTAAACCTGCCTAATGCACTATGCATTAGAGGTACTCAAAATTCCGATAAAAGTTTTTTTGGGCTCCAAAATGGCTCAATTTATGTCAATTGACCAAGAACTTATAAATATTGAATATGAAGCTGATCCGATATCAGGAACCCGGCCCTCAAGCCACTCAAAGTGTAAAAAGGCTAATATTCTGTTCGAAAATATGATTTTTTTTATTAAAATTAAAATTAATTCTTTTAAGCTTAACTAAATGAATTCAATTATTTATTTGTGTCATTTGCCGTTAAGATATGCTTCGAACAAGCTATAATACATCGGAAGTGGTTAATGGATAACCTCATAACGATATTTTATCTCTTAATTTCTTCTAATATATTTTGAAATTCAAGTGAAAAGACTCGAATTTATCTAAAAGTTATGAGTTTTATTTAATTTACTGAATAATAATATTGCTTGACTTGATCTTATTTCGATAAAATATCACTATCGGCGAATGTCCCTTTTCGGATCGGGATTAGCTAGTGGTTTGGCAATACACTGAGACGGGAAGATGATTTCAGAACTCATCCCTTTATCAAAATTACACAGAAAAAACAAGATTGGTAAAATCAACGAATTGCAATTCGTTGATTAAAATTTGTGGAATTCAACAATTCATTTCTTTGAATCAAATAAAAAATTTGCAAAATCAAAACCCTTTGTTCTTTGATTTTGCAAATTCAAATTATCTGACTTTACAACAAAATATTTTAGCGTAATCAGCAAAATTTTTTTTTTATTTTTTTAATTTTTTTTATTCAAAGGTGTTTAAAAAAAGGTGTCGTCGCCGGGATTTGAACCGAGAGTTTCCCTGATTAGATAATGCTTGTTACGCAGTTTAACGACATCATTTTAGTATGTCTTAAAAATGATGTCGGTGGCTGAGTTGGGTAAGATGACCATCTTTGAACAGTGGCATGGCACTTGAACACAGGTTCAATTCTCTGATCGGGTGACAGGTAAAAAAAAGTTAATTTCTCTGAAGTTTTAGAAACGTATTACAATTAAAATAAGAATGGCTGACAACAAGTACCAACAAATAAGAAAATAGAGGAAATAGAGAAAAAAAAAAGAAATAGAGGAAAGTAAAAAATCAAAATAGGAAACATTTTTTTGCGAATTCATTCTAAGTTTCAACAAAAACTTTAGGAAAATTAACAAATGTTGTTTTGAAATCAACTAATTTATTTTAAGTTCCAACAAATCATCTTTTGTTATATCAGTGAAACTGATTCGCTGACTGAAAATCAAATCCAACATTTGAATTGTTTGATTTGAGCGAATCTTTTTTTTCTGTGTAAGTAAATTAGAACGTCTTATTGTCATTGCAGTAGAATCTGGTTCCGGGATGCAAAAACTTCTTGGCATTCCAAGTGTTCCGAATAGAAAAGGAGAATCGGTGACGAAAGCTGTTTTCGAAACACACGAAATGGGACTTGGCCGATAAAGTCCAGGCTATCGGTTTCGATACCACAGCATCGAACACTGGTCCATATATGTACTGGTGCTTGCAAAGTTCTTCAGGACATGATCGGACACGATTTATTATCTCTGGCGTGCCGTCACCACGTTTATGAGATATTGAAACGTTGCGTTTTCGAATCTGAATTTGGAAAATCAAAATCTTCAGAGGTAGACATTTTCAACAAATTTCGCAGCGATCGACGGTAAGTAAAATTGATGTCATGCGATACGAGTCAGCGCTCAAAGATAAACTTGTTCGAAAAGCAATCAGTGATGATGTTGCCAATCGAATAATCGAATTTTGCCATAAGAAACTGATGAAACAACAACGTCGAGCTGATTGTAAGAAGTTCTTAGAGATGACCATTATTTTTCTCGGCGGTGAAGTGCAGAATTTCAATTTCTGGCCCTGGCGACCCATATATTTAAATTAAATTAAATTAAATCAACGGTTGCCCTGGCAACCTATGAAAAACTGTTCCGTTTGCGAACCGACGACTTTTTTTGATGTTTGTTTTAACGACATCAACGGTTGCCCAGGCAACCCATATATTCTAATTTTTTATATAGGAATATTCTAAGGGAACATTTGGCCACCGATTACACCAAAAATTTCCCGCTGAGATTGATTTTCCAGCTTGATAATGTCCCAAAACATTAACCTTTACTTGTCAAATCTTGGCTGGACACACAATCTACCAAGATTCTGAAGTGACCACCTCAAAGTTCCGACTTAAATTCTACACAGAAAAAAAAGATTCGCTGATATCAACCAATTTCGGGTTCGATTTCAACGAATGTTGTGTATGATTATCAGTCAGAGAAACTGTTTCTCGGATATACATACATAACAAAAAACGATTTGTTGAAACTTTAAATAAATTAGTTGTTTCAAAAAAGCATTTGTTAATTTTCTTAAAGTTTTTGTTGAAACTTAAAATAGATTCGTTGGTTTCAAAAAAACATTTGTTAATTTTCCTAAAGTTTTTGTTGACACTTAGAATAAATTCGCAAATTCACTTATTGTCAGACATTCTTTTTTTAATTGTTATACGTTTTTAAAACTTCAAAGGAGAAATTAAATTTTTTTTTACCTGTCACCCACCCCGATCAGAGAATTGAACCTGTGTTCTGCACCATGCCACTGTTCAAAGATGCTCATCTTATCCAACTCAGCCACCGACATCATTTTTAAGATACAGTCCGGTTTACTTGATTAGACACAGAAATTTTTTTTAAATAAAATTGAGATAGCACTAACTGTAATTGAGTTAGGAAATAATTGTTTTCAGAAAATTTAAGAGCAAGATGTATCTAATATACAAAAATAAAAATATTGGAATTTTCTCAAAACTAACGGTACTTCGTGCAAGTATAACTTTTGAAGTTTCAATTTTTTTGGTGATTTTGTGATTACAAAGCCCTTTAAAGCGCAAAATGATAATTTGACCATGTTCTCGTTCCGTTAATGATTTTTGTTTTCCCATTTTAATTTAATTTTAACATTTACAGTTAATCGCAACGAATTCTTAATAAAAAAAACCATAGTACACTTCCTCACCGCACAAATAATGAAAAAACCCTAAGTGTGTCTAAACAAGTGAACCACAAAACAAAGCTACATATTGAAGCTTCAAAAGTTATACTTGTACGAAGTACCGTTAGTTTTGAGAAAACTCCAATATTTTTTTTAGTATATTAGATACATCTTGCTCTTAAATTTTCTGAAAACAATTGTTTCGTAACTCAATTACAGTGGGTGCTATCTCAATTTTATTTAAAAAAATTACTGTGTTTAATCAAGTGTACCGGACTGTATACTAAAATCATGTTGTTTAACTGCGCATGTAACAACCATTGTCTAATAAGGGAAGCTCCTGGTTGAAACCCCGGCGATGACATAATTTTTTTTAATTTATTTATTTTTTAATTTAAAAAACAAAAAACAAGTAGAGAACTATATATATATATATTGAAAATATTTTGAAAACTGCCTTTTATATTAAAATATAACGAACTCGTTTTTTATTATTAACATAAAAGGCAGTTTTCAAAATATTTTCAATTTGTACAAATACAGTTCTCTACATCTTTTTGTTTTTTAAATACCTTGAAATTAAAAAAATAAAAAAAAAATTATGTCGTCGCCGGGGTTTGAACCAGGAGCATCCCTGATTAGACAATGGAAGTTTTTTATTCGCAATATCAGTGAAACATTTTGCTGATTACGCTAAAATATTTTGTTGTAAAATCAGATAATTTGAATTTGCAAATCCAAAGAACAAAGGGTTTTGATTTTGCAAATTTTTTCTTTAATTCAGAGAAATGAATAGTTGAATTCCACAAATTTTAATCATAGAATTGCAATTCTTCGATTTTACCAATCAAGAACAGGATCTAGTACGATTTCAAGGTTTGGCATGACTTAATTCTGAAAACATTTAGAACATTTCCACATAATTAGTTTTCGGGCACTTTTTATAAAACTTGCCGGTGCTTCAAGACCACTGTGAAGTAGTATTAATTGCATTCACGGGATACCCCACAGTATGTTTTTGATCACTTAGCTGAAATGGATGTGTACATAAACAAAGTACAAAATCAACAAAAATAAGTGAATTATAATTATAAATGACACACAAAATATTTCATAAAAGTTTTATAAACGAAGATTAGCTGCGTTCATATCAGGGATTTTGCGAACATTCGCATCCGCAATTGCGGAGCTTCCGCATTGATTTGGACATCTGCATCCGCATCAGTGATGGCATTTTCGGTACATTTGCGTCCTGAAAAACCGTCGTCACTACATTTAACAAGTTTTCAGTACATTCGGTACATTTGCCGTATTTTTAGTACATTCGGCGAATTTTCAGCACATTTTCAGTACATTTTCGGTACATTTGAACAATTTATAATAATTACCTGTTTTCGGTTTAATGAAATTACCTTTTTTTTGATAAATAATTGCAAGGTGAATTTTCGTGTATAATTTAATTTCATATAGTTACCTTAATATAGAAAGGCCCTATCTAAAATTTTTTCAAAATCGAGTTTTTTTCTGTAGATGTCGGTAGGCCACCCACTAATACACTATTGATAAAAATATGTGTGATACGATTGAAAATTAAGCATTTACATCCAAATAAAAAAAAACAAACTCCAATGCTACAAAACATAACTTTTAATTAAGTTTTTTCGTTCTCCTGTAAAGAAACAAAAATGGTAGTTAGGGCCTTTCTATATTAAGGTAACGATATATATCTCATTTTCCTAGGGTTTTTGAGATGCCAAATCTGAGGACCTTTTTTTTTAGTTATTGAGAAAATTTTACAAAAATTTCGTACATTTTAGTAAAATTGGATATTCACGCCAAAAAAAAGTACATTCGGCCTCTAAAAAGTACATTTCAAGTCTCGATTCAGTACATTTTCACAAAACCCAAAATGCCATCACTGATCCGCATCCGCAATAATCACTGCGAATGGTCATGCATAATGCTGCCAACTCTGGACCGGCATGTTCGAAATATATTTGATACACATTTGCTGGAATTAAAACAGTAATTTTGCTTTAATCACGTGATAGGTCCAAATGACTTCATATTGTGCCATTGTAAAATCAAGTGAAGATAATAAATAAACATCCGGTCACTGGACGACTAATTGAAGCAGATTTCGATGCACTTAGGTGTTTACTAATAAGCAAATACTCTTCAATAGCTGTTTTCGCAGAATTTGCAATGTTAAATTCGGAATTACACGTATTACACATAAAAACATTAGTACGCCGCGCTTTCATTTTCTTAATTTTTAATTAAATATCAACCAATACCGAACCCAAAAATTACAATAAGCGGCAAAAAGAACGTCACTGAACGACTGACAGAATAATGGTATTGGTAGCATTCAGAAAATGCTGCATCAAAGCTTCTAACATTTCATCTGACAAGTTTCATTTCATTTCATTTATTTAAAAAAAAAAAAAATACTAAAACGCTACAAGATTAAGATCTTATAAGTAAGCGTACAAAGTTCAACAAAATATGTAGTAACGAATATAAAACGAAAAAGTTTTATGTTTTAGCTTAATAACTAATTACTAAGATTATTTATAAAATTTAAGTAATAATATAGGAAGAGATTTTTTGTCTAAACTGTGCCGGTGACCTAATTGATTGCAATTCGTGAGGAAGGTTATTCCACAAACGAATTGCAGTGACAGTAAAAGAGCGCTCCAGAACCATACTTCTGTATCTGGGTAATATTAATTTTAATTCTCTACGTCAGGGGTACTTAAACTTATGTAGTCCGCGGACCCCTTATCGAGGTAAATTTTATTTGCGGACCCCTTCCTCACCCTAGACATTTGGCATCGTTCATAAGCTTAATTTCTGGCTCAATAATGACAAAGACACTCAGGCCGTTCGGTTTTCACCCGGACAGTCTGGTTTTTGAAATCTTTGTCCGATTATCAAACTCATCCAGATAGGCATAAAATGTCCGATCATCTGACGAGGTTAAGGAACGAAGTAGATTTGCTTTGTTTTAAGTTTTCCGGTTTTTAAAGGTCTTTCCAACACTATTTCCGGTTTTTGAAGGTCCAAAATAAATATTGATACTGATACCATATATCTCTGTATTTTAACAAATCTTACGCATTTATAGAGGCAAACATTTTTTATTAGGATTTTCATGTAATTAAAAAACAAAATGAATAAAAATTGTGAAAAGTAAAAGAATTAAAAAATTTACAAGTCAAAATATGTACATTAAACTCAAATATTAAGACAAATATTTTGTGGTCAAAATAAAGCTAAGAAAATAAGTTATGTTTTTTTTTCATAGCTTTTTTAATAAATAATAATAAAGCTTAAAATGAAAATTAATTGAACATAAAATTAAAATTAAAATTATTTTTTTGTTGACTATTTGTTATTTTATATGCGAAATTTGTTATATTTTCTTCTGTAGAAGTTTTTACTTAATGAGATGAATGATGTTGTTTTCTCGAAACCAAATTCACAATGTCGGGCTCTATATTCGAAATTTTTATCCTCAGGTCTGCTTCTACACTAAGCTTATTTCTATACTTTGATTTTATATATAATAGTACCGAAAAAGTCTGTTCACACAAATAAGTTGTGCAAAACAGAATCAAGTTTTTGAGAGCCTTATTTGCAAGTGCAGGGTAATTGGATTTTAGGAGTAACCAAAAGTTAGTTAGTTCAATTTTATTGAACTTAAGTTTCAAAGCCGTATCGCAAGAGATATCCACGAGCATATCTTGCTGTAATGTCGATAATTTCTTAGCATTACTAACGTCTGTGTTGAATGGATCCCTGATCCAGTCATTGCCAGAATCAGGACAGGGAAAATATTTTCGGAAGCTGCTTTTTAAAGTCATTAAATGTTCGACAAACAGGAGCCGCGTTTCATTGTCAAGCTCTTTATTAGAAACTTCTATAAAATCGCTGAGTGTTGGAAAAGACTCATATACACACTTTTGAATGCGTTTTGACCATAATACGATTTTTTTTATAATCGCTTCTATTTTATCTTCAACTTTAAATTTATTTACAGCTGCACCTTGTAGGCTCAAATTCAGCTCATTCAAATAACAAAAAATATCAGTCAAGTAAGCAACCTTAGCTAACCAGAGAAAATCATTAAAACATTCTTTCAGTTCAAATTGCGTATCCATTAAAAATAATTTTATTTCGTCACGAAGTTCAAAAAGGCGACTGAGTACTTTCCCACGTGACAACCAACGTACTTCTGTGTGTAATAATAGTTGTTTATGTTGACTCCCCACCTCCTCGCACAAAACTTTGAAAACACGGGAATTAAGTGGGCGAGCCGTAATGAAATTGACAACTTTAACGACTTCATCAATATTTTTTTCAAATCTGTTGACATATTTTTAGATGCTAACGATTCCCTGTGTATGCAGCAATGGTTCCAAATGACTTGAGGTGCTATACCTTTAATAAGAGCAATCAACCCAGTTCTTCTTCCTGACATTGCACGAGCACCGTCAGTGCAAATCCCAACACATTTTGACCACTGGATTCCATTTTCGGTTATAAAATGATTCAAAGTATTAAATATGGCCTTAGCTGTAGTACACGATGGTAGGGAATCACAAAATAACAAATCATCTTGTATTTGAAATTCAAATTCATATCTAATAAATGCTAACAAATTAGCGTTATTAGAGACATCGGTACTCTCATCTAATTGTAGTTGACTTTTAAGCACTCTTGAAATTAATTGCTCTTTTATATTGCAGGACATATCTTCAATTCTATTCTTGACCGTATCGTTTGATAAGGAAATCAAATTTAAATCTTTTGCAGCTTTAGCCCCCAACATTGTATTTGATATTGTTTTTGCAGCAGGAAGAATTAGTTGTTCTGCTATATTGTGGGGTTTTCCAGCTTTTGCTACTAGTAGGGATACTTCATATGATGCTTTTACTGCTTTTTTATTGATACTTCCAGTTGCGGTATTTCGAATAAGACTTTGACTGGAAACAAGTTCTTGTTTTTTGATATTAAAGAAATCGACAGACTTACTAATGTGCTCGCTATGCTTTGTTTCCAAATGACGTCGGAGTTTGGCGGGTTTCATGCATTCATTTGATAAACTTTCGCGACATAACAAACTTAAAGGCCTTTCTACATCTTCTTTGCTTACAGAAGTAAATCCAAATGATAAATACTCATCACAGTACTTTCTAGTTTTACGTTTCTTGATGGAGGTTGATGGTCCCTCATCTGAATCGCTTTCACCTACATCTTGTTTGAGTATAGATCCTGTTTTTAGCCAACGATCCATTTTAAGACTCAAATTCTGAATTAAAGTATAACTACAAAAATATAAATGACGAATAGCGTTTTTAAAATATATAATACAAAATAGAGTTGGGTCAAATACTTTTTAAAAGGATTTAATATGATGTATGTAACAGCTGCAGCCAGGAAAATTGAACTCGTAGCTGGGAGAAGTAATCGGAAATTAATCACAACTGAAGACACCACACGTACGTATATGTAACACACAGCACACAGAAATGAAATAAAAATATATTTCTTAAATTGAAACGCGGAAAAATTGTACTATTCAAAAACTCAAAATTTGAAAATCAACGCGTACTTTGTTTTTTTAGAGTTAGATGCTGGGCATCTTGGGTTTGAGCAAAAGTAAATGCACACTTTGTTTTTTAAAAATATAGTATATGCAATCATTTAAAAACTCATGGCCATGTAGAATTTTTTATAAATGAATTATTTGAATAAAGCGAACAGTTTGATGATATAAAATTATTCATGTCAAAATTGTTTCGCGGACCCCTGGAATGGCTTCGCGGACCCCCAGGGGTCCGCGGACCACAGTTTAAGAATCGCTGCTCTACGTGATTGGATAAATTATAACAAATCATAAAGGTAACCTGGACAATTATTATGAATAATACTATGCAATTTTATTATATTCCGAAGATAGTAGTACTGATCCAGATCCATACCGAACATAGTTTTTTTTAAATGGGAAACACTATTGCATCTTAGCACGTTAAAAACGAGTCTAATGCAGTCATTAAAGGCCACATTTAATTTTCTCCTACAAGCAAAATCAAGACTTGGGTAAACTGAGCAGTTAAAGGTGAAAAAAGGCATTAGTAAGGTTTTTACCAATCGCAAATTCATATTACACAATAAAGAAAATGATGAAATTCTGAGACTCCTAAGCCCTGCATAGATACGCTTAATAGTTGCAGTTGTAGCATCACAACAGCTTAACTCTGAATTTATTTCATATCCAAGATAACTAATATTAGTTCTGTACGGTATAGTAACACCATTGAGGGCAAGTGGAGGAAAATCCTCTACACCAATAGCTATTTTCGAACATACCATTCCTGCACATTTCGCAGGATTTAGCTTTATTTTATTTGTATCAGCCCATCTCTGAATGTTATGCAGGTCTTCATTCACCCTGAATACACAATCTTCAGACAGACCTAATTGCCTTGAAAAATATACCAATAAATCATCAGCATAAAGATGAATGTTACAATTGATGATAACTTCAGGCAAGTCATTTATAAAAAGTGAGAACAGAAGAGGACCTAGCACCGAACCTTGAGGAACACCACAACTGGCTAAAAATGGACTAGATGAACCTTGATCTGTGGTAAAAGTAAGCATTCTATCCTTTAAATAGCTACTTATAAATTGCAATGACACATTAGAAAAATTGAACTTATGTTTAAGTTTCGACAAAAGTGTAGAGTGATCTACAGAATCAAAAGCTTTTGAGAAATCTAGCATAACTAATACAAAAACTTTTTCACAATCTAAAGCAAATCGTGCATCATTAGTTACTTTTATGACAGCCGACTCACAACTATGCTTATTACGGAAACCTGATTGCCATATACTAAGCATATTATTACTTTCAATAAATGTTTGAATTTGCATGCCAAGAAGTTTTTCGAGGACCTTAGATAAAAAAGAAAGTATACTGATAGGTCTATAATCTGATGGGCTTGTAGGATTACTTTTTTTAGGAATTGGTAATACCTTTGCAGATTTCCAAATATCGGGGAATCGACTGCTCAATATGCAAACATTAAATATATGAACCAGATAAGGAAGAATAAGTGGAAGTATCAGCTGTAGAAACTTAGGGCATATTTCGTCCATTCCTTTTGCATCCGATTTAACAGATTTAAGAGCCTCAAGAACCTCTGTAGAGCTAACACATATAAAAGAAAAACATTCTTCAATATCTGGTTCTGCTGAAAGTGGAACAGAAAAATTATTTTGTACAAGTGGAGGCCCGATGCTTGTGCACATTTCTTCAGAAGACAGGTGTTTTTCTGAATACGGTTTGCATTTCGTCCGCTTCAGCCGCGGATTCAAGGGGGGATCACGGGCGTCATGACCCCCCAAAACAGCCCGCATTTCAAAAAACAGAGCTGAACCAATATTTTGCAAATCGAAAAACAAAAAAAACAAAACGAACAAAACCTAGTTTTTGCAAACTTAAAAACCGGAAACTAACCAAACGATCAAAATTAACTTACTTTTTGCACTCTGAAAAAATTCGAATCAAAAAATAACGGAATCAACAAAATTGACTAATTTTCTTATACAATACTGGCTTTTTTATTATCTTTTCTATATTTGGATTGTAGCTACATATATTTCATATATTAGCAGCTGCTTACAATCTGTTTACAAGTTCCAACTACACAGAAAAAACAAGATTGGTAAAATCAAAGAATTGCAATTCTATAATTAAAATTTGTGAAATTCAACTATTCATTTCTTTGAATCAAAGAAAAAATTTGCAAAATTAAAACCCTTTGTTCTTTGGATTTGCAAATTCAAATTATCTGATTTTACAACAAAATATTTTAGCGTAATCAGCAAAATGTTTCACTGATATTGCAAATAAAAAACTTCCATTGTCTAATCAGGGAAGCTCCTGGTTCAAACCCCGGCGACAACATAATTTTTTTTTTATTTTTTTATTTTTTTAATTTAAAGGTATTTAAAAAACAAAAAGAAGTAGAGAACTGTATTTGTATAAATTGAAAATATCTTGAAAACTGCCTTTTATGTTAATAATAAAAAACGAGTTCGTTATTTTTTAATATAAAAGGCAGTCTTCAAGATATTTTCAATATATTTATAGTTCTCTACTTGTTTTTTTGTTTTTTAAATACTTAAATTAAAAAAAAAAAAATTAAAAAAAAAAATTTTGTCGTCGCCGGGGTTTGAACCAGAAGCTTCCCTGATTAGACAATGGTTGTTACATGCGCAGTTTAACAACATGATTTTAGTATATCTTAAAAATTATGTCGGTAGCTGAGTTGGGTAAGATGAACATCTTTGAACAGTGGCATGACGCAGAACACAGGTTCAATTCTGTGATCGGTTGACAGGCAAAAAAAAATTTAATTTCTCCTTTGAAGTTTTAAAAACGTATTACACTAATAAATTAACAATAAAAGTACCCAACAACAGCATTAGAGAAATAAATGGAAAGTAGAAAATCAAAAAAAGAAAAATGATTTTTTGAAACCAACGAATTTATTCTAAGTTTCAACAAAAACTTTAGGAAAATTAACTAATGTTTTTTTGAAACCAACGAATCTATTTTAAGAAAGTTGATTTTAGCGGATGATTATTTTATAATTAAACATTATTTAATCGAACTTACAGTCATTAAGCAAAGACCAATATTGTACATTTTTTACGTATTGATCAATGCTATTTTTTCAACAAACATTACAAAGATAACAAATGGAACAATTTTTACCTGGTAATTGGTGACATGTTTCGGCTATTACCAATAGCCTCATCAGACCAGTTTGGTTAATTCTGTACATGGGCTTGAACCCCTGACCGTTCATGCATTGCAATTGCATATTTTGAGACGGCCGCTCTAACACTTGAGCTACTGAGGCACTGCCCATGAGGTGTACAGAGTGCGCATATTCCATTTGTCATCTTTTGTCACTTTCTCGCTTGCTGCCATAGCCGTTAGACCGTCGGCTAAAGTCATGCTATGATTTATTTTTTCGAAATTGTGTTGTTGCCAGCCACATATTTTTTTGAAATTCGGCGTGTTCACCATATATATTAAGAAAGTTGATTTTAGCGACTGATTATTTTATAATTAAACATTATTTAATCGAACTTATTTTTGTCATGTTTGTTGAAAAAATAGCATTGATCAATAAGTAAAAAATTTTCAATATTGGTCTTTGCTTAATGACTGTAAGTTCGATTAAATAATGAATCTATTTTAAGTTTCAACAAAAACTGTAAGAAAATTAGCAAATGCTTTTTTGAAATCAACTAATTTACTTTAAGTTTCAACAAATCATCTTTTGTTATATCAGAGACTGTTTCTATGACTGAAAATCATACAAAACATTCGTTGAAATCGGACCCGAAATTGTTTGATATCATCGAATCTTTTTTTTCTGTGTAAAAGCTTCATTTATAACACAAAATCGGATCTTCTATTTTGTTTCGCAAATCTGTTAATGATCGCATCGATGTCCAATTCGTTGTCGCGATGGATGTGTAGCAATGCAAGCCCAGTGAGTCTGTCTTCTGCCATAGCTGATCTCAACCAAGTTTTGATGCGACGGAGAGTTGAAAAACTCCTTTCTGCAGTGGCTCCAGTAACAGGAAGCGTCTCCAATATCCAATGCAGTGTATTAATAGCCGGATAAACTACTCCATCACACGCATCAAGGGCGAGAGGAACCGAATCTGGGAGTTCACCGCCGTTTGCAATAATTTGTTCCCATTTAGCTATCCACAACTCGAACTCTGCAATAATGCTCGAAAAGGGAGTGTTCAGAAGCTTCTGGTACGTTTCTGCTACAAGATGAACTTCTTTTATGTCCTCTGCTGTGTAGGAAGTCCGAGGCAGAAAAACTCTCAACCCAAAAAACTTCATCACGTCTGGAGAGAGCCTTTCGTTGAGGTCCGTCACATCGTTGTCCAACAGAGGAACGTAAATTCCTCTCCTGAGATATTCCTCTGGGCACAGTGTTGCGTCTAGTGTATGCTAGCTGGACAAAAGTGAATCTCTCGTTTAAAGAAAATAACGGTATAGTTTTACAACAAATACCCTCAAAGCTAGGAAACCAACAAATATTTTTGTTTTCTGTAAGTAAATTTACAGTTTCAGACGGTTGAAGTGAGTGAAGTAGTTTTTAACTTCTCTTGAGAAGTTATTATAATAGGTCCGAAAATCGAAATAGGTAATTTTGTGTTTTCTTTACGTTTCAAGACCTCGACAATCGTTTACAAGTATTTTTAGAGTGATGTCTGTGTGTGTGTGTACGTATGTATGTATGTATGTATGTAAGTACGCATGTAGACATATTTTGGCTTTCGTTTCCTCAATAACTACCGGACAGAATTTTTTGATGACCATATCAATCGATACGGCACGTCATGACTTAGATCTGAAAGGAGTCTGGAAAAAATCGGTCCAGCGGTTCGTTTTTATTCATAAAAAACTGACTTTTTTATGCACGTAATATAAATTTCATATATAATTTCAAGTATCGAGGGGGTAGATAGGGGTTTTCGAGGGTGCTTATTTCGAATCTTTTTTCAGTTTTTTAAAATTCAAAATGGCGCACCCAATATGACGTCATTTTTTTTTGTAAAAGTTCTCTGAATTCTATAAAATTTAGTTTTGAGAGGGCCTTCAGGTACATGGTTATAAATTAATGTTTAATGTTAATTTTTTTTTTTTCAATTTTCGTAGTGCCATATTGTAGTCACAAGATATTCTCAAATGATTTTCGAAGTATAGAAACATTAAAAAAAAGAATTGTTCTCAAGAGAAGTTGCTTGTACGGTACTTGCTGCCGAACCGAGAAGTTATTTTCCTAACTTTGGGAGAGTAGAAAGTATTTGTATTCACGTGTATTCAACCATTTTATTTTTTTTAATAAAATTTATTCTTTCACTTCTTCTTCTGAAAACAATATCTTTTAGCACACTTTTGCACATATGTATATATTTTTTTTTGTTAGTTTTTAGAGTACATATTTTTTATCAAAAAATGTGAGTTATTCCAGGAATGGGAAAAATCCGTGAAAAACGATAGAAACTTTTAATATAAAAGCTAAGTGGTGTAAATTCGGTACGAATCGATTAACCGGTCTTCGTGATAATGATATTTTAAAAATATATTTGTTTGAGGGCCACCCTAAATATGCACCCTTAATAAAAGTCTTATAGCCTAAGCTATGCCCTTTAATATAAAAGACACTGGTGTAAATTCCATGTGAATCGATTAAGTGGTCTTTGTGAAAATTATATTTTAAAAATATTTTTGTATGGTGGCCACCCTAAATAAAAATCTTATATTTTATGACAGTCGCTTGATCGATACTAATATACTGTAAAAATTTTTTCAAAATTGTACAGTTAGTTTTCGCGTCCATAAATTAACCCTTACTGGCCTAGGGGGTCGTTTGCGACCAGGCGTCACTTACAATTTTTTTTTTGTTTTGATCCAAAAAATACAAAAACGCAAAAAAATACTTTTGTCCAGCTAGCTTGTTCTAGTCGCAACACTGTGTGGGGTTTGATTTTGTTGGTGATTATCTCGATGTTTTTGACAAGAAACAACGCGTGGTACTTTCAACTCCACATCCAACTGTGTTGCGAGATTGTCATTTTCAGAAAATAGCCGTTGAAAAACAGAATCAGCATCGCTTCTTTTCTTCTCAAGCACAGTCAAAGTATCTTGTATCAAACCGGTTTCTTTCTTCAGATCTAATGATGGTGTTTGCAGTATTCGGCTCAAAGGTAAAGTTACTCCTACAAAATCAAAAATAATTAAGTTTTTGAACTATTGATTAACACTGTGGAACAAAATTTCTTTTGTAAAAGTCTACTCGGATCTGACGCTGCGGGGTGAAAATATTGGCCAAAACAAGAAACCATTTGGCTCAGTTTGTTCAAGTTGGCTCAAATTTTCGAGAAATGAACATTTGAATTTTGCACTTAGATTCTTGTGGTTTTTTCGATATAGCTCGAAAGCAAACTGATTTTTATTGCATCTGATGCTGGGGTTTTGTTCATCTCTTCAATATCTACAACTTTCACCAACGAATCAGATCTTTTGTATGCATTTTCGGTAAGTTAGAGCACAAAATTCTCAAACAAAGTAACATTTTTTCGGTTAGAAAGGGTTAATGTCAAAAATTTTTGTTAAAATGTTATATCATTTTAAAGGGAATAAATTGAGCTTTATAAATATGTTAATAAGACTGTAGACTAACGTGACCAGATATTTTTGACCAAAACGCGGAATAGTAAAAGTTCATGAAAGTTTTTTTAAGATTTTTTTGTTTTAACTGCAAAAAATTGTATGTAAGTACTAAAAAAAAGTCCTCTCTTTCAAATCCCGAAAACAGTAGCAAATCAGATATTTCCTTTTATTTTTAAGCAAAATCATATATTGACTATTTTCAAACCATACAGTCGGAGTGACTTCAAATTGCGAAATTTGATTGCTGATTAAATATGTTGTTTTTCAAAGTAATTAAGGGAACATATCATCCCCCGATTTGATTGAAATTTTTTACGAAGCTATGCCCATTTAAAGTTTTAATGTCAGAGCTTAAAAAATCGCTGAAATTTTTTAAAAATAGTCGCATATTCATCCAAATCAAAATAATTAATTTTTATGTAGCTTTTTCGCTTCTGTGGGCTTTGAATGTTTTGTTTGATTGACTTTGTCAGCGAAGGAGTTATATGTGCGTGCAATGTTTTTATATCTTTCCCATGATAAAAAGTTATTACGAAAATAACGGTAAAACACAAGTACGCAGAATGCAAGCACGATTTGTAGAAAGTAATTTGGAATGCTGCTATTGTTATTTGCTTTGAAAAATAGTACCGTAGAGTGGCTTGGCAATGATGAAAAACAAAAAATTGACATTTAGATTTTGGGAAAACAAATCTGACCTCAAATTTGTTTTAACAAGCATTGAATTCTTGTCATTTCTCTCTCATATTAATACAAATACCACAATAAAATTTTAAGCGAAAAAAAATTGGGGTTTTTCAGAAAATCAACCTTGTTTTTTTTCATAAAAAGCGCTATGACTCCGCCAATTTCAACAATTTTCAAAATTTTTTAAAGATTCTGACAGAGAATCAGAAGTTCTATCTATAGAATCAAAAATTAATTATTTTAATTAAGATAAAAATGCGACTATTTTGAAAAAATTTTCAGCTGACACTAAAATTTTAAATGGGCATAACTTCGTAAGAAATGATTTTCAATCAAATCGGGGGATGATATGTATGTTCCGTCAATTACTTTGAAAAACAACATATTTAATCGGCAACCAATTCCGCAATTTGAAGTCACTCCGACTGCATGGTTTGAAATAGATTTGGTCTCCAGTTATTTGTATTATTTTTTGTATTTTCTAAAAAAAAAGGTTCACCGAAAACCCTAGCAAAATGAGACTTATTATTTTCAATGAAAACGCAGAACGCGCGGAGCAGAAAATCAAAAACGCGGACTTGCTCCGTGAAAAGCGGTCACGTTACTGTAGACTAATAACGAATTTTTTTGAAAAATAATTTTTTTTTTTAAAAAAATCGGTCCAAATTCCGGAAAAGTTGTAATGTCTCGAAAACTACCAGCCGGATTTGAATTGTTCAGATCAATATTGTAGCTTATTATATTACCTTTCATATGAGATCCTTATTTTGGAAATCAATGCAGGCGTGTCTGACTTATATAGATTTTTAGAAAAACTATATGCACAACTTCCGAAGGCTGTATCTTCGAAACTAGATCCGGGCGTCACTTCTTAATTCCATATTCATTCTTAGAATTCAAGAGCATATAAGAAAATATTTGGCTTATAGTTTGTTTCTTTCATCAAGCCAAATAAATACCATTCAAAATTAGAGTAACTGAAAGTAGCTAAAGGCACAAATACAGTTGAGCACACAATCGAAATTGATGTCATATGAAAGGTAATATAATAAACTACAATATTGGTCTGAACATTTTTCAAATCCGGCTCGTAATTTTCGAGATATTACGACTTTTCCGGAATATGGACCGATTTTTTTTAAAAAAAAAAGTTATTTTTCAAAAAAATTCGATATTAGTCTACAGTCTTATTAACATATTTATAAAGCTCAATTTATTCCCTTTAAAATGATATAACATTTTAACAAAAATTTTTGTATTAACCCTTTCTAACCGAAAAAATGTTACTTTGTTTGAGAATTTTGTGCTCTAACTTGCCGAAAATGCATCCAAAAGATCTGATTCGTTGGTGAAAGTTGTAGATATCGAAGAGATGAACAAAACCCCAGCATCAGATGCAATAAAAATCAGTTTGCTTTCGAGCTATATCGAAAAACCACTTGAATCTGAGTGCAAAATTCAAATGTTCATTTCTCGAAAATTTGAGCCAACTTGCACAAACTGAGCGAAATGGTTTCTTGTTTTGGCCTATATTTTCACCCCGCAGCGTCAGATCCGAGTAGACTTTTACAAAAGAAATTTTGTTCCACAGTGTGATTGAACAAAAAACTTTTTACACATATCAAGAATTGAGTCATTTTTTGAAAATGAAAAATTTGAATTAAGTCTTTCTCAGTGATTAACAGCGATACATCCGCGTAATTTTTTCAAAATTTTTTTATAAAGATAATAAAAAAGATAGTAAAAAAAGTTATATAGGTACATGCCTAAAGCATCACTCAAGCAAGAAGTTGAAACCAGAAACGTTGGGTTAAGATGAGCTTGATGAAGGTTCGCGGCAGCAGATGCAGTTTTCTCATCCTTCAAATCAGAAATCTCTTCAAGTGAATCACAAATTTTCATCAGCTTTTCACCTTGAAACTGCATGTGTCCTTCGTGATTTTCGTCTTTGAAGAGATTTTCCATCAAGCTGTTTTTTGAAGACGCTGTGCCTTTTTGCCGAAGCAATTGCAAAAGCTACAATGGTTTTCATTGTTCCTAAAGCATTTCGGCAGCTGGTGACATTGGACGATTTCAGCAAAGAGTTGTTTAAAACATGATTATTGCAAGGACAACGTTGAGCGTGAATTGCCACTTTCATTTACTCGTGACATGCCCCTTTCATATCAGACGCCATAACTGAGCAACTGTCTGTACCAATCCCAATCAAGTATTGCAAGTCCAAATCAAATTTGTTACACAAATCTATGACAATATGTGCCACTGCCACTCCAGTTAAACGCCGCTCGTTTCCTTCTACATCTTCAGGCCGAATGTCAGAGTAAGCATCGCAAAATGTGATGAAATCTTCTCTGGCAACTCTGTTCCAGTAGTAGTGAAGTGACAAGCTGAGTTGTTCCGTGTGTGAAATGTTGGTCGTCTCGTCAAATATAACAGAAAAAAATTTAGCCGCTCTTACTCTATTCAGAATGACTTGCTGAATTTCTTCTTTGCAGGCTTCTATCAGTTGATTTTGGACGGTCTTGCTGATGTACGTCGCGTTTGCACCTGCAGTTTCTAAATGATGCTGGAGAATTGAAGGAGTGCCCTGAAGTTTCCATCGTTCGCCACCGGACTATCTCTGTTGTCGGTTGTATTCAAGAGCAGTCCATCATCCCTATGACCACGTAAAGAAATATTCTGCTGACCGCAAAAAATAATCATTTTGATGATAGGTCTCAACCGCTCTCGATTTTCTATTACCTGTGCACCTCGTTGCACATGGACCTGGTTCATCACTTCAGATACTGGATTGTGGAATGTCTTGAGAAAATTTCTCCCAGCCTCTACCGCCCTCTGGTGATATTGGTTGCGTTGGTGAACTGAAAACGCTCCTTTTTCACCTATCCAATCATCAAACGCTTTGAGTGGTTCTCGAACTAGTCGCTTCAGAGAAGTATTTGTTTGGTAACCTCCTCCTGAGCACGAAACAAATAGTACGCAGTACACACAATAAAGACCTTGATCTTTATGGGACAACACTAGCCAAGGAGATTTTTCTAGATGGGATCTTTGAGCATACTTCTTTGTTTCCTTTCCTTTCTTCATCACGACATTATGAGGAAAAGTATAGTCGGGAGTAGGTTTCCAGTGATGCTCCAGTAGTTCCGCTTTAGTGAAATCATCGATATTGTTTTGACCCACGTAAGACCCTATATCGGATGCAAAACGAGGCTGAAAGGATGGTTCCTTTTTATCCGCAGTATCCGCAGACAGGGAAGGGGATGGAACATTTTCAACCCTACGAGCGACGATCGAAGTACTAGCTGACGGGGTAGATTATTTCGATGACGATGATGCATCAGAACTAGATTGAGATTCCAGTTTCTGACTTTTAGAAAAGAAAGAGTCAATCGTCCTTATAGAAGCTGGTCGTGTTGACAATGTAGCTTCTTATGCAATTGTGCAAATATTTTTTTTATTTTTTTCTTCATAAAATAATTTGGTTCCAGTTTATTTCAATGTGATCATACCATCACATAATAAAAAAATAAACAATCGGACAAACTTATTGAAATTAATAGGACAAAAACAATAGTCAATTACTATTATTATTATTATTATTATTCCCGCCACTCTCCCCCCCACATACCGCGCGAGGTGGGCTCCATTTACACCGAGCACGACGGCAGATTTCGACTGCAAGTCGTATCGGCACTTATTTTATTTTATTTTTTTTCTTTATTATTAGGATCATCAATATTATATGTAGTTATTAATTATTGCATATTGAGGAAGCTTCTGACGATATTGCATGTTTTAAGTATGACGGCTTTCTGAATGTTATGGTGGATGTTTTTTGGTAGGTCTATTGCATCTAAGTTTGTTATAAATGTTTTGTGTAATATGCCTGTAGCTGATATAATAAATGGTATAGTTTTAACTATATTATGCTGCCAAATATTTCTTATTTCTCCGCATAGGGGTAGATATTTTTCAATTTTTTCCATGTATTTCTTATGAATATTACTATCACTTGGGACAGAGATCTCAAGGAAATATGTGTTTTTATTTAGTTTATCTATTACTGTAATATCTGGTCTATTGTTTACTATTTCTCTATTTGTGTGTATTGTTCTATCCCAGTATATTAGGACGCTTTCATTTTCTATTATGGTTTCTGGAATATATTTGTAGTATGCTTCTATGTTCTCTATTTTAAATCGTGTTTTCAGCAGTTCTTGATGTATGATTTTAGCGACAAAGTCATGTCTTTGGGTGTATTGTGTGCCTGTTATTATAGGACATCCATTTGTTATATGTTCTATTGTTTCTTTGTGAATGTGACATTTTCTGCATGTATCTGTTGTTATGTGTGGATCTTTGATTATGTATTTTAAATAGTTTCTAGTGTTTTTTACTTGGTCTTGTATAGCTGTAGCTGGCTGTAGCAGTCCTTTTTTTAACCATGTATTGGAGTTGATTTCATCTATATTCATATCTTGTAGAATATGCGGGTGTTTTCCATGTAGTTGTTTTTGCATCCATTGTAATTTTTTCTGTTGATTCGATGTAATGTTAAATATAATATTGTTTTCGCATAGGTTGAGTGGTGTGTAGTTTTTGTCGGCTGTTACTATTGCTTTGTGAATTGGCAAGTCTTGCGAGTAGAAATAATTCCTGAGATTAATTAGTTGTTTTGTGTGGAGCTTATGTATATCGATCAGGCCTCTTCCACCTTTTTGACGTTATAGAGTGATTCTTTCTTTGCATGATTTAGGATGGTGTTTTCGATACTTCGTCATTAAGCTTCTTGTGAGGATTTCGATATTGTCTAGATCTGTTTTGGACCAGTTTATTATGCCGAACGAGTTAGTGAGTATAGGAAACGCGTATGTGTTTATGGCTTTTGTCAGATTTCTCGAGTTCAGGTATGTTTTTAAGATGGCTATTGTTCGTTTTCTGTATTCTTGTGAGAGCTGATTTTTTATTGCTGTGTGGTCTATTCTGATGCTTTGCTGGAAGCCTAGGTACTTATATGTTTCTTCTTCTTCGAGTTTGGTTAGAATTTCTCCGTTCAATTCGGAGCCGTTTTGTTTTTTCCATTTTCCTGTTTCTATATGTTGTGTTTTACACTTTGCGATTCCAAATTCCATTTTCATATCATTGGTTATTTTTTTTTTCAACTCATTTTGTTAAGCTTTCAAGTTGGGTATTGGTTTCTGCGTATAATCTGATATCGTCCATGTATAAGAGGTGGTTGATTTTGTGTAGTACTCTCTTGTTATATTTTATACTGTAGCCATTTTTCATATTGTTTAGCGCGTTAGATAATGGGTTTAGGCAAATACAGAACCATAACGCGCTAAGTGAGTCGCCTTGGAAGATTCCTCTTTTTATCGGTATTGATTCTGACTGTATGCTCTCTGTTCTAGTACTGAGATGAATTGACGTTTTCCAATATTTCATTGTTTCTGTTAGAAATGTTATTATCTGTGAATTGATCTTATATATATCTAGTGCCTGTATAAGCCATGAATGTGGTATCATGTCAAATGCCTTTTTGTAGTCAATGTAGCACATGTGAAGGTTTCTTTGTTGTGTTGTGGCTTGCTTCATTATTACTGCATCGATTATCAATTGTTCTTTGCATCCCTTACTGTGCTTCCTACACCCATTTTACTCTTCAGTTAAAATGTTATTGTTTACCATATGATTGTATAATTTATTGGATATTAGCGACGTTATTATTTTATTATTAGTTGGAAGGCATGTGATAGGTCTGTAATTCGCTGGGTTCATCGTATCTTGAGTTTTTGGTTTTATGTATGTTATTCCTTCCATTAGGAAAGATGGCATTAATTCTGGGTTATTTATGGCATTATTTATGTGGATTGTAAGTTTACTGAAGGTTGATGTAAATGATCGATACCAGAAATTATGAATTCCATCAGGTCCTGGGCATTTCCAATTATGTGTGTTTTTTATTGTTTCTGATAAATCTTCGTTTGAGATTATACATGTTTCTTGTTCCGGTATGTCTATGTACATACTTATGTTTTTCTTTAGAGATCCAAGTACTGTTCTGTTCATGTTGTATTGCGTTCGACCATACTTTTTTCCAAAATACAGTGATTTCGTCTTTTGTAGGTGGGACTACTTCTATTTTCTCTTTTGCCAATTGCTTGTAGAAGGTTCTTTCATTTCTGTTGAACATGTTATTATCTTGTCTCCTTTGGTAAGATTCCCTGAATCTTTGGAGTCTTGAATAGTATACTTTAAGCTTTTGTTTGCATGTATCGGTAATTTCATTGATGTTGCCTGGGATCGTTTGTCTAATTTTCAGTATATGGTTGTGTATGTTCTTGCTTCTATTTCCTTTGATATATTGAGTAAGTCTTCCAAGATGTTTTCTAAGTTTGTTTATGTTGTTTTCGAGTCGTATCTGCCATCCCGGTTTGCATCTACTATATGCTTTAGTATTTGTGTTTCCATTAGCGATTCTTTGTCCATTGAGTTCTATTATTATTATTATTATTATTATTATTATTATTATTATTATTATTATTATTATTATTATTATTATTATAATTATTATTATTATTATTATTATTATTATTATTATTATTATTATTATTATTATTATTATTATTATTATTATTATTATTATTATTATTATTATTATTATTATTATTATTATTATTATTATTATTATTATTTAGCTCAATGCTGCAACGCATCGATGCCTAAAGTTAGCACAAGCCTCAGAAAAGATGCCGTATACTGGTGGACAGATGAAATAGCAGAAATTAGACGGAACTGCCTACGGATGAGGAGGAAACTCACTAGAGCCAGACGATTAGGCGCCGCTACAAATGAAGCCGAAAACTACAAACAAGCCAAGAAACATTTGAAGCTTGTCATAGAGCGTAGCAAAAGAGAAAAATGGGAGGAACTCTGCAAGGATCTGAACAACAACCCATGGGGTCTCGGTTATAAGATCGTTATGAAGAAACTGGGCTCTAAAATTCCTGGCCCAAATATGGACGGCGATACCATGAGCAACATCGTTGATGCCTTATTCCCTACGCATAACCTGCAGCAGGAAGAACAAGACGAGCTGCCTGTTGGATTAACCCCATTATTTTCTGAAGAAGAATTAAAAGGAGCAGCAAAATCTCTCAAGAGTAGCAAGGCTCCAGGACCTGATGGAATCCCTGCAGAAATACTGAAAATAGTAGCGGAAAATCGCCCAAGTGTTCTACTGTCGATGTATAATGCGTGCCTTAAGGAAGGCTTATTCCCCGAAGTGTGGAAAAAGCAAAAACTAGTACTGATCAGCAAAGGCAAGGAGATCCTACCCAACCATCAGCATACAGACCACTGTGTATGCTTGATAGCGCTGGGAAGCTGCTAGAGAAGATGATAAAAACTCGCCTATCCGCAGTTATTGAAGACGCTGGTGGATTATCGGAACGACAACATAGATTCAGAGCAGGAAGGTCAACTCTTGGCGCTATAGAAGATGTAGTGTCTAGCGTAGAACACGCACAGCGAGGGAACCATCACTCCAAGAGGATTGTCTTGTTGGCAGCACTAGACATACGCAATGCTTTTAACAGCCTCAGGTGGTCAGATATCATTGAAGCTCTTAAGCTAAAGTTTGCTACTCCGCAATATCTGCTGAGGATCCTGCAGAGCTATCTAAAGGACCCGGAGCTCATTTATGACACCTGCGAAGGAAGAAGGACAAAAAGGATAACATCCGGAGCAGCGCAAGGGTCTATACTAGGCCCAGACCTCTGGAACTTGAGCTACGACGGAATCCTCCGAATCGAAATGCCGGATGATACACATCTGGTGGGGTACGCAGATGACATTGCAGCTGTAATAACGGCTCGCAACACCGAAGAGGCCAGGAGAAAACTAAACCAGGTTATGCTAAGGACAAGGGAATGGTTGCAGGCTCACGGACTCCAACTCGCCACCGAAAAGACGGAGGTTATACTGCTTACTAAGCAACACATACCATTAGAACTGGAGCTGCCAGTATGCGACAGCATTCTTACAACAAAGAAGGTAGTTAAGTACCTCGGCGTAAGAGTTGACCCAAAATTGACATTTTGGGCTCAATTACAACACGCAGCAACAAAAGCAGCCAAGATAACAGGCATGCTTAGCAAGCTCATGGCAAACATCGGTGGACCAACGCAAAGTAAACGGAAACTTCTAATGGCGACAACAAACTCGATACTGCTCTACGGCAGTGAGATATGGGCAGGAACGCTAGAGGCGAAATGTCGGCAAAGGACGCTACTGTCAGTGCAACGAACTGCTGCGCTCAGAGTTGCATGTGCGTATCGCACAGTCTCCGAAGCGGCTGTTTTAGTAATAAGTGGGGTTATCCCCATTGACCTACTAGCCAGCGAACGGAAAATGGTCTGGGAGGCAAAAAAGGAGGGAAACCTGATAATAAGTTTTGCAGACGCAAGGCAGGAAACCCTCTCTAAGTGGCAGGACAGGTATCGCTCAGAAGTCAGCGGCAGGTGGACAAAAAGACTGATCCCTTGCATAAGAAGATGGTTTGAGAGAGACTTTGGCGAAGTAAATTATTACCTCACTCAGTTTTTATCGGGCCATGGATACTTCCAGAAGTATCTACACCGTATGGGCAAAACAGAGCACCCTTTCTGTATATATGGAGACGCTGATGAAGATGACGCAGAGCACACCTTCTTCAACTGCAATCGATGGGACAACGAACGCACATCCTTACAGGAATCAGTCGGCCAGTGCTCCGCTGACAACGTGATCGAAAGGATGCTGCAGAGCGAAGAAAACTGGAATGCAGTTGCAAGTTTTACTGAGGACGTTCTTAGAAAAAAGAAGTGGGACCTGGACGCAGGTATATGATTTGAGGACAAATCAAGGGACCTACCCCGAAGCAATGCTAACGCAGTCCCAGGGTAGGAGGCCTGGAGGTCAAAGGTTGTGGGTTTTAGTGAAGTGACACACTCTAAAGCTATGACGGTAGCTTTAGGATAGTGAATTGCATAGATATTGCAGTACATTTACCACAACCTTCCCCACGAAAAAAAAAAAAAAAAAATTATTATTATTATTATTATTATTATTATTATTATTATTATTATTATTATTATTATTATTATTATTATTATTATTATTATTATTATTATTATTATTATTATTATTATTATTATTATTATTATTATTATTATTATTATTATTATTATTATTATTATTATTATTATTATTATTATTATTATTATTATTATTATTATTATTATTATTATTATTATTATTATTATTATTATTATTATTATTATTATTATTTAATTTATTTATCAATGCAAATTTTACTTAAATATATTTGTACATAAAGTATTAATTATGAGAAACATAAAAAATTTGACCAAAAACATTGATAAATGCTGCAATTCTGTTGTTACCAAGAACAAGTGGCGAATGCAGTTACCTTAAATCTAAGATGACATAAGAGAGAATAAGTGGGGTCTCAGTACTTAAACAAAATTATTTGAAATATTAAAAATTATTTGAAAATATTAAAAATATAAATGAGCAAGAACAAACAATAAACTTAAACCTTTGCAATAAGGGAAGTGTATTTAAAAAGTAGGCTTTACAGACCTTTCCCAGAGAAAAAAAAAAAAACAAAAACAAAAAAACTAGTTTTGAATTTAAATTAAAAGATAAAACTAAAGAAAAAAATTACTGTAAAAGTTTCTTATAAAATCAAAATTGTATTTATTATTTCACTACAAATTTAATATTTATCAAAACACAAAGAAGCATATCAATGCCTCTATAATCAAGTTTGAAAAGCCATAATTTAACCTCTTTTAGAAAATTTCGTAGATTGCGTATGCATCTTATTGATTCTGGAAGGCTGTTAAAAAGTCTGGGAGCAACAGATAAATAATAACGAAAGAAATGCTGAGATGAATGATTTGGTATAAAAGCCAAGTTTAGTCTGTTTGTCCTAAGGTCATAAGCCGAGTAAATTCTATTTTCCAAATAACCACTTCTGATAAAAAAAACTTTTAAAACTTTGAAAAAATATAGATGTTTGATGGACAATATGTTAAAATTTCGAAATAGCGGAAGACTTCTAGTCAAACGATTCTGATTACAGATGGTGCGAATAATATGTTTTTGTGCATTTAATAAAGGATTTATCTTATTCAAATTAGTGCCTCCCCAGCACACTCGCCCATAATTTATTTTTGAATGAAAGATACTATAGTAGATGCATTTCAATAATTTTTGACTGCAAAATTTTTTTAAATGATATAGTTGCCTATTAACAGCAGTTAGGTATTTTTTCCAATCAAGTCTTAAACCCAAGTATTTAAAAGACTTAACCCATTCAATATCAAAACAGTTTTTGGAGCAGATGTATTTGTCATTGTAGGTTTGCAAGACGGAAGAATATTAAAATCATGAACTATCAACCAAAAATTTTTTACACTCGGAAGAATGAAACATAAGATTGCAAAAATTACGCTCCTTTCCTGAAACATTAAAATGCATTAGTTTCGTTTTGTCACTTAACACTAGCTTATGTGTTATAAACCAGTGTCTTAAAATGGATAAATCGCGATTAATATCAGCAGTCATATTAAGAATTGAATTACTCGTGTAAATACATGCCATGTCATCCGCAAAAGCTAGAATTTTACTACAGAGGTTTTGGGAAAAAACGGAATTTATGAAGATTAAAAAAAGAATGGGTCCAAGGACTGAACCTTGAGGAACACCAATATTTATATCTGAAAAATTACTAAATAGATTCTCAATTTTAACCCGCTGCCTTCTACCTGTTAAATATGAATTGAACCAATTATAAATTGATCCTTTAAAGCAGGTATCGGCGCGCTGTTACTCATGAGTAGCAGAGCTAATTTTCTTGTATGCGTATACAACAAGAGAGAAAGAGAAAGTATTATTGCTTTGCCGACCCCTGCTTTAAAGCCATATTTGTACATTTTGTTCAAAAGAATTTGGTGGTCAACTGTGTCGAATGCTTTCGTTATATCGATGAGCAAAGTCGAGCAAACTTTTTTTTGATTTAGACCAGAGTTTATATGGTTACAGAAATTTAAACAAATTTGACAAACCTTCTCGAAAGCCAAACTGGCATTCACTGAAGAATTTCGTTTTATTTAAGAACTTTATCATTCTTTTTTTCACTGCTTTTTCAAAAATCTTTGAAAAAACAGAAATAAGTGAAATGGGCCTGCAATTATTTAATATCATTTTATTACCTTTTTTAAATAAGGGAATGACTTCAGATTTTTTTAGCTCTTCTGGAAATATGCCTGCAGAGATACTATTTTTTTAGCTCTTCTGGAAATATGCCTGCAGAGATACTATTATTAAATATTACACAAAGAACATCAACAATATTTAAAGCAATGTGCTTAATAAATATATTAGAGAAACTCCCATCTGTGCTAGAGTTAGAATTTTTAAGAGAGTTAATAATTTTATATAGCTCTAAAGATGAGATAGGCCCGAAGAATATACTTTTAGAGGAGAATTGTTCATCCTTTAAGCAATCACAAGTACAACTATTGAGACCTTAATGTGTTCGCCGAATCAAAACTTATAATTTTGCTCGTTAAATACTAGAACCAGAATTTTTAACTGTAGAACTAATCCACACGACCAATAAAAACTATCACGATTCAATTAAAACTATCTTGATTTCAACGACACTGAAATCAACAATGGATTGTTGTGCTTTCAATGTTTTGATTGCAAACTGTGAAGTTAGCCACGCTGCCATAAAAGGCGCCAAGTCATTTGAAAACACACGAGGAAACGTTTCAGAAGAAAATTCCAAATAAAAACATTCAAACAAACAATATGCGCCAGCTCATTTCGTCTTACCGAAGACCGATCGGAATCCGTGCTAGAGTCGACACACTTCGTGCGTTCAAATAGCTTTGAATTTTGGTATTTTGCAGGTGTTCTGAATAATGGCATTGCCTACTTAATCAAATGTTGTCACATAAGTTTATTTTATGTTTATTGCGTAGACGTAAATGCAATGAAAGAACAAAAACAAATAAACGAAATTCTATAGACCAAAAAAAAAAACCTTTTGACAACTAAACTACGATTGAGTAAGACTTAAATCTACTATATAAAATTCAGTTTTTGGCTGTCTTTTATGGATTTTGCTGAAATTTTTATAGTATGTTAATATCGATTAGGCGGGTGTCATAGGCTATAAAATTTTTATTTAGGGTGCATATTTAGGGTGGCCTTCATACAAACATATTTTTAAAATAGCATTTTGAGAAAGTCCACTGAATTGATTCACATGGAATTCACATGGCTTGCATGTCATCTGTTGGTACCGAAAATTTGGCTTTTATAGGAACTATAATGAGTATGGATAAGTTTCTTCAGATTATAAGTGTCAATTTGTTGCAGAGGGCCGAAAATCTGGGCATGCAGGCAAATTTACGGTTTTACCAAGAAAAAAATCGAAAATACAAAGCGGTCATAGTTCAATTCTGGTTAATATACATGAGCCCTTGTTTGATGGCACCTCCAGCAAAATCACCTGACCTAAATGTGCTTGTAAATTTATGGGCGATTTTGGAAAAAAATTTTCGAATACACAACATTTCAAACAAAAACGACCTAAAAAAGGCACTTTAAACTGAGTGGCGCTATAATTTGCCAGATACCAATAAAAAATTTACAGCTTCGATGCCAAATCGTCTTTAAGCTGTAGATAACGAAAGAGGCTACCACTCTACATATTTAAAATTACAAAATCATTATTTTAAACAATATCTTTCAATTTATACCTGTCTGCATCAAATAAGCTGTGACATGAAATTTAGTAGTGTATTTAGATTTTTTATTATAAAAATTCCAGGTAATATTTTTTTACAATAAATAAACATTTTTTTTAAACTATTATTTTTGTTCTTTCAAATGATATCAAAATTTTTTTCATATTCCACTTAGTTTCAAAGTTACAGAGCATTGAAGTTAAAAGTATGCACTGCATCAAATAAGCTGTGAGCCACTGTAGCTTAGGCTACAACATTTTTATTTAGGATGCCCCTCACACAAAAATATTTTTAAAATAACATTTTCACAAAAACCACTTAATGGAATTTACACCATGTGTTTTTTATATTAAGAGACATAGCTTAGCTATAAAACTTTTATTAAGAGTCCTTTCGATATCACAATAAATAAATCACAAGACAATCTTTGAATGTAATTGGACTAAATTTGGAAAAGCCTTGTTTTGCACATGGTCAGTTATATGTGGGACTTTCATTAGTTAGAAATCCAAATAATTTACATATTTACACTCCAAATAATAAATCTAAAAACATTGTATACCAAAAAACATTGAACTGAATTAAATTTACATTAGTTATTTAAAAAAAAAAGTTTGATCCTGCTTTTTATTTTATTGAAATAAAAAAAAGGCGCTTCGCACAGGGTAATGCTAGTATTTATTAAAATTATAAAAATTGATGGCATCAAGAATAGTTACAGCAGTAAATGATTTATCAAATTAAAGTACTCAAGTGGACTAAAACTATCAGCTTTAAGATCGGCCAACCAAAAAATGAGATATAAACCTGGAACGAATTGATATTTTTTTCAATTCACTGATTAAGCAAAGCCTAGCTGATCCCTCCAACTGTTATCATTTTAATAAAAGATTTTCGTCTCAATCTTTCGCAGTTTAGTTTTCTGAAGGTTTCACTTCTACCACATGTGAACTGCAAACATGTTTTTTTTATATAAACAGTTTATAATTTTATATAAACAATGAATTTATATATGAATGTAATGAATTTTCAAGTATAACAAATTGGACGAGTTTTTGCATAAGGTTATTCTGACTTTGTTGTTTTTTATTCATTGCAGAAATTCGGTTTGCTTTGTTTATTGTTGTTATTTTTGATTTTTTTCTATCCTGTGATAACACCCCCCCCCCCCCCCCCCCCCGGAAAAAAATTCTAGATCCGCGCCTGATCCGCTTACATCTATGTTCTTTCCGCTTTGTTTGAACGCAAACAGGAGTACAAATGGAAGTAAATATCTCTAGAAGTACAGACAGCTGCAAAGGAGTATTGTACTCCTAAAATAAGTACAGTTGGCAGCATTAGTCATGCAGATGCAGATGTACTACAGTTTACTTGTACATTGAGATTAACCTCATTTTGCCAGAAGAGTGGAAAAAATTTAAAGTTGTATTGAATTATTGAAAGGAAGCCACACGGGAGCTAAGAGCTCCCATGCCCTTATTTCATCTGTAATACCAATAATGAAAAAAAAGTTGAGGACTATTTGGCAAGATCACACAATTTTGCTCCAATTCGACACGCTTTCCCGACTCTGAAAAATGAACTTACATCAAAGTTTTTGGTGGAAAACAATTTATATGTCATCACCACTTACTTAGACCTGCGCTATAAGCACAAACTTTTACATCAGTGGCTGAGGAAAACGTCAAAAAAGACATTTTGAAGATGAAATATACTAACAATGGCGTTTCCGGTACTCCTACTTTCGAAAGGGCTAAAAGAATGAGAGTGACAGACTCCTCAGAAAATGGTATATAACAGCTAGGACAAGGGACATCTGGTATAGTCAAAAAGCCATGCTTAAAAAGCGAGATGGCTATGATGTTAGATTCATCGAGTGAAGAAATACCTGAAAATTATAGTGCTGCATTAAAAAAAGGGCTGAAAATCCTCTTAAATGGTGAAGAGTTCATTGAAAAGAGTTAAAACTGCTATCAGCAATAGCACGCACATTTTTATCGACACCATCAGGAAGTGTTCCTTGCGAACAACTGTTTAGTAGCGTGGGTCTAATTTACAAATCTCTGCATAATAGGCTTGACCCCAAAAAAGCGGCAATTTTTTTAAAATAATAAATACAGTGAAAGCTCCCGTTGCGGACAGCTCCGTGGCCGGACGAATTTCTTGGTCCCAAGTTCTTAGTTATGTTTTTAGAACAAAATACATTCCGGTTGGCGGACGCTTCCTTAGCCGGACGCGGACACTAAATTTATACACATTTCATACAAGGCATTTCTGCAGGCGGACAAAAAACACATTCTAACGAAAAACTTTTTCTCTGCTTTACTGTCTTTCAGGTTGTCGATTATTGTTCTTGAATCAAGAATCTTGAAAATCTATTTCTTTGTGTGTTTTTGATAGCAATAAAGCAGGGGATTCCCATATTATGTAATTTTTATTTTGCGATGACAGTTTGTGTCGTTTTGATGATATTATGAGCATTCACTAGTTTCTTGTTGCAGATATGTTCATATCAGAATGGCATCAAGAAGTTTACTCTCTTTAAAAGAAAAAATTTAAATAATTAATGTGTAAGAGATAGAAAAGATATCAGTACGTGATCCAGCGAAATTTCGTTCGATCGAGCAAATTTTAAACTTACGGTCCTAAATACATGTAACGATTTCTTTACTAAAATACAAAGAAATATCAGTTATTCATTTTTCCGCATTTTTTTCCATATCTACTATTATTAAACGAGCAATAATTGTATTTATATATATATATATATATATATTTTCAGACTTTATTTCCAAAACGGGTGCAGCGATTTTGATGAAACTTGGGGGTTAGGTACATATGTGAACAAAATTAGGATTGGGCTGGGTTTTCACTTATCAAAGGCTCCTGGAGGGGCGTGGCACAGCTCTAAACTTTTATTTTCATAACGTCATATCTCGAAAACTATTCAAGATATTGGTACACAGATGCAGATCATAAATGTCTTAAATTTTGCCAAAAGTGGACGGAATCGGAAGAGTGGGCGTGGCACTTTTCAATAATTGAAAATTTTGATTCAATTTTACTCAAAAACGGCACTGATGATTTTCATAAAAATTTTATAGATAATACCACTAAAAGCAGTCATCATAACATGCTATGTCACTATACTGACAAAATTCGTTTAAGGGCGTGGCACAGCCCACAATATTTATAAACATTATAATAAGAGAATTAACAACACAATCGTTCTGAAATTTTATATGGTGGATAAACTTGCTATAAGGTACCTCAAGACGAAAAATGGGTATAACAGTACCATTGGGCGTGGCACCTCCCATACAAGCAAAACAGGTTAAATGTTATATTTATTGTACTATGAGAGTAATCTTCTTAAAATTTGGTGAGGAGTTGTCGGTTACTATAAGCTTTGAAATTAAATGCATTTCGACGGGATTGCTTCAGTGGGCGTGGCACCTCCCATACAAACAAAAACCGTTAAATGTTATATTAAGTGCACTATGGGAGTAATCTCATTAAAATTTGGTACAGAGATGTCGGTTACCAAAAATTTTTAAGTTAAATGGATTTCGACGAGATTTCGTTAGTGGGCGTGGCACGTCCCATATATACGAAAATCGTTGAATGTTGTATTTAGTGCACTATGGGAGGTATTTTCTTTAAATTTGGTGTAGAGGTGTCGATTACTATAAGCTTTGAAATTATATGGATTTCAACGGGATTGCGTAAGTGGGCGTGGCACCTCCCATATGTACGAAAAACGTTAAATGTTATTTAGTGTACTATGGGAGTAATATTTTTAAATTTTTTGTTCCAATCGGTAGAGAAAGCACGAAAAATAAAAATAATTTTTTGTTCCAATAGACTTTTAATTACAGTGGTGTAGTGTTAATATTGTAGTGGTCATTTTTAATATTTGACCAATTGGTGCGTCCTGAGCGATTTGCGGAATTTGTTGCTGTAAGGAAATTTTCCTTGTCCTTTGGAGTATCCCGGAAGTAGTCACTCCATAAGTGACTACTTATCGAGGCGGTTCACTCCGAGTCACTTTGGGTCACTTGGAGTCACCGAGGTGCGTGGAAATCGCAATTTTGTGGTTGGCGTTCGATTTTGGTAGAATTGGTCTATAACACCTATAGGCCACGTTGTTGCAAACTCTTATCGCACCTAATTATGTTTTGCGATGCGTGCGATTTTTTGGATATTATTGCTGTAAGGATATTTTCCTTGTTCCTTGGAGTATCCCGGAATTAGTGACTCCATAAGTGACTACTTATCGAGGCGGTTCACTCCGAGTCACTTTGGGTCACTTGGAGTCACCGAGGTGAGTGAAAATCGCAATTTTGTTGTTTGCGTGCGATTTTGGTAGAATTGGTCTATAACACCTATAGGCCACGTTGGTGCAAACTCTTATCGCACCTAATTATGTTTTGCGATGCGTGCGATTTTTTGATAATTATTGCTGCAAGTATATTTTCCTTGTTCTTTGGAGTATCCCGGAGATAGTCACTCCATAAGTGACTACTTATCGAGGCGGTTCACTCCGAGTCACTTTGGGTCACTTGGAGTCACAGAGGTGAGTGAAAGTCGCGATTTTGTGGTGTGCGTGCGATTTTTGTAGAATTGGTCTATAACACCTATGGGCCACGTTGGTACAAACCCTTAGCTCATCTAATTATGTTTTGCGGTGCGTGCGATTTTTTGATTTTATTACTGTAAGGATATTTTCCTTGTTCTTCGGATTATCCCGGAGGTAATCACTCCATAAGTGACTACTCATCGAGGTGGTTCAGCCCGAGTCACTTTGGGTCACTTGGAGTCACCGAGATGAGTGAAAATCGCGATATTGCGGTTTGCGTGCGATTTTTGTAGAATTGCTCTATAACACCTATTGGCCACGTTGGTGTAAAAACTTTGCGCAATAACGTTTTGCGGTGCTTGCGATTTTTTGGATTTTATTGCTGAAGGATACTTTCCTTGTTCTTCGGACTATCCCGGAGGTAATTACTCCATAACTAACTACTCATCGAGGCGGTTCACCCCGAGTCACTTTAGGTCACTTGGAGTCACCGAGGTGCGTGTTAATCGCGATTTTTTGGTTTGCGTGCGATTTTTGTAGAATTGCACTATAACACCTTTAGACCACCTTGTTGCAAAAACGTTGCGCACCTTATTACGTTTTGCGGTGCATGGAATATTTTTTTTTTTTGATTTTTACGAATTTCGTGAACCAAAGTGACTTTCAGTGACCCAACGTTACTCGGGGTGAACCGCCTCGATGAGTTGTCACTTATGGAGTGATTACCTCCGGGATAAGCCGAAGAACAAGGAAAATATCCTTACAGCAATAAAATTTAAAAAATAACACCAACCGCAAAACGTAATAAGGTGCGATAAGTTTTTGTACCAAAGTGGCTTATAGGTTTTACCCCTCGTACTAACTGTACAATCGGTTGCGCTCTTTTATATAAATGCTGCGATATCTCAGTCGATTTAGTGTCCAATTTAAATGAAATCGAGCCATTTTGCATTATCCTTTTCATTTCTATTCACTCTTGGTCCCAATCCACTCAACAACAACAACAACAATTTGACGAAACTAAAAACGAAGCAAAATTGTTGAAAAAAATGGAACAGAAAAAAGGAAAGAGAAGTTGAAGCGTGAAAGTGAAAAGTCAACTTTTTTTAACAAATTCCATATTTTTTCGATTTTTTCAACCTCAAAACGAAAAACCGAACAGTGGTCGGTCTCCAGGTACTGACTTGTAATAGGAAACAAACCGATAGCGCGGTTCGAGCGTTCGATCTACGAATCTGAAATTTTGGAAGAATTTTCTTCAAACCCGATTCTATATTATAGGCATATAAGACTTCAAATTAAAAAAAAGAACCCGCCTTTGAAAAATTTGGAAGTGGTTTGACAACTGTGGCTGGCACCTCCCATACAACTAAAATACCTAAATCGCTATACACAGAAAAAACAAGATTGGTAAAATAAAGAATTGCAATTCTATGATTAAAATTTGTGGAATTCAACTATTCATTTCTTTGAATCAAAGAAAAAATTTGCATAATCAAAACCCTTTGTTCTTTGGATTTGCAAATTCAAATTATCTGATTTTACAACAAAATATTTTAGCGTAATCAGCAAAATGTTACACTGATATTGCAAATAAAAAAACTTCCATTGTCTAATCAGGGAAGCTCCTGGTTGAAACCCTGGCGACGACATACTTTTTTTTTTTTTTTAATTTAAATGTATTTAAAAAATAAAAAGAAGTAGAGAACTGTATTTGTATAAATTGAAAATATCTTGAAAACTGCCTTTTATGTTAATAATAAAAAAACGAGTCCGTTATTTTTTAATATAAAAGGCAGTTTTCAAGATATTTTCAATATATTTATAGTTCTCTACTTCTTTTTTTGTTTTTTTAAATTAAAAAATAAAAAAATTTAAAAAAAAAAAAATTATGTCGTCGCCGGGGTTTGAACCAGGAGCTTCCCTGATTAGACAATGGTTGTTACATGCGCAGTTTAACAACATGATTTTAGTATATCTTAAAAATTATGTCGGTGGCTGAGTTGGCATCTTTGAAAAGTGGCATGGCGCAGAACACAGGTTCAATTCTCTGATCGGGGTGGGTGACAGGTAAAAAAAAATTAATTTCTCCTTTGAAGTTTTAAAAACGCATTACAATTAAAATAAGAATGGGTGACAATAAGTACCAACAAATAAGAAAATAGAGAGGAAATAGAGAAAAAAAAAAGAAAAAGAAAAATGTTTTTTACAAATTTATTCTAAGTTTTAACAAAAACTTTAGGAAAATTAACAAATGTTTTTTTGAAAACAACGAATCTATTTTAAGTTTCAATAAATCATCTTTTGTTATATCATAGAAACTGTTTCTCTGACTGAAAATCATACACAATATTCGTTGAAATCGAACCCGAAATTGTTTGATATCAGCGGTTCTTTTTTTTCTGTGTATCTTGGTACCTAAGGCATAATTTTTCACGTTTTAGTAAGCCAGTTTTTTCGTAAAATTTCGTTTTCTTTTACAGGTTTAAGCCAGGAAGCTAAAATTTTGGGCTAAAAATATAGGCAAAAAAAAACTAAATCGATCTTCAAAAGCTTGAAAAAAACACCCTAGTATATGTACATTAGGGTGGTTCAGTATGGGAAAAATTAAAGTTGCTCCGATCTTCACTCCCCGGGCACCAAAACTTTCGTATTGGTGCCAATAAGGGCCATGCAAAATTTGGTCCATTTCAGAAAACATTTGATGGGCGCGCGACGGTTTTGAAAACTGGAAAATGGTCCTTAATCTGTCAAAAATCATTAATATCTCCCCGAAGCTACCTCTTAGAGGCGTCAAACGCCGGTAAGTATGTTCGAAAAAATGTAGGGAGGACCTGGTAATACATTTGACCCCTCTACGGGTCACTCCAGGAAAGCAATGAATTGTTTTTTGAAATTTTCCTAATTGTTGGTGTTTTTTGTAGGGGGACCCCCAAAAGGGTGGCAGATAGAGGGAAGGTATCTTCGGAAAAAATATTCGAAGAGAAAATATAATAGGACCTGGTGATACATATGAACCCTCTAGGGGCAACTCCGGGGGAGCTATGAACTATTTTTCGAAATTTTTTATGTTTTTGTAGGGGGCCCCCAAAAGGGTGATAGATAGGGGGTAGGTGTGTAGAGAGAAAAGTTTGGGAGCTTAAAAATAATAGAAAATGGTCTAACATTTTACCCCTTCAAAGGTGTCTGAGGAAAAGGGGGAGTCAATTACATAATTTCACTAGAATGTAATTTTTGCAGGGGAGCCCCCCTAAGAGGTGGTGATAGGGGGTAAGTAGGTTCGGAAAAAATGTTGGAGGTGAAAAAATGATAGGAACTTGTCATAAATTTGATGCCTCTAAGTGTTCTGGTGACGCTATAAGCATTTTATTTCAGAGGACATTTTTAAAACAAAATTTATCAAAGGCAGGCAGCTAAAAATGTAAGTAATAAATATGCAGTAGCAATTCTGTATGCAATCTTTGTAGTCTTTATTAGATAATTAGATTATAATTCTAAAGACATTAGAAACTTTGTGAATTATAACCACAATTTCGAGAAATAAGCCGAGGAATATTGATGGCAACTTTATGTGCCATTTGGCACTTGGCATGATACGGCTACGTATTGGCGTATATGGATATGGTATTGGCGGAACGGGTACTTTGTGGGAAAACCGAGTATCGAAACGAATTAAACTTCCGGATAGAAAGCAATTCTCCAAAACGGAACGGTTCTGATGAAATTTCTGCAAAAAACACTCTTTTAGCAGTTAGATCGTTAGATAACGCAATTGTGACCGTTCTTACCAATTGCATTCCATTGGAACCAATCAAGACAAGATATTCAAGGTATTCGCAACAACACAAAAGCCGCATTGAGGTCAAAATTCCGGCACCCATAAGATCATACAATAAATTTATGGGTGGCGTGGACCTATGTGACCAATTTTTGTCGACCTACAGAACAAAAATTCGTACAAAAAAGTGGTGGTGGCCATTTTTCGCATGGGCCGTCAATATAAGCTGTGTGCAGGGGTGGTTGCTGTTCCGGAAATTGGGAACTCTTCTAGAGTTCAGAAGACAGTGTGCCTTGTTTTTACTGAAGCCCTACGGAATACCAAAAACTAAACCGGGACCACCATCTTTTACACAAAGAAATTTGGTTGACAGTTTCCGTTTTGATGGAAAGTATTACGTTATCAAGAAGGGTGACCAAAAATACTCCAGATGCAAACAGTGTGGCTAAAGTACGTCGTTTTTGTGTGAAAAATGCAACGCCCCACTTCATCAAAATGCGTGTTTTGCTGCATTTCACAGTAAATAAATAAATAATTTACAATAAATACATGTGTGCTACTCAACATTTTTCTTTTGAATATATAAAACAAATAATTTAAATAAGTTTTTCTTATCTAAGTGTTTGCCTAGTCTAAGTCCAATGGCAACTTAAGTTGCCACCAGAAAACACCCCCTTCCAATTGTTTTTTTTTAATTTATAAAACATGATGTGTTTTTGTGCCCTTAAGGTTCATTTATGAAGAAACTCATTTCAAAATACCCATAAAATAATTTCGGGCATTAATGAGTTAATGATTTTTGACAGATTAAGGACCATTTTCCAGTTTTCAAAACGGTCGCGCGGCCATCAAATGTTTTCTGAAATGGACCAAATTTTACGTGGCTCTTGTTGGCATCAATACAAAAGTTTTGGTGAGCGAAGATCGCAGCAACTTTAATATTTTGAACCACCCTAATGTACATTCATACATACATATTCATTAAAATACACTTGACACATTTCTTCGACAGCTCCAGCAGGCGGACATCTCCTGTGGCCGGACGATTTCACTGGAACCGCGAGTGTCCACCCACGGAAGCTTTCACTGTATTTAGTAAAATTATTAAAAATTTCTTATAAAATTAGAAAAAATCAAATAATGTTTTTGCCCTATAAAATGAGCTTTCAAGTGGTGATCGTGATCTGTGATGTTTCCTTGCAAAGTTACAGCTATTTCAAGGTGACAAAAATTTGAAACCCGTTGGTTAATATTGCTGGGTTACAACCCTTTGTAGGGGATCAAATTCATGTCACTTTAAAATGGCTATAACTTTGCAAGTACACCTAATTCTGTTTTTACACGGTCTTTTTTTGCACGGTTTTGATTTAACACGGTTTGAAAATAAACTAATTTTAATTTTTTTTACACGTTTTTATTTCATTTAGCACGATTCAAAATCTTTTTGGCTTAAATTTTTTTTGGTTAAATATACAGTTCCTTCATGGTTGGCTACAATTTCGCCTTTTTAGTCGCCGAGATAAAATTTGCTTCACGGTTGGCGATATTGCCTAAGTATCTCCACGGCAATGTCTTCCACACTTTTTTTCTCTACATGGTTGGCGACAGTCTCTTATAGTTGTATCTAGAAATGTCAAAATTTGGAGACAGCTATTTTGCTATCGCCAATATGAAAAAAGCACATAAATAAAAAAAATAATTACAATTTATATGAAAAAATGTATTTCAAAATGTTCTTTCAGTACAAAAATCAGCACCAAAGGGGAATATGAACGAAACATTGAAGTTTTGGAAAATAACCTCAATTTTAAAACGGGTGGCATGCTTGATGCACGTTTTGAGTTTCTAAAAAGAGTCCTTTATTTCGTTACAAACGTACATAAACCTTCTTTGTTGCGACGAAAATTGGAAATGAACATACAAAAGTTTAATGGCAAAATTTATGTTAATAAATGTTGGGCAGAACTGGATAGTTGTTCTTAAAAAATCCTTGTTTTTCACTAATTGCAATAGGTTTTAGATATAAGGAACCAATCACCTATTTTGCATACGATCAATGTCTTTTTTTACACGTTTTTTTTTGCACGGGTTTTCCTGGAACCAATTACCCTGTTAAAACAGAATTAGGTGTAAACATCACAGTGCACCACTTGAAAGCTCATTTTAACTCTATTAGTACGGCCTTGAGTCTTTGAGACTCATTTTGACTTTGCGCTGTTTTCCTGGCTTGAATTTTTTTATTTCAAAATTGAGGTTTCTTGTATTTTAAACTGCAGATGTTCCAAACAGAATTACGATAAAAAAAATTTAAAAATATTTTTCTATCTATTTTTTAACAAAATTAATTTATAAAGCTAACGCAAAGTACTGAAATGAGTCTTAGAGACTAGTTCTAGTGCAGCAGAGAACAATCTGAACAAATCCAAAACATGGTTTGTTTTTTTGAAATTTGAATTGTTTGATCTTGTGTCATTGCTTCCACGTCTGCTGTAGTAATTATGCTCTGCACATATGTAATTAGTTCTTTTCTTGTCGTGTTCAGTTGTGCACATATTTTGAAATATTTGGATATTAGTTGGTGAGTTATCGGGTTATCAGAATACAAGTTTTTTAATTGTTTTTGTGTTTTCTTTTATGGAGGCGTGACACCGCCCATTTTTTAATTAAATTTTACTTTCTCTCTTTTCTACTTACACACAGTTTTATTTATCTGCGTCACATAGTTGATAAGATATGACGAATTTAATTTTTGTCTTATATGGGAGGGCGTGACATTGCCCACTTTTCCAAACCAAACTATGCTAAGAACATTTTACAAACTATAATAAACATATGTTTCAAATCTTATTCATCTGCGTCAAATAGTTGCTGAGATGTAAAAAAGTTAATTTTTTGTCATATAGAGGCGTGGCACCGCCAATTTTTTCTTTAAATCTTACTTTTGAATCTTTTTTATATATACACACCATAACTTATAAACTTAAAATGTTATTGTTGCTGTTCATACAGAATGTATGTGAGTCCGAAAGACTCACTTCAGTACTTTGTGTTCGTAATTTCACCCAGTATTAATAGGGTTAAAGGGCAGGGACCGTACTAAATGATGTCTTTGTTAAAAATAAGCTGAAGAAATTTTTTTGATTCCTATACATGGCCTCGAAAGTAGACAAAAAACATCATGTTTAAGGTACTTAACCTCAAATATTTCAGAATTCTGAGGCAAGATTCGGATTCAGCGCAAAAATTACTTTGAAAAACAACCCTGTTCAGCCCAACAACATTTATCACCAATACATTCAGATACCTTTTTACATAATAAAAAATAATTTTTCCATGCAATTTACATGTAAAACTAACAGGCTTCGACGCCACCTTATAAAATTGAGGTACAGAGCTGAATTTTCGTGAACTTTTTCTTCATATCATAAACTTACTTTTTAAGCAACAGCACCCTAAAAAAAAAGAAAAAGTAAAATATTTGAATCACCCTAATGTACATACGTTAAAACTTTAAGCTGCTTTTCATAAGAACATTTCTCTAAGCTCTGCTGTTGTCATTTTATGTAGTTTTACAGTGGCATCGAATTCGTTATAAAATTCATAGAATTCTAATCGACCATATTTCGACCAGGGATGTTGCGAATATTTTCATCCGCATCCGCAAAAAACAAATTTTTTTAGAGTGGTAGCCAAATACGGACTATCCTAAATAAATTAATTCTTCCGCGCACCTCTGAAAATACTGCGCGCCGCTGCACTGTTGTCCCGAATCGAGTTTTGGTTCAAATATTGCTGGAGACCGCAAATCTTTTCGGAAATGAACAATTGTTTTTTGAAATAAAAGCTAACCAAAATGCCAATATCGTAGAAGCCCGAATTTCGAAAAAAGCTAAATTTTTTTATTATCTTAAGTTAAATGCCGAAAAAATGTTTTTTTTTAATATTTTTTTTTTTCTTTAAAAATGGAAAACAAAAAAACCTCGATGTGCCACCAGTAAATATTAATATTATGAGCTCAAATTGCACCAGATTTCTTCTTTCGTGTACCTGCTACTATTAAAGCTGTTTGAAATAAAAAAAAAATTTGAATCACCCTACTTACATATATTAAATTTTAAGCTTGTAGCTGTCATAGTTATCAAGATATAGCACTTTAATTGGTTTGCTGTACGAGAGGAGCCAGACCCCGTTTTAGAAACCCGCCCACATTTTACAAAGTGCTTTTTACAGACAGCATATATCCTTGTTTCAAATTTCAAAACTGTTGCTGCCATAGGTGCACTCTTCCAAATATATGCAATTCTACTACCCGATATATTCTAATTTATTCTATTGTTTCTGTTTGAATGCATCAGAACATATAAAATCTTGTTGGTTCAAATTATTTTGCATTTTCTAATTAATTCCATTGTTTTTGTTTGAATACTTTTAATTTCTTTGTCGCGTCAGGAACAAATAAATATAGTGTTACTCCTGCAAAAAAGCATCGTTAAATTATATTTCTTATTGTATTTTATCGTGTTTTAGTCATTGTCTCTATGTTAGTACTAACTATCATTGATTAAAATTTTAAACTACCGACAAATACTCTTATGATAATTTTAATTTGCTTTGATTTACCGACTGTAAAATAGTGAAAAAATTAAGTCTTTCTTGTGCTTTACAATTTCGAAACACACAAATAAAAAAAGTTTATTTAATTGGGAATGAAAGTATAGAGCTTGAAGATTATGAATTCTATTTTTCTTTAAACATAACTCCCTTAATTTGCCAGTCCGTGAATGTTACAAAAGTGTTTTAAATGATGTTGAATATATTTGGCGTCAGGCAGATGTTAAAATTTCGCTGCGACAGAACAATATTGTCAAACTCAAAAAACTCCATGAAGTATGGAAATCTTTGAAGAAAAGCTGTTCGCGGAAATATTCTCTTTCTCAGCAGTCAAAAGAACAGAATTTTAAAAATAAATTAAATAATGTATTTGGCATTATGCTGGAACGTATCTGTTTAACAACGGATGAAGAATTGAGTCAGCACTCTACTTCTTATGCAATGGATGCGACATTACAACAAATTGAAGACGAAATTATTGCATCTAAAAATATTAAAAAAATATCATGACTCATGTTCTCTCTGCTGCCCTTGACAGGACCAATACAACCAGTAGGAGTGCTGCGCATATTTTATCTGCTACTGCACGGAAAAAACACCAGCTCAAATTTTATTAAAAATTAGCAGAAGAATATAAAAATTAAAGGCTGAAAACAAATATTACACTTTTACAGCAGCGATGGCATTTGGGTTTTGTGAAAATGTACTGAATCGAGACTTCAAATGTACTTTTTAGAGGCCGAATGTACTTTTTCTAAAATTACTAAAAAAAACATCCTCACTTTTTATAAAACGTAGAAAAAGTCTGCCTTAGGTGCGAAGATATAGGGTTTTAGGTATTTTGTTTGTATGGGAGATGTCACCCACTGTTGTCAAATCACAAAAGGTGGTATTTTAGAAGGTGAAATTTTAGGAGTATTCTCTTCGGGTCCAATGCTAAAACATAGGCTAATAGGACCGCAAACTTAAAAAAAAAAAACAAAACAAAAACTCCTCTTCTGGTATATCTATTTTGTCCACATTTTCAGCTAGATGAAAAATGTGGATGTAGTTTGACAACAGTGGGTCGCATCTCCCTTACAAATAAAATACCTAAAACCCTACACCTTCGCACTTAAGGCAGACTTTTTCTACGTTTAAGCATGTCGTATTTTTCGTAAAATTCCAACGAAATCGGACATAAACTCTGTCCGCTCCGTTCACAGGTTTGTGATAGGAAGCTCAAATATTGAGACAACTATTTTTATTCCTCAAGCTAAAATATAGGCAGAAAAAAATAAAATCCATTTCCAAAACTTTGAAATGACACAAGGTAATTATTATAAATTTACACATTGCGATAATTTTCATTCTTTCATTTACTAAAAAAAAGGTGATTTTTATAAATTGTCCAAATGTACCGAAAATGTACTGAAAATGTGCTGAAAATTCGCCAAATGTACTAAAAATGCGGCAAATATACCGAATGTACTGAAAACTTGTTGAATGTACTGACGACGATTTTTCCGGACGCTAATGTACCGAAAAAAGTACAAATGTACCGAAAATGCCAACACTGTTTTACAGTAATTGTTTAGCTGGGAGGGTTGCCGAAATAAGTTGACACTAGGAAAATTCAGTTTAATGGGTTTTATTATAATATATAAGAATATAATAATATAAAATGCAATTCCTAATATACAGAAATATACAATACGTGTTTTTGTTTGTTATGTGGAGTTCTACTGTAGTTGTCCAACGTTGAATTGCTGTTTGCTGTTTGATATTTCGTGCACTGTTTTTTCAATGTTGTATAATTTGTATTGAAAAGGGAATGTTTGTGCGTAAATTGTATATTCACTTTTATTTGTTGTGTTTGTTAAACTGTTGAATATTTGTTCACTGTGGTTTGTGAATTAATGTTGTTTAACTGTGTGTGACACTGTGATTTTGTGTTTAGTGAAAAACTTGATGTTAATTGTATTATTTAATTTATATGTTCGTTGTTAAAGCGCGGGAGGGTTCGCTGACTTCTTGATATTCGTAAAGAATGACGAACGAATTTTAGCACGTTATACTCGTTGTTGCAAACGGTTGGCTTGCAGAGTTCGTTGCAACCACAACGAGTAAACGGCAGTACCTTGCGGTGGATAGCAAGACGAACCAGATAAGATGGATGCACATAAGTTTACGCTGCGCGCACAGAATTCTGGTCCGATTAATGGACCGGGTACCACGCAAATCATCATTTCCAACTGCAAGTACACGGGGGTGTCCATGCAAGCTTATGTGGTGCTTTGCATGGCAAATTGCTCATTTGTTGTGACTGGTACAAATTTTGGTTGTGGGACCGAGCCAGACAGTTGATGCAATAATGCATATTCATAACCGTCTCGTATTTTTCTGTGAGATTCATCTCACGATACTTGTACCAAGTTGACAGACGGTGGTCCTTTTTAAGGATGCCTCATGCCACATGTCGGCCAGTGAATTGTGGTCTCCCGTGGTTTTTGGTTTTGCTGTTGTTGCGCTGGTTTTGGGAAGTGCGGTTTCTGTTGCCGCCTTTATTCTTGCTGCACACAAAACAGTTGGAAGCACATTTGTTGTTGTGGGTTGGAGCCATGGCAAACTGAAAAGAGAATTAAAATTAGAATCAAAGTTCTGCCATGGTCAAATTCGAAATTAGTTTGAGAAGAGTACTACTACTTTTGTAATGGGTCTTGTAGTAATACCCTTTGTTGTCCGAATATCGACAACTCGTTTTTTGGAGTCCGAGCCGGTATAAACTTTCACAACTCGACCTAAGTTCCACTCGTGGGGCGGAAGATTTTCATGCCGTATAACGACTAAATCATCCACTTCAATATTCTTTTTAGGGTGTTTCCATTTGTAACGTTTATGGAGCTCCTTCAAGTACTCATCTTTCCATCTTCTGCATAAAGTGTGATGTAGTACTTTTAATTTTTCCCATCGATTTATTGTGCTAAGGTAGGCGCAGCTCAGATCGGGTTCAGCTGGAGCTAGCATTGGAGATCCAATTAAGAAATGGCCTGGTGTCAGGGGTGCTAAGTCACTGGCATTTTCACTTGAGGGACTGAGGGGCCTTGAGTTCAGGCAACTTTATATTCGTGTTAGCAGGGTAGACATCTCTTCAAAAGTGAATCGTTGATTAGCAGCTACCTTTTTCAAGTGAAGTTTAAAACTTTTGACACCGGCTTCCCAAAGTCCAACCATGTGTGGAGCTCCGGGGGGGTATGAAATGCCATGTTACTTCTTGATGATTTGTTGCAATTACTTGGGTCTGCAACGAATTCATTAATTTTTGCCGATCTTTTTAGAGCATTTGTGATGCTCCCACAAAATTTGTTCCGTTATCGGAGTAAAGAGCGGCTGACTGACTCGAAAGGTCACTTGTTAATTCCAGATGTATATCTTTTGTAGTGAAGCAAATAAAAACACATACATAGCCTTTTGTGATCAAGCACGCTCTTCCAGTATAATTTTTTATTTCAAAGGGGCCTGTGAAATCTACTCCAGTGTTTGTGTCGTGTAAACATAGTACGCTCAGGTGGAAGTGCAGCCATTATTTGTGTTTGCTGTCTTTTTTTGCAAATTATGCATGTTTTACAATTATGGATCGTTGTTTTTATTAAAGTTTTGGGTTTTGGTACCCAAAATTCTGATCGCATCAATCGTAGAACAAGTTGGTTTCCACCATGAAACGATACTATATGGGTCAAATGTGCAAGCAATTTAGCAAGTCGACTGTGGTATGATAACACAAGTGGATGACGCTCATTATAGGTCAATCCTGGTGATCTTGCTAAACGACCATTAGCTCGAATCAATCCTTTTGAATCAAGGAAAATGTTGAGTGTGAGTAGCGAGCTTTTTGATGAAATTGTGTTCCCTTTCAATAACGATTCATAATCGTCAGGGAAATATATTTGTTGACTTAACAAAATAAGTCTATTTTTCACCAATTTGACTTCTTCGGGCAAAATTTCTTTGTTCGGTGTAATTAAATCCGAACGCTTGACGGGTATAGAATTTCTGTAAAACCGAAATACATAAGCTAAGACTCTAAGGGCTAGTGGCAATGATGAAAATCTATCTAGGATATCTTCCTGAGTGGTAATGGCAAATGTTTTTATGGGCTTTAAGTCAAGTGTAGTAGAACACGACTTTCGAAAAATGGGCCAATTTTTTTTCTTGAAGTCTCAACCAATTAGGTCCTTGCCACCAAAGTTGATGATCCTGGAGATCACTGGGACTACAACCACGGCTGGTGATATCTGCCGGGTTATCATGGGAGTCAATATGTTGCCAATTTTCTTTTCCAACTTTTACTAGTATGGTAGAAACACGATTGGCAACAAAAGTTGTCCAAGAACATGGGGGCTTTTGAAGCCAACCAAGGACTATTGTGGAGTCAGTCCAAAAGATAGTTTTGTAATGGCCATTGCCATTTAGTTGTGGTAGTATAGCATCTACCAAATTCCCCAGTAAGACTGCACCACAGAGTTCCAATCGTGGAAGCGAAATTGTCTTTAATGGTGCCACTCGGGTTTTTGAAACCAATAGGGTAGTTACTGCGTCGGCGTTTTCAGAAAGAATGCGAATATAAATAGACGCAGCATATGCCTTTTCTGGCGCATCACAAAAGCCATGAAATTCAACTATGGAGTTGGTTGTGAATTGAGTCCATCTAGGAACCTCAATTTGATTTATAGATTGATATCCATCAACAAAGTTTTGCCATTTGAGTAAAGTCAAAGACTTGAGAACTTCGTCCCACTCAGTTTTGTCCAGCCATACCTGTTGCATAATAATTTTGGCTGACACCACAATTGGTGCAAGCCAACCAGCAGGGTCGAATAATTTGGGTATAGCTGACAAAACCTCACGTTTAGTGTAAGAGTTTTTACTCTCCATGGGTATGACTTCAAAAAAGAATGCGTCTTGTTTCGCATTCCACCGAATCCCTAGAGTTTTAGCACTGCTCTTTTCGGACAAGTGGAGCAAGTCAATATCTAAAGAATGCTCCTTGGGTAAATCATTTAAGACATCTGAGGAGTTAGATGTCCACTTGCGTAAGGCAAATCCAGCGGACTGTAAAACAAAAATGAGTTCATCACGAGCTTTTTTGGATGAAACAATGTCATGAGACCCAGCTAGCGCGTCATCTACATACATAAAATTTTTCAATATATGCGAAGCACAAGGGTGGGTTTGATGTACATCGCTTGCTAGCTGTTGAAGGGTTCGAATGGCCAAATAAGGGGCACAATTGACACCAAATGTTACCGATTGTAACTCAAAATCTTCAATTGGATCATTTTCAGATTTTCTGAACAATATCCTTTGATAAGGTGTATTTTTGGGATCAATGAGTATTTGCCTATACATTTTTTGTATATCGGCATTAAAAACAATTTTGAAAAGTCGCCTTTTCAAAATCAATAAAACTAAATCTTGCTGCAGAATAGGTCCAGTGTAGAGTAAATCGTTAAGACTTTTACCATCAGACGTTGGGTTCGAAGCATTAAAAACAACTCGTAGCTTTGTTGTCACACGATCAGGCTTAATAACTGCGTGATGTGGCATATAATAATGCTGAGGGTTATCTACTTTTGATGGTATAAAATCGACCTTTTTCATATGACCAAGTGTCAGATATTCAAACAAAACTTGATCATATTCTGCTTTGATTGCAGGGCGTTTGAGCAAAGACCTTTCATTTCTCAAGAATTGTGCCATTGCAATATGTCTGGACATACCAAGAGTATTGGAATCTGGGTTTTTGGATGGGAGGGTTACAACAAAGCGTCCTGAAGAATCTCGACGTGTTGTGTTTACGACATTCATTTCGCAATATTTTTCGGAATCCGATAGTAAAAAGCTTTTTGGGATTTCTTCAATCTCCCAGAAGCGAATCAACATATCATCGGGGGCCACTGAGTTGAAAAGCGAAACAACATTAGATGGCCTTGAAGTGTCAGGAAGAGGGCCCGACAGAATCCAGCCGAATTCAGTCTCTTGTGCCAAAAGAGATCCAAGAATATTGCGTTTTAAACCAGTGCAAATAATTTGAGGGTAAAGATCACTGCCAATGATCAAATCGACAGAACGCGTTTGGAAAAATTGTGAGTCTGCTAATTGCAGCTCATCAATAATTTTAATCAGCTTTGGGTCGACAGAGTAAGTAGGTAACTCACTTGTCAAATTCCTCAAGATTAGCGCTTGAGTTTTTACTTTAAATGTTGGGTTCACTGGAGAGCACAACATGAATTTACAAGCCGTCGTTGGTGTTGCAGATACCGTTTGATTCCGCCCTGTGACTTGAGCTGAAACTGCTTGGGTTCGCAGTCCAATTTTCTTCCTCAGCTTGTCCAAAATGAACGTTGCCTCGGATCCTGAGTCTATCAGTGCTCGTGCCATATATTGAGCTCCATTGTTTTCCACATTTACAATGGCTGTACCTAGTATGATCTTCTTCATATTTGTGCCACAATTCACTACTAGGTGGTTTCGTTGCTCATCTTGGGTCGGGTGAGAAGTGGACTGTACAGTGGATGTGAAAGACTGCCGTGTCTTACTGGGTTCTGATGACGCTGCTTTGCATTGTGAGCTCGTGCTAGGAATCGAATCAGGATCTGTCGTCTTATGGAGTAAAAAATGATGCTTTTTACTGTAAATTCAGCAAACGTATGAGCTTTTACATTCTTTTACTCCATGTGACATAGCTAAGCAGTTGAAACAATATCCATTTTGTTTCACAGATTCGATTCTCTTCTCCACATTCATGTTAATGAACCTGGGGCACTCGCGAAGAGTATGTGCATCCTTGCATAGCTTGCAAACTGAACCATCAACTTTGTATTTTAGTGAAAGTGGATTAGGGGCAACTTTCGGCTGATTATATTCAGTAGTTTGGGGCTTCTTTGCCACATTCACATGAAAAGAACTCACACGCTTTTCTTTGAGTGAACTGTGACCAAAATTCGTAACTTTCTGTTGACTGGACTTTGAAAATGAAATCTTCATATCGCCAACAGACTCAAGAGTTTTATATTTGTGGGTCAAGAAACAATCTAATTCCTCCATGATGGAACTTCAAGGTATGCACTGGGTAATTTAGTGGAACATAGATATACCAGGATATGGTCCCAGCTATCTGTATTTATTTCTAAATACTGAAGCGTCGTGATGCAGTTATTGACCGTTCGTTGCAGCTTTTTGACTGAACTACCGGATTCAAAAACTTGGGGCAAATTGAAAAGCATTTTCAGCTGTGCATTTATTTGCATTCGTGTATTTTCATACATCTCTGTGAGGTTTCCCCACGCTGTGAAGAAACCATCATTGGTGAGAGGGGCATTCTTGATGACATCACGAGCTTCGCCACGGGTTTTTTGCTTCAAATGGAATAGTTTTTCGACACTGCTTAACCTTTTATTGTTAATGTACAATGCCGTAAACATATCCCTAAAGGAGGGCCAACTGACGTAGTCTCCATCAAAAACGTCAGTATCGCAGGGTGGAAGATGAACTGTTGGGGACATATCTAAATTGTCAACTTTCGGTTGACAATTCGAAGATTTCGGTTCTTCCTTTTGGGTTTTCAGAGTCTCAGAATGCTCATACATCGATGAAATACATCTAAGATAACTAGAGTACGTCTTCTTGTACTTATCTTTTAGTTTCTCTATACTGATTTCCTCCTTCTGTGGAGTTACTCGGACTTCCTCATAAGCCGATTTACATTACACAGCTATTCCAGCTCAGATTGTTGAACCTTAAGCATATGGTTGCTTAGTTCTGAAGCTGGGGTCTGGGAGTGAGTTTCCTCAAACTCAATCAAATCGTTCGAAAAGTTAACAAAGGATGTAAGCGACATTATGAAAAGGGTCTTTTATTAAAAGAAAACAAATGAAGCTATGAAATTTAACTTTAAATTTAAACAATGTCGAATTTGAGTTCAAAAAACCAAAACAAATTGAGCGAAACTTGCCAAATATTTCGAAAAGACAAGAATTTTTAAGTGTGGGTCACAATGGGTTAAGTAAGAAATTCTTCAAAATATCTTACTAACTTGAGCAAAATGTTGAGAAAACATACAAAGAAATTGAAATTATTCAAAAAATTCTATAATTGCTTGTTTATCCTATAGGGTTACAACGGGTTAACAAAAATTTTTTAAAAATTTTCAATAACTGGGGTCAAGCGAAATCGAAAAAGTTGTAAAATTACAAAATTTTCCAAAAGAGCGCAAAAGAAACGAAAAATTTCGTTAAATTTACTTTAGGGGCACAAAGGGTTAATAAAGTTGAGAACGGGTTAAGAAATTTTTACAATTTTCCGGGATTTTTTTTACCAATCTGGCAACTCAGTATGAGTACGAGTTTAAGAGTAAACCAAAAACAAAAGTACAAGTTACTTAAAACTTGTACTCAGCAATAGAATAAAAAACAACGGCACACCAGCTGTGTAGGTATAATTTCAATGCAAAAAAAAACAAGGGCAAAGTAAATAGACGCAATATATATGTATTCTATATAATTTCATGCAAAGCAATAACCCTTTCAATTTACTTGGTTTTTTTTTTGCATATATGTACATGAAATGAAGTTTAAAGTATAAAAAAAAATATATTTTAGTTTGATGAGGGTTTGGATGGGTGGGTAATTCAAAATTTTCGGTTCGTAAAAACGAAGTTCGAAAATATATATATTTATCAAAATGGCTGCACAAAAAGATTAATTATGCTTTTTGTACAGACAATTTTGACCAAAATTTTTCACTTTAAATTTCACTGACTCACTACTTTGGGTTTTTGTGTGTGTGTGTATATGCTGTGATGATCTTTCGTGTTTGTGTGTCAACTTATGGTCCGTCCAAAAACTTGCTGCTGCTGCTTTAAATTTCGACGGCTCGATTGGACCAAATGTTTAGCTGGGAGGGTTGCCGAAATAAGTTGACACTAGGAAAATTCATTTTAATGGGTTTTATTATAATATATAAGAATATAATAATATAAAATGCAATTCCTAATATACAGAAATATACAATACGTGTTTTTGTTTGTTATGTGGAGTTCTACTGTAGTTGTCCAACGTTGAATTGCTGTTTGCTGATGGTGGTGGTTTTTTGATGTTTTCTATTTGTTGATGTTTAATATGAATTGATGTAAAATTGTTGATTATTGTTGATTGTTCGTGAACTGTTTTTTCAATGTTGTATAATTTGTATTGAAAAGGGAATGTTTGTGCGTAAATTATATATTCACTTTTATTTGTTGTGTTTGTTAAACTGTTGAATATTTGTTCACTGTGGTTTGTGAATTAATGTTGTTTAACTGTGTGTGACACTGTGATTTTGTGTTTAGTGAAAAACTTGATGTTAATTGTATTATTTAATTTATATGTTCGTTGTTAAAGCGCGGGAGGGTTCGCTGACTTCTTGATATTCGTAAAGAATGACGAACGAATTTTAGCGCGTTATACTCGTTGTTGCAAACCGTTGGCTTGCAGAGTTCGTTGCAACCACAACGAGTAAACGGCACCACCTTGCGGTGGATAGCAAGACGAACCAGATAAGATGGAAGCACATAAGTTTACGCTGCGCGTAAACAGTAATAAATAAAAAATCATTATGAAAAATTCTATTCTAGTTTGTAATTATTTTCATTTTACATTTTTTATTAAGTGCATATTAAAAATTATTTTTTTCATTTTATTTAGTATCCAACAACTTTGAAATTATTCAAAGAATTTATTAAATTTTAATAAATTGCGACATTAGAATTTTTACATATTTCATATTGTAATTTATATATGATTCCCGCTTTATAATTTATAAAGCAGTTATAGAAAAATTATTTCAAGATTAGTAATTTTTATTATATTGAATTTTATTTCTCTTTTTTTTTAATTTGCACTCTGTTTGAGTTCTTAACAGGTTTATGGAAAAAAAGTTAATATATAATGCTTGCCAAACTCTAACAAATTGAATGTGTTCAACCGAATTGGGACGGGGTCGGGAAAGCAGCAACGGAAACTCGCTGGCCGTCCCAATTCTGTTCAACACATTACTGATGAGTCTTCCTAGCAGAAGACTAGTACAACCAAGCGCTGATCCAGGACCAAATTTTGGGGGGGGGGGGAAGTTGGTTATATTAAATTTATGTCGAAAAAAAGTTTACTATAGATATATATGTACATGTATTGAATATTGCTTTATTATAATGTTCGTACACTTTCACAATATATTTCTGTGATCTCTAAGTTTTGGAAATCTCTTAACAATATCTTCGGGTTGTATTGAAAATATGAATATGAAACAACACCAAACCAACTAATCTTTTTTAAAGCATTGTTATCCTGAGCCATGTTTTGATGCGCCGAAGTATTCATCACGGGCATTGCACAAAAAATCTGCATCAAGTTGTGAATTTTACATGCATACGTTCTTTTCGCAGCGCTTAAGGGTTCCCAAAGCAGATCGTGGTAGCTCTGTTTTTTATCGCCTTTTCCATTCTTCACGCGCTTTGCCAATGACTTTCTCCGCCAATTTACATACACAGAAAAAAAAGATTCTATGATATCAAACAATTTCGTGTGCGATTTCAATGAATTTTTTGTATGATTTTCAGTCATAGAAACAGTTTCTCTGATATAACAAAATAATAAAACATTTGTAAATTTTCCTACAGCTTTTGTTGAAACTTAAAATAAATTAGTTCGTTTCAAAAAAACCTTTTTTTAATTGTCCAAATATTTAATTCTTCAATCTTTGATTAAACAAAAACATTCTTTGGTTCAATTAATTCTTTGGTTTTATCAACGAATTTTAGTTAGAAAAATTAGTTCGAGGTTTGGAAAACGAATTAATTAGTTAAATTAAAAAAATATTTCTGGCGTTAATGGCAGTAATGAAGAAAACAAAATCGTTAATTCTGTGGCCACAAGGAATAACAGATAAACTCGATACTTGATGACAAGAAGAAACAGTATAAGTCATATTTGTAACTTATGTTGTTTGGCCTTGTCATCAAATATCGAGTTTAGCTGTTATTCCTTGTGGCCACAGAATTGTTCACTTAATTCATTAAATTTACAAAAAAAAAACTTTGGCGCAAGCTAGTATAGTGGCACCTAAAATAGTAAGTTATAATAGTTGGAAACCCTAAATTAAATAGTATAAGATTATATTCAACATACTAAACAAATGTTAGCACATAAGAAAGAATGAATAAAATGAGAGCGGAGTCGTAGATCGAAGCTCAAAGACGAAGGTTGTAGTTATTTCTTTATATGGCGACCGTGACTCGTTTTCAAGGCTGAACACTAAAAATTATTGTACGAAAGTTCTGGCAAATATTTTGAATGATGACTAAACAAATAGAAAAATGTATTCTAAAGTATAAATTGAAAGAGGAAAATAAGAAAATAAAGTGCTGTGAATATTATTGATATTGGTAAAAAAAATAAAAAAGTAGAAACTGCGAAAGACAGCTTGTGAATTTATAATAAAACCAAAAAGCATTTAAGAATAAAAACAAACATTTATATAATGATTTATATTGAAGCTTTTTACTAATGGTTTTTTTAAAAAAAAAAAAAAAAAAAAATTAAACGTGATCTATCAATAATTTTCAAAACCGTTGCAAAATCCGGAAAAAAAAACTAATGCTGCACATATACTCACATATGGGGAGAAATACGTCAAATGTCCTAGCGCGGCGCGCGAGCGCTAAATTATGTTGTTTTCAACTCGTGCTGGTGGTACATAAATGTACCTAAAAAAATTTTCCGACACATCATTTCGATGTATTTTTTCCTCAACTTTCCAATGGTTTTATTAGATTTCCCGAAATTTTTCTTTTTCCTGGTGAAAAATCACAAAACGTGTTATATCTCAAAAACGGTATTTTTAATAATTTTTAAAATGCTTTTAATCGAAAGCTGAGGATTTTTTACATTAAAAAAATTATTTTCCAAAAAGTGCTTTTGCAGTTTGCTATGAGAGATACAGCGCGTTTTGTTGACGAAATACTTTCAAATTTACAACAAGTAAGTTGTATAACTAATTCTCATGGACGACAACAAGTAAGTTGTATAACTAATTCTCATGGACGACAACTTGACTTAGTCTTGGCTGCAAATAGTAGTAATGTTGTTGTGAGAAATGCTATCCATGCTCTTTCTACGGTTGATTCCTATCATCCACCTTTGAGTATTTTGTACCAATCTGACAATGAAATTTTAATTAATGCATGTTCTTCCATCAATGTTTATGAATTCAATTTTAAAAAAGCTGACTTTTTAAGGTTGAATGAGAATTTAAGGAATAAATTAGACGACCTTATTATTTTTTTTAATAATACGAGTAATTCATTTGATGAGTGCATTAAATTTTTCTATGGTGAACTTTTTTCGGCCATAGCATTGCCGGTGCCATATACAAAAAGGTACGTTCGCACCCTTGGTACACAAAGGATTTAAAAAAATTCGTAATGGCCGTACACGGAAAAAACGAAACTCGAAATTATTGTAAATATTAATCAAAATTTAAGAAAAATTAGTAGGTAATTTAGTAATTTAGAGACGGTTCGAGTGTCTATTAAAAATTACTAAGCGTAATATAAAAATTGCATCAAGCAGGCATTAATTTTTCGAGTGCTAGTTTTTAATTTTTACAAAGTAGATTTTAAAATTTCTGCAATAATTTATTATATTTTAAATGGACTGTACTATTCTTTAAAGAGTACATTATAAAGTTTTTATGATGAAATAATAATAACTGAAATTTATTTTTAAAATTTTTTGTGTGTTTTTGTGTTTTGGGACGGCCAGCGAGTTTCCGTTGCCACTTTCCCGACCCCGTCCCAATTCTGTTCAACACATTACTTCAAAGCCAATAAGTAAGAGTTTGGCAAGCCTTATATATTTATTTTTTTGCATGAACATGTTGAGAACTCAAACAGAGTACAAATTAAACACAAAAGAGAAATAAAATTCAATATAATAAAAATTAATAATCATGAAATTATTTTTCTATAACTACTTTTTAAAAATTATATAGCGGGAATCATATACTACAATATGAAATATATAAAAATTCTAATGTGGCAATTTATTAAAATTTAAGAAATTCTTTGTAAAATTTCAAAGTTTTTAGGTGATAATTAAAATGAAGAAAATAATTTTTAATATGCACTTATTAAAAAATGTAAAATAAAAATATTTACAAACTAGAATAGAATTTTTAATAAGGATTTTCTATTTATTACTATAAAAAAGTAATATTTGCTTTCAGATTTTAATTTTTATAATCTCCTATTAATTTTTAATAAAATTTGAGTAGGTGTTTTTTCCGTGTAATAGGGCGTGGAACAAATACGTTTGTAGCCAGGACCGAAATGACTTAGTTGCTTACCAGCGACTTTTCCATGAATTTAAGGATAATTCGGCTTTAGTTTATTCTGAATATTTGAATAAAATAAAGCTGAATATTCTTCATGACCCCAAGCATATTTGGGGTTTTATTAATACAAAAAAAAAAGTCTGACGGGTTTCTATCTGAATTCAGAACAGTTGATGGGCTCACTAGCGACCCACAAATTATAGCTGGGTTGTTTGCAAATTTATTTAAAAGAATCCTTTTCTACGGAATTGTTTAGCCCTGAGATCAACTATTTTTAATATATGGATAACGACCCTTTAGTTTCGTTTAATGAGATATCTTTCTCACCTGAACTCATAGAGAAATATATCTCATCTGTTGATGATGACTTCAGTTTCGGACCTGATGGTATTCCTGCGACAGAACTATTTAACTGTAGCTCTGTGCTGAGTCAACCCTTCAGTTTCTTATTTAATAAATCGATTAGAGATAGCTATTTTCCTAAATTTTGGAAAAATGCATATATAAGCCCCATTTTTAAGAAAGGGTGTAAAAATGATGTTTCAAACTACAGGCCCGTAGCGAAGTTATCATCGATACCGAAAATTTTTGAACGCATTGTGTACGACCAAGTTAAGGTGTGCTGTGGTGAAGTCATAACAACTCGTCAGCATGGTTTTGTTAATAGCAGATCTACAGTTTCTAACCTCCTTGATTTTACTTCCTTCGCATTAAGCTATTTTGATTCTGGTGGGCAAGTTGACTGTATCTACACTGATTTCAGTAAAGCATTTGACAAATTACCACACAATTTGATTTTGTTTAAGTTAAAGAAGCTTGGATTTCCTTTAAGTTTTGTCAGCTGGATAGAATCTTATTTATCTGATCGCTCATATCAAATAAAATTTCGGAGGGTGTTTTCCACCCCATTCAGCGCGGCATCAGGTGTTCCACAAGGAAACCACCTGGGGCCGCTCCTGTTCATTTTAACAATTAATGACGTTACACATGTCATTAAAAACTCGCATCTGCTAATATATGCAGATGACATGAAAATTTACAGGAACGTGAAGGGGGTTGGTGATACTATTCCACTTCAGTCTGACTTGAAATCCTTTGAGGTTTGGTGTTCTAAAAATAACTTACATCTTAATCCTGATAAATGCCAATCTATGATTTTCACCAGGAGGAAAAATATTGTGGAATTTGATTACGAATTAAGAGATAAAAAAATTTGTCATGTCGATTTAGTCAAAGACCTAGGTATACATTTTGATGTTAAATTAACTTTTAATGAGCATATTTATCAAATTTGTAAAAAATCCTCATCTCTGCTTGGCTTTATTTAGAGGTGGCCAAAAGAATTTAATAGCCCTTTAGTAACGGTGACTTTATATAATACAATAGTGCGTCCTCACTTAGAGTACGCCAGCCAAGTGTGGTCACCATTTTATAATATTCATATTAATAGAATTGAGAGAATTCAAAAAAATTTTATTCGTTTTGCTCTCAATGGCTTAAATTGGATTGACTCTTTAAACCTTCTTCCTTATGAGGATCGTTTGAAGTTACTACATATGCAATCTTTGCGCACGCGTAGAAATATTGCGGATATACAGTGGTCGGCATATATATTTTGACAAATATGTGTGTGTCTTAGTCTTCTTTCTGCAATGGCTAACTGTCAATGCTAACGGTACTATATATAGGTACTTATGTAAAAGAAATAACACATTCTAGGTGTCAAAAAGAACAAAAAATCTGCGTATTTTCTCTGCTGATTAAAGTGCTGCAGTATATTTAAAATATAAAAAACCATTTTTGTGGGTGGCTTAAGTATTTTGACAATTTTTATGGCATAAGTTTTCTTTGGGATTGCCGCTCATATTTTAATAAAATCCTACTTTGCTTACGAGGCTTTCAATACTGAACACGAATATGGAATCAAAAGTTGGGTGACGCATCTATTTTCGGAGATATAGCCATCAGAAGTCGGGGATATAGCCTTTAATGAACTAATTGCCATATTTTGAAAGTTGATCCAGGGGTTCCCAAATTACGCAGTCAATCTAATTCCCAAAGTTTTAGAAATAACTTACGCACTCACCAAAACAATAACAACAATTATAACCGCGGTAACAATCGTTTCGCTAACAACAACGACAGTCGTCCAAACAGTAATACGCGCATTAATTCAAATAACTCGAACCGCAATAGAAACGTGCGAGCTTTAAACGTGGGGGCCCTCAGCTTACGCTGGGGGAGGACAGTCAGAACAATTAATGAAAATAGAGTAGAAAAAGCCATTTACTGCTTTAATTTAAATTATTCCGATTTCGTTGAATTGAACTGTTCAGATGCAAACAAATTATGTTCTTTTTTAGTCGATACTCAGGCAGATATTTCTCTAATAAAGTTATCTAGTCTAAATAATTGCGTAAGGGGTACATTGATACACGGGACACATAGATACGGCGGTCATTGAATCAAAACAAAACGCAGCAATCATATGTTTGAATTGCAACTGCATTCCGTTACCGCTTCGTCTGCGATAAGGATATACCTGCTTTGCACGCTCGCGAGTAAAATAGTGCCTATCTGTTTGGGTGTGAATTTAACTGACAAATTTTGTGTTGACATTTCGTATTACGGTATACAGTAAGTATACATCCTTCATAATTTTTACGTATTTGTAATTTGTATAATGGCTTGAAACTTACATGTAAAATTATTGTTTAAAAAAAAAAGTGATTTGGGGCACATTGATACAACCATACAGAGGGCACACGGATAAAGCAAATATCGATGAAAATGCTATGGCTTCTGCAATCTCTGATATACTGGAGCGGAAGCTGTCAATAAGAAAATAATTCATAAATAAATGTTAAAGGGAATTGCAAAACTTATTATTTTTATTTTTTAAACGAAGAAGGTGTGTTTTAAACTATGAATCAAAGTGCCATTGACGTGTATCAATGCACCCCGTATGTGGGACAGTTTGATACGAAATACATTTTTTTAAAAAACAGCGCACAAAACTTTTGCCTAATAATATTGAGTTGAAATTTGATTCCAATAAGTTAGTTAGATAAACAATAAACAAATTCATATACTTTCTTTAATCGTTTTTGTCAATCTTCTTTTCCGCTTGTAAAAAAAAATCGTATCAATGTGCCCTAATTCCCCCTACAAATTAACAAATCTGATAAAATAAATATTATCGGTATAACAGCGAATACTATTTTGTCTTTAGGTTCAATATTTACAAATTTATCTATTGAAGGTAAGCTCATACCACATATTTTGCATACTGTTACTGATGATTTTAATATACCATCTGATGGCATACTTGGTAAGGACTTTTTAAAAACAAATAAATGTAACATAAGCTATAAAAATAACTCCATATCTTTCTGGTTAAACAACACTAAGTTAAATCTTCCAATTTTACATGGTACATACACGCACAGACACTTGCATCATTCCTCCAAGGTGTGAAGTTTTCCGTTCATTTAATTTAGGCAATTACTCAGAACTTCTATTTGTTGACGCACAGGAGGTCTGCAGCGGTGTTTTTACTGCAAGCTGTATTGTCAATACGAAATCTTCTATCTTGAAAGTAATAAATACCACTAATGAAGTAAAATGCATCCAAAATTGTAACCTAAGAACGGAAAAACTGCACAAGTATCGTGTATATGAACTCAACAAAATCGACAAAACTCTTGATAGAACAAGTGAATTGACTTCATTACTTGAAAAGCAAATGCCTAGCCACACCAAAAGCAAACTAATGCCATTATGTCAACAGTATGCTGACATTTTTGCTCTAAAGACTGACCAAATGACTGTTAATAACTTTTATGAACAAAAATTAAGGCTGACAGATAAGACGCCAGTCTATACTAAAAATGATCGCTTGCCATACTCTCAAAGAAATGAAATTAATACGCAGGTCGAAGATCTTTTGCAAAATAATATGATAGAGGCAAGCTATTCAAATTACAATAGCCCTTTTATTTTAGTTCCGAAAAAAAATTCAACTGGGCAAAAGTCATACCGCATGTGTGTGGACCTTAGAGCCGTAAATAAGAAATTAATCGCCGATAAGTTTCCACTTCCGCGCGTTGATGATATTTTGGACAATCTTGGCCGTACAAGGTATTTCTTCACCCTTGATCTTTTTTCTGGATTTCACCAGATACCTTTACACGTAGATTCACGTGATGTTACATCGTTCAGTACAGATCGCGGTGCTTTTCGGTGGAAAGTTTTGCCGTTAGGTTTAAATGTGGCTCCAAACTCTTTTTCGCGGATGATGTCCATTGCTTTTTCAGGCCTTGCTCCAAATCAGGCATTTCTATATATTGATGACGTTATAGTCATCGGTTGCAGTGAAGAGCATCATTTTAAAAATCTTTCAAAAGTTTTTGACCCAGGAAAATTTAATTTTCTGCGGTCTGAAGTAACATTCCTTGGTCAAAAATGTACTTCTCATGTTCTTTTACCAGATGACTCGAAAATAAGTGCTGTTCAGAAGTATGAAGTTCCAGCAGATAAAGATGCGGTAAGGCGTTTTGTAGCTTTTGCGAACTACTATCGCAGATTTATTCCAAATTTTGCGTCCTTATCCGGACCCCTAAATAATTTGAGTCGTAAAAGAGTACTATTTTATTGGGATAAAACATATCAGTGTGCATTCGATAATCTGAAATTAGCTTTGGTTGCTCCAAAATTACTGCAATATCCCGATTTTAGTAAACAGTTCGCTATTCCGGTTGACGCATCAAAAATTGGTTGTGGAGCAGAACAAAAGAAGCCAATAATAGAATAGGAGCTATTGGCTATTCATTTCGCTATCAAGCAATTTGGGCCATATGTTTATGGTACTAATTTTACTGTTAAATCAGACCATAAGCCTTTGATTTACTTATTTAATATGAAAGACCCAACTTCACAAACCCAACTAGGATTAGGCTTGAACTTTCTGAATACAATTTCACTATAGAATACATTAAAGGTAAACATAATGTTGCCGCTGACGCACTTTCACGTATTTCTATTAACGATATATAAAACACCAATACTAACGAATGTATATTGGCTATAAGAACACGCTCGAGTTCTAAGAGTTCACTCGAACATAAAACGCAAGATAAAGCATAATAAATAATATCAGCAGAATATTAGTTCACGATAAATTTTCGTATGAATTTACAACAAAAATACCAAAAAGTAGATCCAAAATAATTTTAAATGAAAGCAATGAAATTTCTAAATTATTTTTACATGTCTATAGGAAATTCAAAACAGTACTTTCGGTGAATTGCGTGACTGTTAACGAAACATGGAATTTGGATAACATGCTTTTGAGGCTCCAATCTGAAGCCGGCAATCACAACATTCAAACATTAGAATGGCCAAAAGACGACTTATTTTTTAAATTTAATACTATAATGCAACTTAAAGAGCATGGCAATAAGGTCTTAAAAACATTGGAAATTATAGTTACAGATCCAATAGAAACAGTATATGATAAAAAAAAAGCTAGCACTTATGAGAACTTATTATAATGACCCAATTAGTGGTGGTCATTGCCGGAATAAAAAATTATACGCGAAAATAAGAACAAAATACTTCTGGAAAAATATGACAAGAGATATTGCAAGTTTTGTAAAGTCATGTGAAAAGTGTAAGATAAATAAGGTAAAACCAGGAAATAAAGAAAGTTTAGTTTTTACACCTACACCCATTAAACCATTTGACATTGTTGTAATAGACACAATAGGTTCACTACCTGTATCAAATTTCGGCAATAAATATGCATTGACAGTAATTTACGATTTAACCAAGTATTTAGTTACAACGTCAATACCAGATAAAAGCGCTAAAACTGTCGCTAAAGCAATTTTTGAAAATTTTATTCTAGTATATGGTACAATAACTTCAATTAAATCCGATTTAGGTACATAATTTAAAAACGAAGTATTACTAGAACTGAGTAAACTTTTTAATATCAAACAAGACTTTTCCACGGCATATCATCACGAAACTGTCTCAACTGTCGAACGTAACCAAAGGGTTTTTAATGAATATCTCCGTGCTTATATGGATGAAACCTTATCTGACTGGGATACGTACTTAAGATATTTTACATTTTTTCACAATACGACGACAAATATGGCTTTTGACAACAAATTTACGCCTTATGAGTTAGTGTTTGGCAAAAATCCAACATTACCACACGAAATACAAAAAGGACCAATTGATCCACTTTACAACGTTGAAAATTACGCTAGAGAAGTAAAATATCGTTTACAGAAAACTCATTTGTTGGCTAAGGATTTAATTAACAAACATAAACTTAAAAATAAAAACTTATATGACAAATATGCTCGGCCTCTAATATTAAAAGAAAACGACCAAGTGTTAGTTAAGAAGGAACCTTATGACAAACACCGTAGTATTTACGAGGGTCCATATTTAGTTAAAAGCATTAAAGGCGTTAATGTTACTGTTTTTGATATGGTTAATAAAAAACAAAAAAATTATACATACGAATAGATTACGAAAAGCATAATAATTATTTTTCTTCATGTGATTCTTACATCTGTTTTTTGTACGAAAATGGGTACCCAATACATTTGAAATTAATAATTAAAAAAAAAGAAAATATTGAAAGATATATAAATTTTGTTGAATTTGAATATGAATAACTTTTTCTTATAAAATTTATTGATTAAAACAATATATATATTATTTTTAGGAATATTTATCTTGCAAACTTTATTTTTTATTGTATTATATAAAAATTTTGAATTAAAAATCTATTAATTTAGACATAAGCAAAATAACTTTTGAAATAAAATTTATATACCTATGTAATTTTAGCAAATTGATCCAAACGAACGAATTTTTGTAAACCGTTGGGGTAGTGAGCTGAACCCATTTTCTTTTGCGACAGGAAACAATTCGTTCGCTTACTTCAATTTGTTTATTCGCTAAGAAACTGCAAAGACTTGACAGGAATGATCAACCTGTTCTCGTTTCATTTTCTTTGGATGGGAGGTATAGTGGCACCTAAAATAGTAAGTTATAATAGTTGGAAACCCTAAATTAAATAGTATTAGATTATATTCAATTATAGATCGAAGCTCAAAGACGAAGGTTGTAGTTATTTCTTTATAATAGAATGAATTAGATAAATCTCAGAATATTTTTACCATTTAGCAAATTAGGGTTTGGGAGCATTAGAGAAAAAAATTGGTTTAATAGAAGAATTATTTCCAAATATATTATTATATGTTTATTATGTAAACATATTATGAATTATAAAAAGGCGTTAGTGATTTGAGAGTTTTTACCGATATTATGATGAAGGAGTAATACTTAAGCACTCTTTAAAACGAATTGAAAAAAAGTGCTCAGAATTTCGGCTTCACTGACACTCAAAAGGCTGAAAAGTTAAGATAAAAATCGTATCAGGACATTAATCCTAATCCCAAATCACTCTTGTGCAGGTCTTGGGTGCTGTATAATTTCAGTAAAGGGATGAGCATATCAGCCCAAGGCCCCGATATGATGAACCCAATTGAAATTTAATGCACACGCTTAAAAAAAAGTTCCAAAACGGGCTCCAACAAATAAAACCGCTCAAATAAGATTTATCAAGGAGGAGTGGACAAAAAGATACCGGAAGGACATGATTTACAAAAACTTATTGCGCCTATTCCAAGAAAGCTACAAGCCGTGATTAGTATTCGTGGTGGAAATAGCAATTATTGAACTTTTTCGTATTAGTTTTTTAGTTTATTCATATGTTCCTTGCATTTTGCCAACAATTATTTGACACCATGAAATTGCTATTATTTTCATTTATGTTCCATAAACTTTTGTTTTTGTTTTTAACACATAATTTTTTTGTTGTTTTCTAATGAGGAATGAGTAAAAGATTTGAATAAAATAAAATATTTTCAAAAATTATATGTATTTCTTATTTTAATTCAATATTAAAGTGAAAATTGTATTGCATAATTTATTTTGCCAACAATTACTTGACAGACTGTATGTACATTACATACAAAAATACTAACAAGCAAAATTTCAGCGCCGTTTCTTGCATTTATTGTGGCCACTCATAATTCCGCTTCTCGTATGAAAAATCAATTTTATGCTCGGCTCCGTTTTGAAGGCACACAAACGTTTCTGAGTGGAACTTGAACAGCAAAATTAATTTTTAACTTTGTACATATGAACAAACTGAACAATTTCACATCACTGGCATTAATAGACACTTCAAAATTTTCTCTTTGTTTCTCAGATGTTGCATGTTTCTTTAAAACTCTGAAGTTCTCTAGTGTATTGTTGAGGCCGTTGGGGGGGGGGGCGGGGGGAATTTCCCCTATTTCCCCCCGTAGATCCGCGCTTGGCTACCGATTAGTCCAGTCAAATTAGGGTTTTACCTCGGAATGAGAGATAATAAGCTGTTTCTATAACTCCAATTATGTTACATATATAACAAAGATATTGACATAATTTAAAATGAGTTTTGAATAAAAAAAAGCAGTACTTACAGACGCAGCAACTAACTTTGAAAAAAAAAATTTATTCGCGATGTAAATTAGCCTCAAATATTGCTAAAAACCGTGTTTTTTGCACATTTAGGTTAGGATATCTCGAAAACTTGATGTATAGGAGCAATTCTGAACTTGGATTCGGATTCAGCGCATCAAATACCATCGGGTATGCTAGGTCTGGTCTCTGGTTCTGGACTTTCGTTTAATTTTGTCGGCCTGCGTTATTAAATGAATATATTGGATATATGCAAAATGATATTAAATACAATGTTTCAGCTAATAAATAATACAAATTATTTGTTGTTAATGACATTTCGATGATTTAATAACTTAATACAAGGTATTATTCACTGAGATTCACGGTTTACTTTGCATTACAGTGACTATGGCTGAGCGCTGCGGGCTCTCTGCTCTCTATCACAACAACGGTTAGGCGCATGAAAAATTTTTCAAGACAAAATTTTATGCTCTACAATTGTTGTTATATATGTTAACGAGTGTTGGCATGTGACAAATGTCGAGCGACATTTACGACACTTACGACGTTTACGACCTACAGTCGAGCCTTTGTGACAAACGTTGAGTTTACGACAAATAAACGGAATTTCTTGCATTTGAATTTTCAATGACATTTCACGATTACCTGTAAGGAGGGTTCAGATCATAAAATTGTTTTTCGAACATTTTCAAGTTCCATAGTATATTGTTTTGATGGTCAAATTGTTTAACAAACAATTTCAGTGTTGTGAAATCCAGGTTGATCTGGAGTTTGCGACATTTGTGACATTTACGACAGTTTACGACGTCTGACTGTCGTAAACCTAAAAATCCATTTCACATGCCAACACTGATGTTGACATAATTGGAGCTATAGAAACCGAAAAATCTCGAAAAACTGATTTTTGTGACCTTTGACCTTGAATAACTTACGACGCAGACACGAGATTTTATGAGACTTTTGAGACAACTTTTGGAACACCAAAATGAAGATACAGTAATCCCCGCTTATAAGCATTTCTGAAAATGATTGATTTTTGGTGCATATAAGCGTGAAATGCATTTAGAAAAACTCGTTTATATGCATGAAAAGTGCATATATAAAAATTCGGCTATATCTACCAGATAAGCTTACATAGAATCGTAGTTTCATTTACTTAACGCCAACTAACTAGAACCCTACACAAATATTTTTAAAGGCAAAAAGCTGTGAAAATGAACATTTGATATTTTATGAATATGTAATCCAGTAAAAAAATAAAAAACAAATCAAAAATATATGTTGTATATATAGTACTTACATATGTGTATACAGAGTTCATGTGATCATGTAGAATCTACATATATAGAAAAGCAAAATTATTCTTTCTTAAAAAAACGAGTAATCTTGGATTGAATATGACTGCAGCCCTTAAAAATATGTTCTTCAATGTCATCAAGTTCGTCAATAAACTTATTTATTGGCAAAAGGAACTTTCGAAGCGTGTTTAATGAGGCCAAAGCTGCACTCAATGAAGAAATTGGATCTATTTCAGCTCCAATGTCTGTTTCTTCATCATCCACTGTTTTATCATACGATTGCAAAATATGGGCAACAATTTCAGTTTCATTTAACTCTTCCCAGCATGCCAAGTTACTGTCAAGCACATTTGACATTACAATCGGAATGACACGATTGTTTGTTATCAATATTTTTTTGACATGAAAAAAAAAACTAAAATTTTTTCCCTGTCGTGCATATAAGCGTGAATGGAGGAAAAAATTGGGGATTTTTTGGGGCTTATATCCGAGAAATGCATATAAGCGTGTGCATATAAAGGAGAAAAGTGTTAACAGATCTAAATGGAGAAATGAAATTGCACAAGTTTTGATGCATATAAGCGGGAAATGCTTATAAACGGCGTGCATATAAGCGGGGATTACTGTATATACTAGTTTACAGCTTATTATATATCATTCCTACATTTACCCCTTTTTTTTGCTTAAATGACTGGACTACGATAGTTTTGTCTGGTTTGGACACAGAAAAACTATTGGGGATACCAAAATTGAAGAGTGGAATTGGAGTGAACCAGGGTTCAGCAATAATTGACGCTTTAAACGAATGGGGTGTCACTGATTGTGTAAAAGCCATGCCTTTCGATAGAACTAGCGTTAATACTGGTAATTTTCATGTTTATTTTTCAACCGTAATGTCAAAAATTTTCAAGTGGTGTTTGAATTTTGAGTTTACTTGAAATGTCAGCTGCTATAATAGTTAAATTTCCTTTTAATTATTGATTATAATACTAAAGCATACTGAATGCATTCATCTGATATCTCAATTAATTTTTCGTAGTTTCACTTAGTTTACATTGCGCTGAGAGAAGGTTTTCTGATAGTTAATAAACCGATTCTTTTGAAATTTACATATAAATATTTTTCAGCATTTCGCGAATTTGTTTAAAATAACAAATTTGTATGTTGCACTAAACTTGTTCTTTGTGAAATAATAGTTGCATCTTTAGTATAATATATATTTAAGAATAAATAGAATTATTTTAATATAAATAATGGGTCCACTTTATGCTGAAATACAATTTTTGAACTATTACTAAAAATAAAGTTATTCTTATTTGAATAAAAATTATAACAAATATTGACAAATACTTATCATAGCGTACAGTATCTACCAGAGAACTGCAATGGGTGATTGAAAAAAATGCTCAGACATAAATCAACACCCAATAAAGTAAGATGTTAGGCTCAACCGATCAAACTTGCTCAAACACTTGCGTTCCCTGATGATTTTTAATCAATCAAACCTGTGATTGCATGTGAGCATTGTGAGTAAAATCAGCAGTCGTACTAGAACCTTTCACTTTGGATGTGCATCAGTCAGCTGATCGAACACGTTCGCATCACTCACAATTGAACATATTTGTTTTTTGCTGATTGATTTGATCGGTAACAAAAAACGAAGTGATTGCAACCAAAGCATACAAAAATTGAAAAGAAAAGAAATCAACGCGTATACCTTATTGCAGGGGTTGGCAAAGCAATAATACTTTCTCTTTTTCTCTTATTGTATACGTATACAAAAAATTAGCATACAACCATTTGATTGTTGTTATATTCGGGTTCTATTCATGCAATTTGTGGGTGCTTTGATTGCGATCATTTCGATTTTTTTTACCGATCAAATCAGTTGGCATAAGACAAGTATTTTTTTTTTTTTTTTAATTTAATTGTTCTTTATTTCACATTAAAATCCTTATATAAGTAGTTTAGAATTTAAACAAGCTTATAATCGAGAAACTAGTTTTTAATACAAAATAGTGAGATACACTCAATTGTCTAAAAGACAAGTGGCGAATATACCTGGCAAAAGAAAAATATCTTAATACTATTGATGGGGTAAACATGTTTAAAGCCAAAAATAAAAATTATAAGAGTTCATTAAAGGAATACAATACAATTTTAGAAAATTTAAAACAAAAGGAAAATTTAAAACAAATGGAAAAATTTTTAACGCATTCGTAGCAAACACATTAAACCAATATTCAGTATTAGACTAATGGATTGAAAACTTGTTCCAAACAAGAATATTCAAGAGAGAAGAGCCATTCCTTGACGGACCTCAGAAATACCTTTTTCACTCTCTCGCATCTGGTACTCAGAGGTAGCGTATTAAACAACCGTGGAGCAGTAACATGATAAAAACGTGAAAAATGTGATTTCCAAATGGATGGAACTGTTACAACATTTCCTGAGTTCACCCTTAAATTGTAATTTTCTCAATGCCTTACTGCATAAAATCCACAATTTTCAAAGAATATCTTTAAAACTTTGTAGCAGTAAAGGTGCCTTAAAGGAAGAACATCCAGGGATTTGAATAAATCGAGACTGGGGGTCAAGCGATTGACTTCGCAAACAATTCTAATTGCATGTGTTTGCTTAACAAGTAAAGGTTTAATCTTACAAAAATATGCTCCACCCCAGCAGGCCAAGCCATATTGCAACTTGGATTTTAGCAGACCATTATAAACAAGTTTCAAGATTGAATTACTGCAGTAGAGACTTAAATGGTACAGTTTTGTCTCACTAGTCTATTCAAATATTGTTTAAGGTAGAGTGTATGGCTGTTCTAGTTGAGATTAGTATCCAATATAATACCTAAATACTTAAAGTTATCAACGCACTCAATTTTAAAACAATTATCGCAGCAATTGACATTATCATTAAAGGTCAGCGAATCATTACCAGCACTAACATTATTTGAGCAAAATCGTAAGCAATTTGCTGAATGATAAAATAAAGGTAAATCATTATTATTTGTGTTCCTAATGTTAAAGGCCATGAATTTTGTTTTGTTACTAATTAGTAATCTATGCTCTTTGAACCATCTTCTTATGATATCCAAGTCATTATTAACGTCAAAAATAACATTGAAAAGACTTTTATTTGAATAGGATAAAGCAGTGTCGTCAGCAAATGCTGTGACTTTACCTCTAAAGTCTTGGATAAATAATGAATTTATATAAATTAAAAATAGAATCGGCCCCAGAACAGATCCTTGTGGAACGCCTAGCCTACAGAACTGCACCTATTTCTTATTTTTACTGTCTGCTTACGATTTTCCAAGTAAGAATTAAACCAGTTAAGTACAAAACCCCTAATTCCAGCATTAAATAATTTATTCAATAATAAATAGTGATCCACCATATCAAATGCTTTGGTAATATCTATGAAAAGGCAAGCCGGGATATCGGATTCATTCAAGCTGTTGTACAGCTCACCAGCTAATTTCAACAAAGCGCTCTCAGTTGATCGGCCTCTTCTAAAACCAAATTGTGAATCATGAAAATATTTCGTTCTATCAAAAAAGGAAAGCAATCTGAATATAATACCTCTTTCAAAATCTTCGAGAAAACTGATAGGAGAGAAATAGGCCGATAATTATTCAATAAAGTTGGATCACCCTTTTTGTGGAGTGGTATTACAACAGCAGTCTTTAGAGACTCAGGAAAAATACCAGATTGAACACTGAAATTAAAAATATAACAAAGAACATCTGCAATATGAAAAGGGATATGTTTTAACAGACCGCTAGAAATCTGATCAGATGAAGTGGAATTAGAATTTTTAAGAGAAGATATAATATTATGAATTTCAAGTGCAGTAAATGGTTCAAAAAAGAAACTTATAGATTCAGTATGTTCTTGTAATAAGAAACTATCAGTTTGACTTACATTATGAAAATTATCGGATTCTAGATAGCTAATGTTCGAACAATGGTTATTGAATAAATTGGCAACTTCAACAGGGTCTGATATCGCTAAGTTATTATTATTTAATGTAATTTCAACTGCAGAAACATTTTTGTTCAAGATATCGTTAATAACTTGCCATTCTTTTCTAGAGTTACCGACACTCCTGCCCAATCTAGATCTATAATAATTATCTCTGCAAAGAGGAATATCCTTTTTGAGTTCCACACATAATTTTTTATAATAATTTTTAAGTCTCACATTGTTAGGTTGCTTCTTAACTTTCACACATAATATTTTTTTCTTTTTAATTTTTTTTAATAGTGGAACAGTCATCCATGGTTTGATACATTTCAGATCACGATCCTTCATTCTAACAATATTCGTGCAGTTAGAAATGTGATATTGTAATTTGCTGAGAAACATGTTGAAAGCATCATTTGGGTTTTGAGCAGCATAAACATCATGCTCATGCATGAATGAAGTGAAGTTGTTCGATCAGCCAACTGACGCATACACAAAATGAGCACTTTTTTCCTAAATCTGATTATAGTTTTGGTTAGGTTAGGTTAGGTAAGATACGGTAAGGTAAGGTAAGGTTAGGTTAGGCTAGGTAGGAGTGGAAGTCAGTTGCAAACTGACTCACTTAGACCAAATGTGATCCATTGTGATACCACAGGGTGTCCGACTATACCCTCTCGTTGAACCAACCGGATTTCATAATAAAATTAGATAGCTGACTTATACCGACATGTCTTAGGTCATCCAGGTCATCGAATAAAAATGAACCAAGTGTTTTGTGGCGTTTTCTAGCAAGTGCGGGGCAGGAGCAGAGAAAATATGTTATGTTTTCTTCCTCTTCCACATCTCCGCAACTTCGGCAGAAGTCAAAAGACCTAACACCTAATCTCTCCGCATGTCTGCCGATGAGGCAGAGTCCAGTTATTACTGCAACAACTGACGAGACACTATGTCTAGTGCGAGAAATCAGTTCTGCCGAACGCTTAGCATCCCATTTCGGCCAGATCTGCCTAGTTATATTGCAAGTTGACCCTTGAGTCCATCTATTGTTTGCATTCTTTACCATTTCTTCTTTAAGCAGTAACTTGCAGGTAGCAAGTGGCATGCCAACACCTTCCTTGTTCTGAGAAATTTGTGCAGTAGTCCCTTGCCTAGCAAGTTCATCAGGTTTGCAATTGCCGTCAATGTTCCAGATGAGATGAATATTAAAATGCTGAGCCATCTCATTTAGAGACGAGCGGCATTGTTGGGCTACTAGTGAGTTTAGGAAGACTGATCCTAGAGATTTGACAGCAGCCTGGCTATCTGAATAAATGTTTATATCCTTTCTGGATACAACATTCATGCTCAGCCAGGATGCTACTTCTTCTATCGCTATAACCTCTGCCTGAAAGACTCTACAATGGTCTGGTAACCTCGCAGCAATTTTAATCTTCAGTTCCTTAGAGTAAATACCATAACCCACCTGGTTATTTAGCTTGGAACCATCTGTGTAGAAATTAATATGGCCCCTTCTCCCCGGGAGTCCTTCCTTCCAGTCATCCCTAGATGAAATGTGAGTTACGTAATCCCTACTGAATGAGATTACTGGAACAGTGTAGTCCAGAGTGTCCTGTTCTACCCTTGGACCAGCAAACAGTTTCCCTGAATCTAATGGCAGCACAGGCTGCCATCCGTTTACCTAGCAGGTCAAGAGGAACAAGATTAAAGAGGACATCGAAGGCGTCAGTCGGTGTAGTCCGCAGAGCACCACTGATACACATGGAAGCTGCCCTTTGAACCCTTTGCAATCGTTTGTAGTAGGTGGCCTTATCTAAGACAGGCCACCACACCACAATGCTATATAATAGAATCGGTCGAATAACCGCTGTGTAAAGCCAGTGAACAATACGAAGTGATAGCCCCCATTTTCCCCCTACCGCTTTCTTACAAGAGTATAGCGCTACCGTTGCTTTCCTAACTCTTTCTTCGACATTAATTTTCCAACTTAATTTCCTATCCAATACCAGACCAAGATACCTTGCACTATATTTGAACGCAAGTCTAGTGCCGTTTAGCGAAGGTGGTTCTAAAATTGGAAGTTTGTGATTCCTAGAAAAGAGTATTAGTTCAGTTTTGTTCGGATTTACACCTAAACCAGCCTCATCTGCCCATGAGACGAGTATGTTTAAGGCATCCTGAAGAATTTCGCACAGTGTGTTTGGGAATTTGCCACACGCAATTAGGCAACAGCTCTACAGCCGTGCCCTTTTAGTGACATGAGCATCTTGTTTACTGCCAGATTCTACAGTAGAGGAGATAGTACACCCCCCTGCGGCGCTTCTCTGCAAAAAAAACTATTTGTCTTGGATTTACCAAGATTTCTGTTTGTAAGTAGCTTTTTAATCAGATCAACTAGGGAACTGTTAATGCTTAGTTTCTGAAGTTCTGATATGACCATATCTGGGTTAACATTTTTAAATGCTCCTTCAATATCTAGGAACGCCGTCAGTGCGAATTCCTTATATACAAAGGACTCGATACTACCTACTAGAGTGTGGAGTGCAGTTTCTGTGGATCTGCCTTTCGTGTAAGCATGCTGAGAATTAGACAACAGATTGGATTTGATACTGCTTCGAATACAGATTTCTATGAGTCTTTCCAATGTTTTTAAAAGAAAGGAGGAAAGACCTATTGGCCTAAAATTCTTTGGATTTATGTAAGAGCTCTTCCCGGCCTTTGGAATGAAGATGACTTTGGTCATCCTCCAAGCTAGAGGAATGTAGAAAAGGTTAAGACAGCCCTTAAAGATAGCTACTAACCATATTGTAGTTAAACGAACAGATCGTTGCAGTTCAACTGGTGTTACACAATCAGGTTCTGGTGATTTGTAGGGTTTGAAGCTACTTATCGCCCATCGAATTTTGGTTTCCGAAACAATGTCCCCTAGAATGTCGGAAGACATCTGGTTTTGAACATTAAATCCTCTGGTCCATGCAAGGAGTTCCCAGGGAACTGTGTGCCTAGTAAGAGGTCTAAGGCTTCTTTGCTAGATGTTGTCCAGGAGCCATCAGGCTTTTTCAAGAGACCTAGCGTAGTGGGTGAGGTAGAAAGAATCTTCCTCAATCTAGATGCTTCTCAAGTCTCTTCTATGTTCCCACAGAAGTTACGCCACGAGTTACGTTTAGCCTTTCTCAGCGAACTCTTGTATATTTTAAGACTAGATTTATATTCGTTCCAGTCGTTTTCTAAACCTGATTTTTTGGCTTTGTTAAATAAGGTTCTACTACTACGTCTAAGAACTTGAATATTTGTTGACCACCAAGGGGTTTTTTTTCCTCTGGGCTTACTTAGTGGGCAAGCTGTCTCCAGAGCTTTATTTAATCCACCAGTTAACCTTTGAACCAGTATGTCAACCTTGTGGACAGTTGACGGCTCTGCGGGGGTTAAGATAGGCAAGTGTGCCGCAAATTTCCTGTTATATATACCCCAGTTTGACCTTTTGACGTTCCGCTCAACAACAGGATCTGGGGAGATAACAGTGAGAGCAAATTCTATATATCGATGATCTGAAAAAGAGTGCTCCGCTGAGACTCTCCATTCAACAATGAAATCAAAAGCGAAGTTCGAGACCAGTGTTAAGTCTAGGACTTCTTCCCTATTCTTTATTATAAAGGTTGGTTCACATCCTTTGTTGCAGATAAGGAGGTTAGTATTTAAAATATAATCAAAAAGTAACGCACCTCGTTCATTGTCATCTGTGCTACCCCAGACAGTGTGGTGTGCATTTGCATCACTGCCTATGACTAGCCTAGTTTTATTGAAAAGGCCTGCTCTATGGTAGCCTTTAGTATAGTGGGTAGTAGGCCACCTGCCATGTCGTGAGCCATGTAGGACGAAGCTAACCAGAAGCATCCAGCTTCAATCTCTAGGCTAGCAACGACCATATCTCGGTCACTGTAATTAGAAAGCAAAAACAAGTTAAGATTGGTCTTTGCTTCCACATTCGCCACCAGTAGCTTGTACCCTATCATCCTCAACCCCAAGACTCTCCCAGCATGAATCCAGGGTTCCTGTATGAGGACTATATCATCTCCGCTTTTACTTATGCGGATCAGTAAGCCAGGGGACGCCGATTTAGAGTGGTGGAGATTAATTTGGAGTATCCTCATCGGATTCCAAATCACCTCCCCCTCCACCACGGTTATGTCCGCTACATCTTCATCAACCTCTTCGAGTAGCAGAGCTTCCTCAAAGGATCTCCTACCTCCGATATCCTCTCAGAGTCCGTGGAGCTTCCTGCCAGTGACGCCTCTGGTTTACCGCCTGGAGGGCAACTCCCCTCCTCTGGTTCTACCTCCTCCTCCTCCTCAACATCAATCTCCACGCGCACTGTTGGTGCAGTGGCGATGGTTGCAGTGGAGGAAGACAGAGACCCTTTGGAGGCAAGCTCTTCGTCCTTGCGGTAAACCCTAAGCGTCACCTTGTTGAAGCCATACCTTATGACCCTCTTAGATGCTGCTAGTGGTTCCACGGACTCTTTATTTATTAGGACCATAGCCTGCATGGATGGTCCGACTGGAGCTTCTAACTTCCCAATCTTCCAGTTGTGAGTTGGAAGATTGGGATTGCACAGTCGGAGCATCCGCAGGACTGCGTCCTCTCTTGACGGAGTACTGGGTATCCAGACACGAGCCCGAGGTCTGGTGGGAATATCATCCTTCTCAAGAGCCTCCAGTCTCACGCCTGGATAAACCTCCCCTAGCTTACTCCCAGCTGCCTTATATAGCATGGCAGACCACTCATCCTCACAGGAAATGAGTTTAAAAAGGCCTTGATGCCAGCCTGCCTCCTCCAGGACGGCACAGGACCAGGAAACTGCTCCAGTGTCTGGAAGAGGATATTTGCTAACGCAGCATCTACCCACGTCCACTGGTCGCGTGGAATGGCCTCGTCCTCTGCCGCACTGTCAAGTACAGCCAAAACTCTTCCCTTGAATCCTTTTACAACCTCACTAAAAGACAGTGGTTTGCCGGTTTCTTTTGCCGTTTGGCATCAGACGTCTCGTCTTGAGACCTCTGCCTTTTAGGTAGCTTTTTTGTATCGGTCTTAACTGCAAGACCTTCGGGCCCTAAATCAAACCCCTTCGCCCAACGAAGGGAGTCTCTATCTTCCCTAGACAAGGTGCTGGGATCAGCAGCTTCCAAGCGTCGGCGAATTCTAATTGCCGCCTGCTTGTCCTTAAATTTCATTTTGGAAGGTCGAGAGAACTTTCTCTCTCCCCCAACAGAGTGCTGCTCCTGCTTGGATTCCCCAGCCGACTTTGACTGACCTTGCCCTGAGGCTGTGGCCGTTGCCGAACTGGTTTGTCCAAGACTGGACAGCGAAGTTCCCCTTTTAGGTACCTTCCCATCCCCGGATCGCCCAGCTGACTTTGACTGGCCTGGCTGTGAGGCCATGGCCGTTGCCGAACTGGTTGGCTCTAGTGTGGGCAGTGAAGGTTCCCCAGAGTTTAGTGCGTTATTAGGGACGTGAAGTCCAGAGCCCTCGTCCTCCCCCCCACCATCAGGACAGGTCGAGCCACCCGAAGGCCAGTGCTGGTTCCACCTGATGAGGAGCCGGCGATATCACGTTTTTTTTCGGATTTTTACGAGCTCCGTGTTCAGAAGTTTTTGTTTGTTTTGTTTTTATATCTTGATATATATGATTCCCACGAGCACAGGACAAATATGTCCACCCACACAAAGGTCCAGGTGCATGGGTAAGGCTGGTTAATACCGGAGGTCGCCAGGTATCCGGTATGCTCCGTTAGCGATTGGGTTGTTTTTTGAACTGGGCCCACAACCTGAATGATCCTCAGCACGGAGCGCATAACACCTTGATCCAGCCCAAGCAAGGGAAAAAGAAGTCCATCAACACAGAGCCTGCATGTGTGGATAAGGCTATATTGAAACGGGAGTTCACCAGACTTCCCGAGTCCGCATATTTATGACTAGATGACCCACTAGCCATTCATCCCTCGGCATTGCTGTTCCACCTTGGATTGGGGGAATTTTTTAAGGAGTTACAATACCCTCGCCTAGCTATGCTAGCAAGCCCTACAGTCAAGACTCAACTTCCTGGAGAGCTGTTTCCAGCGGCCAACAACTTGGAGGTCATAGCTACACTACCAAATGTTACTGATTGCGGCACGGCGCATATGTGCTATCTGTTAACCATATGTGCAAACGCGTTGGTCCACAAATCAGTGCATTCGGCTGACCACCTAAAGCTGATTATACTCAAGGTTTGGTTTGAGTTATCGTGATCGATTGTGAAAGAAAAGTTTGGAGTGTGCAACAATCAACAAAAATGCGATTTTTGCAGCTCTCTGGTATCTACTTATTGAATTACGGACGGTGAAAAAATATTAAAAAATATCAGTGTTACTCAAATAAAATAAATACCATGAATTTTTTTTTGAATCAGTATTTTGGATATTTTCATAGTTTTTAAAAAAAAATTTAATATTTAGTGTTTCCACCTCTGGATCTAAGCACTTCATTTATTCTGCTCGGCATACTTGAAAATTAATTAATTAGCATTTCTTTTGAATATGGGTCATTTTACACACAACACAAATATTTTCTTTTAATTGAGCCATGGTGTTATTTCACAGCATGTACACCAATGATTTTAAATAAGACCAGCATTTCCCAATTGCATTTTAGTCCGGCGAATTGCCCGACTATGGTGAAACTTCTAAATTTAAAGAGTTCAGGACATTCATACTGGCTTTGGACGTATGGAAAGGAGCTCCATCTTGTATGAATGTGTATTTATCCTTGGAATGACCTAATGTCTTGATGTAGGGCAGCAAAACATTTTTCAAAATGTTAATGTACTGTTCGAAGTTTATTGTTTTATCAAAAAACTAAATCGGCCCTGATCCTTCGGAGATTACGCGACTCCAAATCATAACAGACGGTGGGTTTTTCGTAGTTGGAACTAGACAGCTGACTGAGTATCTCTCTTGAGGCCTTCTGCCAGCAAATCTGACCCATTGGGATACTGCTTGCGGCAGGCACTCATCACTGAAAATGACATTTAAAAAAATAAAAACATAAGAAATTATTCAAAAGAAAATATCTGAGAATTTTACGTTGACGTCACTGAATTTAACTGAATTAAAGTAAGTCACTATATTCCAGTAGTCGCTGGGAGTGTTACGTGGAATCTGAGCCCAATACAGCCTCCGTTTGCACATAGCATTTGTAAGTTTTAGCTTTTTTGCAGGACGTCGGCAAATCAAGCCATTTTCTTTAAATCGGCGTGACAATGTATTGAGCGAAATTTCGACTCCAGCTTCGTTGAGGTCGTTCAGTACTGATTGCGTTGATGTTTTTTTTGTTTTCTTGGACAATTTTGACGATTATTTGGGGAACACTTAAAACACAATAGACATATTAACATTTTTAGCGATGTTTATCACAGAGGACTTCGATATTTAAAAAATTTTATATATTACGGTGTAGCTTGACCTTTTTCAACAGCCACCCGTGACCTTTGAACATCATAAATATCTATTATTTTACCCATAGTGTCGGTTTTTCAAAAATAATGGTGTTGGCTTATAAAATGGCTGTTTTGGTGGCATAGTGGTGTAATTTTGAAGAAATTATCTAGTGACTTTTCTTCACCTTGTTTTCTGAACATTTTAAGAATCATAACACATACAAAATAAAAACCCAAAAGAGAAAAGTTCACAAATGATCAATTATATCAAATTACAAACACAACATCATTTTGATACATACTATTTTGCCAGCTGCCACATTCACATAGGCGTTGTGAAGATACCAAATTTTGGTTTTATAATAACGGTTAACACCCCCAATATATGTTTCAATAAAAAAATTCTGAGGTTTTAATTTTATTTGATACTAAATAAAAAATTTCCAAAACTTTTCCATCGTCTCTAACTCAATGAGTAGATACTGTATATCTAAACTCATCTTAGGTCGTATAAGTGGAACATGTATGGAGTTGGAGAAAACATCACACAGAAATTTACTCTATCTAGTTTGTCGTCATCATATTTATAAGTTAATTCTAAGATGTGAGTTTGAATGCTGCTGTATAAAGATGAAATCCATGATTTCATATATTGTCAACTCAATAGTTCATAAATGGGACTGTTATTTATATTTTAATAATACTGCGTGCCAAAAAGTATTTTAAGTAATTTTTTAGTAAATTATGTCACACAGTATAATTAGAGGAAATGTATTTGCAATAACTTCTCATTGTATTAATATTTTGGAAAATTCATCCCATGTATTTTTTTGAATGGTACTCCGCCTCGAGGTATTCGGTTTCAATTTCCTGGAGCTATGCACCATGCGCGATGGATGGCAAAGGTAATCTGTTGTCTAAAGATGTTAATCTTCTGAAGACAACTTCATCTTCAAAATTGCGTGACATTTGTATTTTTATCGTGAAGTTACTATATGTTAGACTCTATTGTTGAATTTATGTGCTTTGTTTCTAATTCCTTAATAGGCTTTCTCCAAACCATTTGTTCTCCGGACCCAAATAAATTCATTTTTATTGTGTCGGACCACAAAACACCTTCCCAGAAACTTTCTGGTTGATTTATATGTTGCCGAGCAAACTCTAATCGTTTGTTCTTATTTACTGACGAAATGTACGGTCGTTTTTGCGCACAGAAGTAAAGCACGGATGAGGTTGTGTGATATTGTGGGGCTGGTAGCTTCAAGTGGTTGTGAAAATTTTAAGTTCTTTGGATGGACAAAGTGATGTAGTATCAGTATCAGTTTGTATCAGTATTCCGTCATATTGCACAGAAAAACTGATAAAACCTATGCCCCGGCGGTTGGAAGGTATCTCAAGTGCTCAAGGAGGCAGCACAAAATACTAGAGCTTGAGTTTGCATTGATTTTGTAGTATTTTGGCAGGATTTAGATTGCTATTTATTTATTTTCTTTCATATGTATGCTCAATTTTGTACCTTTAAATTAAGTATACTTTTTATTTTGCTATAAGAAAAAAGTTTATTTGTGAATTAAGTTTTTGTTTTGTTACTTATTATTATGAATAAACTTTTTTTTTTTTGCAAAACAAACAATAATGTGTTTAATGAAGCCTGTATGCTTAATTTTGTGAGCAACTGTACATATGCAACCCTGATACATGTATAATTTTTTTCATTTTCATAAAAACCTCGCTTTTTACCGAGGCGAGGCGAGGTGCCAGTGTGATCTCGCCTCGCCTTGGTCAAGCGAGGCAAATTTATTTTCAATATATTTATTTTCATATATTCAACCTCGCCTCGTTCTCGCCCCGCTCTCGCCTCGTAGAACGAGGTTGCCTCGCAGCCTCGGTGAAGCACTAGGAAGTAGTTTGCACTTAGTCACTCGAAGAATGTGGGCGTAGTTTAAGAACAGGGTGGGGCACTTCCCTTACAAATAAGCACCTAAAGTGCTATAACTTGGTACTTATGGCAGCTAAAGTTTCGAAATTCGGTACTTGTATCTTCGCTTAACACCCTACAAATGTGAGCGGGACTTAATTAAGGGGCGTGATAGCTCTAATATAACAACATCACTTTAACCCAAATCCGCCCCTTGAGTCAATTTGACACAATTTTCAAATTCATTTTGAAACAGCGCTCTCAGTTTTGAATCGAATCGAAAACTAAAATGGCTCTATTGGACTTTTTCGGCGAAATTTCATATTATGCTATGCTCGACGCAAAAATATACACACAGTGCTTCCAACATGGAAAGTTACAAAAGAGTCCCTCATGTGTCAAATTGACATATACTGGGAGGATCGTCGAAATGACTAACATTTATGGTGTGTGAAAGTATGGAGACTGTTGAAAGTGTGTTGATATTGTTGCTATGCATGCATACTATGGTTTATTATTATTGCTGGCCGGAGATAAAAGTCGTTCCACTATGCGTCTGGAGCGTTTTAGAGAAATAAACCGATGTCTGCGACAAGAAATACATCGACTTCTCGAGGCTCCTGTTCGGCTTATATTTGACAAGTGGTTCAACGCTTCAGAGCAATGCATGTGCCAGGCAAATTTCTAACGGACGATGAACAACTATTGCCATTCCGCGGAAGATGTCCATTTACGCAGTATATTCCTTCGGAAACCAAATAAGTGTACAACGTTTGTCAATATGTTAGCCGTGATGGAAACTGCGGCAGTGAAATAAACCAAGGTAAACCTGTGCTGTGCACTAACTTACTAAAGGACTCAATGGCCCGAATGTCACATGTGACAACCTTTTCACATTTCGTTACTGGTTTTTTCATTACAGCAATGCCAAATGACAATTGTTGGCACGATTCGTAAAAATTCAAAAGATCTTCCATTTTTATCGATCAACATGAGAAAGCATCCGTGTTATCACTCTGAATTTGTAATTGATCATGAACTTCGCACTTCACTGGTATCTAACGTTCCAAAAAATGATAAGAAAAAGTGTCTGAAATTATCAATTCTTATAATAACACTGAAGGTGGCGTTGATACTGTGGACGAAATGGTCGCTGCATGTATGCCAATTCAAATGTTCATTCCGTTTGATGTGCCAAATGCGTGTAAAATGTTTGTCCAAGTCATCGATTCATTTTGTGTGAACAATATAAACAAAATTTTTCTAATTTTTTTGTTGTTTCTAATTGATGCATTCTTGATTAGTACATAACTTCATATAAGTTAACGTTTTTCAGAAATTTTAACGTTTTTTCAGTAAAAAATCTAAAAATTGTTTCAATGTTTTATATGACATGTGTACATTTATGATCATGATTATGATTATGGTCGTTAAAATCATTTGTCATGAGCCCATGGTGGTCAAAAACTCATTGTGTCAAATTGACACAAAAGGGATACTTTTGTGTATGGGACTGAGGGATGGATGAGGGTTAAACGCTCTAATGTAACAAAATCGCTTAAACGCTATTTGCTATTGAGATGCAAATTGCTCACATTCAGGAACTCGAAATATGTGGGTGTGGGTTGAAATCAGGTTGTGACACCTCCCATACAACTAAAAGTCTTAAAACGATCTATCTTGGCATGGTAATTTTTTTCACGTTTTAGTAAAAAGTCGTTAATTAAATTGGGAACTGATTGCGACGTTCAAAGGTATGGTCTAGAAAGCTAAAGTTTTGGGAGTATTCCCTTCGGATCCAATGCTAAAACATAAGCTAATATGTCCGCAATGTAAAATAAAAACTCCCCTTTGGGTGTATTTTGTCCGCATTTTCCGCTACATGAAAAATGTCAATGTAGTTTGACAACAGTGGATGGCATCTCCCATACAAATAAAATACCTAAAACCCTATATCTTTGCACCTAATAGCGTAGACTAGTGTTGGCCATTTACCCTCCCGCGGTCACATTCAATGAAACGGGCCATCATTCGTCTCGCCGTGCAGTTGCTGATTTCTATGCGCTGATTCGCTTCAAAATTGAATATGCAGGAAACCCAGTCGGAATCAAACGTGCAAAAACAAAACAAATGAAAACAAAAACATTATTTACGCGAAAGTCAATTTTTTAAGCATATATTATTGACTTGTATTATTTAATTGTTGTAAAAAAATTTATTTTCATGGAAAAATAGTATTAGTTCATGGAAAAATAGTTTAGTAAGCTCTGTTAATATGTTTGTATAACGTACATACAGTGGATCACAGCTTATTTCATGCAGTGCATATTTTTGATTTCAATGCTCTGTAATTTTTAAACTAAGAGGAATATGAAAAAAATGTTGATGTCATTTGAAAGAACAAAAACTGTTGTTTAAAAAACATCTGGAGTTTTTATAATAGAAATTCGAAATATACTACTGAATTTCATGTCACAGCTTATTTCATGCAGACATGTATAAATTGAAAAAACATTGTTTAAAATAATGATTTTAAAATTTTAAATATGCAGTGTGGTAGCCTCTTTGGTCAACTACAGCTTAAATACGGTTTGGCATCGAAGGTGCAAATTTTTATTGGTATCTAGCGAATTATAGCGCCACTCAATTTTAAGTGCCTTTTTTCTGTCGTTTTTGTTTGAAATGTTTTGTATTCGGATATTTTTTTCCAAAATCGCCCATAAATTCACAAGTACATTTAGGTAGGGTGACTATGCTGGCGGTGCCATGAAATAAGTGCACTTGTATATTAACCAGAATTGAACTATGCCCGCGTTGTATTTCGGGTTTTTATCTTGGTAAACCGTAAATTTGTCTGCATGCCCAGATTTTCGGCACTCTGCAACAAATTGATACTTATAATCTGAAGACAGATATCCATACTCATGATATTTCTTATAAAAGCCAAATTTCCGGTATCAGCAGCTGACATGCAAGTCCAACCCGAAAGTGTTTAACTGGCGAGTAGTTCGCAAAAACCCGTTCATCAGTTAAAAATGAGATTTTCGTCAAATAACATATTTTGAAGACCACTGAGTACTGGAATTCAGTTATATTAGTGAAAAAATCGCAATCCAACTTATTTGACACAAATAGCATTGCGCGAAAGCCAAATAGAAAAAAACTACAAGCAGAACATACACGCGATATAAAACAGTGCCATTCCCAATTTACAATGAACTGTGAATTGCATAAATGTTTCACAAATAATGACACATTCACAATGACAATGACAATAACATTAGTAATTTAGAATTATCGGCTGTTGCCACATTGAAACAGCTAGATTCAGTATAAATTCACTTTAATTTTGTGCATTTACATCAGAGCTAATGCACATTAGGATGGGGATAATTCACATGTTAATTTGAATATAGTCTGCTAACGCAAATTAACGCTGTCGCAGAGTGTGTCACTTTCATGGTAGCCGCGGCCAAAAATAGTAAACTCCGTTCAATTGTAATGAAATTTAGTATATGATGACTTTTTGGCATAATTAAGAAAACTTTGAAAAATCACAAAAATCTGGCCATTGCCACGTCCACCTCCCATATAAAATTAACCTTTTAATTGCTTTAAGTTCTCTATTTTTGACACTATAAAAATAGAGATCGTGGATGCCTTTACTCATGCCAAAAGTGGGTGAAATGCCATGCCTACCTTAATTTCATCATCCTTTTATTCTCCATTTTTAAACTATATACAGATAAACCCTTCTGATAGCTCGTAAATAAACCGACAGAATAGTTTTTACTATTATGTATTATCATCACTCATCGCAACTCTCGGTCGCATGCATTCATAACTTTCATTCGTAGGCTATTTCTAATTATGTGTAAATAATATACAGTAGGTAACGGATATAAGCACAATGCTTATAAGAAAGGAACGCTTATAAGAAACATTTTCGAAAGCACCGCGTTTTTTCTCAATGTTTTGAGGTAAAAAACAATCTATTTAAGAAACTTCTTATAAGAAAAAAACGCATAAAAGGAAGCTTTTTCCAAGCACCAATATGAAAAATCTTAAGAAAAAAATAACGCTTTTAAGAAATTTTTTCAAATCGTAATTTTCGTTCTTTGGTCAAAATTGAAAATACGCGCCTTCTTTATGTCATCATTCTTCGATCAAAATTGAACGAGCAAGTATAACGATTGCAGTTGCTGAACGCACTTATTACTCACTGTTGATTTTTGTGCGATTCGGATATAAGAAATAAAGTTTCTTTTATCAGTAGTACGTTTATAGGAAATTTTTTTCTTATATACGTGGTACTTCTATAAGAAAAAACTGATATAAGAAATAAATTTCCGGGATTTTTTGACTTTCTTATATCCGTTACCTACTGTAATATATTTCTTTTAAAGGCTCATAATATGATTCATTAAGGCTAACTTTATCACTCTTAAAATAAGCTTGGAAATCTGCTCATTTTTGGAATAATGAATAAATATATTACTACGACCTCATATTCCAAATTTTATCTTTCTAGTGTCAAAAAAAATGTACTTAAAGCAATTAAAAGGATAATTTTATATGAGAGGTTGGCGTATCAATGGACCGATTTTTATGATTTTTATGAATTTTTCTTTATTTTCCAAAAAAAACATCACACACACCAAATTTAATCTTTATAGTGTCGAAAATAACGAACTTAAAGCAAATAAAAGGTTAATTTCATTACAATTGAACAAAAATTTGACAAAAATTTTTTTCGGTTATTAAAAAAAGTTTACTTTAAGTGACACCTCTCCAATTTCCTTGAAAGTTTAGTATGTGGCAGAGTTCAGTAAGCTGACCAGGAATATATACATATGTTGGATAGAAATGCCTCCATCGTATTTTTTTTTAGCTTGAAGATCTCATTCTTCATTTTAGTATATATATAATTAAAGTATAATTTTTTCTTCATGGAGCTCACTTTTCCCAACACTGCAGTTTGACTTATTTTCCGATTACAAAAATATGAAAGCCAAATGAAATTTCTCATTGAAAAGTTTTGATTAGAGTTCGGTCATAGCCATTAATAACACTAGCTTACATCCATTTGGCTTTTTAGGTGCCATTATTTTTTTTCCCCTTTAAGTTTGTACCTGTGAACTGTGTTAATAAAAGTAATAATTAAAAAAATGTTGGTACATTTTTTTCCTATTTGGTACATTTTTTTACTAAATTTGGTACAAAAAAAAAAGTCAAGTGGCAACCATGATTTCAATATGGCAACACAGCCAATAATTCTAAATTACAAATGTCATTGTCATTGTCATTGTGAATGTGTCATTATTTGTGACACATTTATGCAATTCACAGTTCATTGTAAATTGGGCTGGCGAATTTACAATGTTGTAATTTTACAATATTTTACGAGGTTGTTATTGTTTCCCATGCTAATTACAACTAGTCGATAAATTTGAACATGCCTTTAAGCATGTTTTTGAAAGTTGTATTCGCTTTCAATTTTGGTGAGAGAATCATATGGGAAAAGAGAGTGACAAAAACATAATTTGTAAACAATAAATTTATGGCTCACAGTTGTATGATTTGACACATTATAATTTTGCACGTTTCAATTATACAGTGAACTGTGAATTGCCTAATTGAATTTATTATTTATATTCAAAAATGAATACAAAGACAGCGAAGGTAAGTTATTTTATTTATATTTAAGCTTTTTTTCATATATATAAGTAATAGTTTTTCACCAGCAGCATAGCTGCTAATCGCAATTGTTGCCTTCTATCCATTTAATATTGATAAAAATGGTAAAAAATACATATTAGGGATTTTGTACCTTACCGAACCTTTACATCTACCACTAACGTGTTGTCCTTCCTTTCATCCAAATAAGGAGCTTGTAGTGGAAATTCGTTAGATTTACTACAAAATTTAGCCCTAATATTATTTCTTCTCTTCATAATTTATTTCTGTCTATAATATAAATGACGTCAGAAACGGTAATCTTTTAATGAAAAAATAGTACAGTCCTTTTAAAAGATAATAAATTATTGCAGAAATTTTAATATCTGCTTTGTAAAAATTCGAAAAATTGATGCTACTTAGATGCAATTTTTTTTTTATGCTTAGCAATTTTTAATAGAAACTCGAACCGTTTCTAAATTACTAAAAAACCTACTAATTTTTCTTAAATTTTGATTAAGAATTTCGAGTTTCGTTTTTTCCGTGTAGGACGTGGATTCCAAAAATGCCAACCATTTTTTTTCTTAAAATTTTTTTCGAGATATCCGTAAAACGGGATTTCGAAAAACCCTTTTTTAGCGCTTTTTCATTCATTTGGCCACACAAATAAATTATCAATTAGTTCCAATTAATAAGCAACAATATAGAAGTTAAGGGTAAAAAAAGCAAAATAAAAATTTGATTTCCGTTAACCGAACTACCCATATAAATACATAACATATTTGTGTAAATTTTTTATGAACAATAAAAAAACTGAAAGCAGGGTATTGTCCAATGATTAAAAACGTTCTATTAGTCGTATGTCGAATAAATTCTTCCAAAAATTAAAGTTTGTTCGATTTTTAGAAGTAGTATAAGAAAACGTTTAAAGATGCGAAAAACGGTTTACCAAAACAAGGTTTTGACTCAAATTTTGAAAGAATATAATTTACTCAAACCTTATCGCTGATAGGACTTTTTGGCATGAAAACAATCTCTCTTTTCCTCTTCTACAATTTTATTGTTGCTATATTTTTCGATTTGAGATGCACTTTTCGTGTAAATGCGCAAAAACTATTTTTGATCTCTTTGAACGGCTACAGAACGAAATGGTCGCCATGGTTTTTTACTTCATGGCATTGGGTCAACCATTTCGACCAAATTTCATTCTTGGAAGAATTTTGCCGAACTAAAACCTTTTATTCATTAGGCTAGTACACAGTAAATTTGAAATTGAAACACTGTAGACCTAAGACCTATACGACCCCTGAAATTGTTTTCTAGTTATGGCGTTAGTCATAATAACGGGTATGGATCCAATATTTTACCTGAAAGTATTTGCTTGCACTCTCGTTTTGAAGCAGAAATGCTTGCGCATCCGGTTCAGCTCTACAATACTCTGCATGCATGTCAAAATCACGTTCAAGTCTAAGAAACATTTTCCCTAAAGCACTTGGTTTTTCGGAATAGAACTTTATTGCTTCTAAAAGTGTTCTGGAAAAAATATTTTTTTATTAATTTGCGATTTTTTTTTTTCAAATATCATACGTGTTGTGGAACTCTGCTATCTGCTGGAAATTGCTAAAAATTGTATTTTTATTATCACGAACGACTTTTGGTACAAATGGGTTATGGATAGTTTTTATATATCGATTCACAACATTCTGAAGATCTCTTGCAAACTCTTCCTCTGTGTCAACAAGTTCTTCTACGATAGTTCTGAAAAAATATTATATTTATATATATTATTAAGAAATGTGTTTTATAAGTTATAGTAGAGGAGCCAACGATGCTAAATGTGGATTTACTCGAGCGTCGCGGGGACCTATTGGATTTTGAAGATTAGATGGTAGGAAGAAAAAAAGGTTGTGTAATGTTTAACCCTTCACCGGTGGGGGAAGTTACTACAGACTTTCAAAAATGTAAAAAAAAACATGCACATGGACATACTCGAGCGCATCAGATATTGATAGTGTATATGTTGGGGCATGTCTCTGATGACGGAGGTATATTTATCTGCCAGTTTGGACGGTGGGGGTGGCCGTACGGAAGAGTTGAAAATGAAAAAAAAACAACCTTAACTCGAGCGCGTCAGATATTCAAAGGGGATGTTAAGTGATCCCGAACGAAGCTCCTATTCATAAAACTGACGATACGGATGTGACGCAAGCTCGTGGCCACTTTTCGAAAATGCAAAAAAAAAACGATATTTGTAGATCCTCGGGCGCGTCAGATTTTTATACAGACGGTTCAACTTGATGTCCTGGTCGTGCTGATCTATTTGGAGGGATTTGCTTAAGCTGACGTATTTAAGTTTTAGTCCTGTATTTGGATATTAATGTTTTTTTTGTCATGATGAATTGATGTCATGCAAAGGGCTTTTTCAATAAGGAACAGCTAAATCGTCAGATTATTGAAATGCACATTCTTCAGCATGTACTTAATTAACCCACCCTACCTTAATCTGACGCGCTCGAGTATATCCTGCTATCGATTTTTTTACTATTCTGATCGGCTGCCCTACACTCGCTGCACTATATAGAGGGCTAAAGTTTGGTAGAGGTACTCAACAAGGTGCAAAATATTCCCCATATCTTAATCTGCCGAGCTCGAGTAAGTCCCCTGTTGGGCTCCCCTACTATTAATGTCGATTGAACCGTTTGAATAGAAACTTAAAGTTAAATTGGCAAATCTCTAAAAATAAAAGGCAAATTGAGGTTGCTTATGGGAACAATTTTTTTTATACAATTACCAAAAATGTATATTCTAAAATTTATAAATTACGTGGTTTCTACGCTAAATCCAAATTCTGAGTTCAACACATCTAATTTCAAAACCCAGGCATGGTATGGAAGAACAGAAGCCAGACTTGGATTCAGCTGAAAAATGCACGATGGTCCACAGCGTGGTAGATTTGAAAAGTTTTTGTATACTAACAAAAAAACTTCATGGTCCTTGTACCCAATTTTTTTATATTAACACAAACCAAATTGTGAGTTTTCTTATGAATCTCATGTCGCTGAACTCGAATCCAGAGTTACCTTATCAGGTTTTATATTGCATAAGAAAAATATTCAAAAAATAAGCCAAAATTTTACGGTCATAATCTCTAAAATAATTTTGTAGGTTACGACCACTTATAAGTAGATATCTTAGTTTTATGAGCGTTTTTGGTGATAATACATAAAAAATCACTAAAAACTCTAAAGATATTGCATTGGAGATGTCAGATTATTGAAGGTAACTTCTGCCATATCTTTCGTACGTTTTCAAATTTAAGTCATAACCCCAAAAAACTTGGCTACTGAGACCTAAAAAATAACGGCCTTAAATCATATAAACAAATTATTTTTGTATTTTTATTTGCGGGTTGTCTGTTATGGTTATGACTTAGCATTCCAACTTTGAGTTTGAAAAAATAAGTACATTTGCCAGAAATCAAAATAAGTACAAATAAGTACAATTCCAAGCCATGGTGTGATGTGGTGGCAGCAGTAAAGAGAAAGATCAAATGAAACGAAGAAAGAAGGCAAAGAACAGCTGTCAACGCAATGTGTTTTAAAATTTTTTGACATTTGTACGTTGCCGATTTAATTGCATTTTTTATTGTTAAGAGAACGATCCTGTGACCATGGTTCCGTGGACCAGCGCAAATGATATTTATTATTATTTTGAAAAACAGATTTCGGCTTTCGCCCGAAAAAGTACAAATTAAGTACGCTTTGAAAAATAAGTACGCTTTGAAAAATAAGTACAGGAAGCTGAAAAAATTTTTAAGACAATCGTCAGAGAATACTTAGGGAATGAAAAAAAAACTGTAAAAGTATTAAATTTATTTTGAGTTTAGTGACACAGTGGGCTCAAAGTTGAACTTTGTACACCAAAAATGTTCTATGAAACTTTTTATAAAAGCGATTGTTAGATAAGGCGCTCAGATACTTGTTTGAAACAAAATGCAATGATGTAAAAATCAATTTAATTTTCTTTTATCGCCTTTATATGAATTGTACGGATTTTTCAAAAATTATAAATTTTAAAACTTTGACAGAAAAAAAAAGTATATCCTCGGATTTCGGAAATATTTTTTTAAATGTAATGTGAGAAAGTATTGTTAGCTAAAAGACAAAAATTCAGCTGCTTTTTTAACAAACTTTTTTTTTATCAAGTTTTTCCAAATGTTGTTTTAGAAGGAACAAAAAATAGTGACTTTTATGAAATGCTCTTATTAATTTATTTGTATCGAAATTTACCAAAATTGCATATTGGCAGAAAGTTCATAGATTATACAATACTTACCAAAAAATGTTTGCTTAAGCTTTTGTATTCTATGTGTGAATTATGCTGATTTTTTTAAAATTAGGGCTTAAAAAGTAATAATTGAGAAAATTGGCAAACCGTTCTTACAAGTGGTCATAGTCCCCCAAAAAAATGTTTTTGTTGTTTTTACCCAAAAAACGTCTGTGCCAAATTTCAAGACTCTAGCGCTATTACAACTGTTAATGACCACCTTTTTTGTTTTTTCTCTAATAACTCGAAAATTATAGAAGATATCGCAAAATTAGTAATTTTTTTGCAATCAACATTGCCAAGTTAATGAAATTGATACCCATTTTGAAAAAAGTTCTCAACCAAATCCCAAATTTGTATGGGAGGTAGGCGTGTCCGTGAACCGATTTTTTTCATATTCACAAGTTTTTGTTGTTTTATCCCAAAAAACGTCTGGCCAAATTTCAAGACTCTAGCGCTATTACAACTGTTAATGGCCACCTTTTTTGGCTTTTCTCTAATAACTCGAAAACTATAAAAGATATCGCAAAATTAGTAATTTATTTTTAAATCAGCATTGCCAAGTTAAAGGGAGTTGATACCAGAGACGTGAAACGGTTTTGAACCGAACCGGTTTTGAACCGGAAAACCGCTTTTTTTTTACTAATTAACTGAACCATTAACCGAACCGAAATTCTCCTCAAATGTTTGATCCGAACCGAAAACCGAACCACTTTTTATAAAAGTTTGAAGGTTCATTTTGACCAATTTTCAATAGAAAAATTTTCCACATTTTTATGTTTTCCTTTGTTAAATATGGTAATACTATGTTTGCTTACCATGTGGCAATATCATATGTAAAGATCAATGGCAACCCATCTCATTTGGCAGACATGTGTCACTTAATTTGCGCGTTTTTGCAATTTGCTATTTATTTTATAAAATGTCAAAATATCCAGTGCACAATTATTTCGTTTATTGCGAGTCCAGTGATAAAAACGAATGTAAACATTGCGACGTGAAAATGAAGGGAAAACATGCTCAACATTTTCGGTAGAGAGGGCATTTTCCACCCTCAAATTTATTCTAGGAGACCTGCGGGGAAATATTGACGAGGACTTGCTAGAAGATATTCTTCTCATCAATCTCAACTGATTATTGTAAGTCAAATTTTTTATCAAATAAGTGTTTTTTACTACGTACTTATAGCGTATGACAAATATTTCACAGTAAACAAAATTATGAAATCACACATTAAAACGTACTTATAGTTACAACCAGTGTTGGCATGTCACAAATGTCGCGCGACATATACAACATTTACGACGTTTACGACCTTCGAGTCTTTGTGACAAACATTGAGTTTACGACAAATAAACGGAATTTCTTGCATTTGAATTTTCAATTACATTTCACGATTACCTGTAAGGGGGGTTCAGATCATAAAATTGGTTGTCAAACATGTTCAAGTGTTGTGAAATCGAGATTGATCTGGAGTTTGCGATATTTGTGACACTTACGACAGTTTACGACGTGTGACTGTCGTAAACCTAAAAATCCATGTGACATGCCAACACTGGTTACAACGGATAATGGAAGGAACATGCTTAAAGCAATTACTTCACTCCAACCCCTAACTGAAGAATATAGCGGAGACGAAATGGAGGATGAAACAGATTTTAATGAATTTGGTCCTGTTAGCTTAGACGGAATTCATTCCATACGCTGTGCAGCTCAAACAATGCAACTTGCTGTATGGGACTTACTAAAAAGCTCTCCAATACAGTCAGTACTTGAAAAGGTAAGTTATTCAAAATAATTAGAAATTACGTTGCGCAACTACGTACTACTATATGCAAACAAGTCATGGTAATAAGTTGGTTTTGCTTTAATAGTATAGATAGAAAATTTGAGAGCAACAGAAATATCTTTTTTTTTAGATTCGAAGCCTCACAAAAATATTACGAACTCCCACAAACAGGCAGTTTTTAAAAACCTTCACAAATGCAACTCCGAAGCTTGATATGCCGACTCGGTGGAGCTCTACATATACTATGCTAACAAGTATAATTGCATTAAAGCCCTTTTTGCAAAATATTACAGACTCCAAAAAAAATAATTAATATCCCAGAAAGTTCTTGGAATATTATTCATGAATTACTAATATCATTGAAATTTCTTAATGATGCCACTATTAAATTTCAAAAAGAGCAATTGACATTGGGTGAATTTTATAAGGTAGAAAAAAATTATAAACGCAAAAATATTTAGCTATCTTCTAACTTCAAATCGTAGAAAGAAAATATTGCTGTGGTTACAAAGAAAAATAATTTCAATTTTGCAGTAACTATATGCAATTAAACATTATTTTTTACATAGATATGGCTTGAAACAAAAGTAGAAATTGACAGCTTAGAAGGCACAAAAGCTCACAAAAGCACACAAAATACAAGAGCTATACTAGAGCGAAGAGAAGAAACGCTTTTTAGTAATGATGCTATAGCAGCTACATACTTAGATCCAAGATATAAAAGAACTTTATCCACTCAGGAAAATTCCGCAGCACTGAAGCATATCAATATAGTAATAATGCAGATGCATGAATTACGAAAAGTATAATATTTTTCATTAAAAAAAAAACATTCCTAAGTGTTTCTATATTTAAGATTAAAAGCAAAAATAACTTACAGACAATTTCACCTTCATTAACTCAGATAGAAACCATAAATGTGAACGAACCATCTACATCCTCGTCAAACATACCATCTATCCAAAAGTCTAAGCTGGAGCACTTTCTGAGTAAGTTTGACACAGCTTCATCAGATGAGAGCGATGACGAGGATGGGTATGTGCGTACTTGTTTCAATGAGGCAAAGAGCTTCAGCAAAAATACGTCCAATTTGAGTATAAATGTACTTAATTACTGAAATGATTCCAATTATTTGTTTTTTGGCAAAGTTACTCAAACAATTCAAGCAGTCCCAGCAACTCAAGTTTCTGTAGAACGAGCATTCTCTGCTCTAAAGTTAATTTTAGCAAATAAGAGAACTTCTCTGAGTAAAGAACACCTAAAAAAACTTATTTTTATAAAACTTAACTCTTAATGTTTTATTATCTTTTATTTAAAGCTTCTTTAACTTTTTATCATTTCATTTAGTCCGAATTTTTTCGCTATCAAATTATTTTATACAATAATAGAATTTTCTAAAACCAATTTAGTTTTAAAATACCACTTAATTTTTTTTTCCATTTTTGGTACTTAAATATTTTTAAACTATTTAAATTTAAAATCTAAATAATGTAAAAAATATTTAAATACCAATTAGTTAAGTAAACAATGGATTTTGCTTTATTAATTTTGTACTAACTACTCAGACAGGCCCGTGCGCAAGGGGGACGTTTTGGGGGTTCAAACCACCCCCATTGAAAATTTTTTTACATAGACTTTTATTGACAATATGTTCTTACTTAAATAAAAAAGCAAAAAGACTTGCCTCTTCCCAAAAATTTAAAATTTTATGAAAATAAAAAAACTCACATACATACATATGTATGTATAGAAAATGGTATAAAAGGTTTAATAAATGATACACTTAAAAATTTACTTCTGTATATACTTTTCAAATGATACCCATTTTGTTGAGATCACTTAAAAGGTTTGAAGCTTATACTCGTAGTAATTTTTAGAAAGTTTATCCACAACTTCCGATATTTCACAAATCAGATCCAAGCGAAAGTTGTCGTTTGAATATCCTGTTTTTTGATTAAAAAAAAACCTTATTTTGGGAGAAGAATAAGAAATTCAAAGTGTTGGTAAGGTTATCTTTCTTCAAAATTTTTCCCAGCTAATCCTTTCTGAAACCTTTTTGCCATTCATTTTTTAATTCACAAAAATGTTTCTAAAATATCTTTGATATAACATCTTCTGTTTTTTTTTTTGTTTTGTTATATGTTATTCCTCAATCAAACCTTAGAATGCATGCACTTTCATATTAAAATTCCCGCCATAACTTTGAAAAATGTGAGTTCCAATTGTATGATATTTTCCGAAGTTATGTCGGGAATTTCGATATGAAGGTACATGCATTCTTAGATTTGATTGAGGAATAACATATAAAAATATCATAAAAAAAGATTTTATATTAAAGTTGTTTCGAGACATATTTTGTTAAATAAAAAAATTAATGTTTCAACAAGTTTAGTTAAATCATTTTTAGTTTTTTTTATAAAGTTACGGTATTCCTTAACAAAAAAGATCTAATGATTTTTATCCTATCTCCTATAGTTTTTGAGATATTTCGTTTCAAAAAATGCTCAAAAAGGTAATAAAAAAATTAAGTGTGCAATTATTAAAAGAATGACCGATATGTGTTTACATATATACTTTACACACATAAGCATATATATATAATATATGTATGTATAATAATAAAGCAATTTTTGAATTTTTTGTATGCTTTGCAGTCAAAAATACTTTTTTACGAACTTTTGAAAGATTTTTTTTTTTAAGATGAGGACCTTTTTTTTTGCTCTTCAAGATTTTTCTTTTCGTTAGGGGGCGCATATTCATAGTTAGCCTATTAGCCTAGGGCGGTCTGAGGAATATCCGAGTTAAACCCCCCCCCCATGGATGATTTCTACGCACGGGCCTGTACTCAGATATTACCATTTTACGTATTTAATAAATTTTGAACTGTAGTATTTTATATTATCTGTTTTTCTTATTGAGTTTCTGTTTTAAAATTTTTAATGAATAATTGAATTCTGCTAATTTTTATTGAAATGTATAAATAGTTTTTAAGTTTTTAAAGCTATGTGAAAAAATTGGTATGACCGCGACATTAACAAAATTTAGTTTATTACTATAAGTGAGTATTTTTACGAACAGGCATAGAATATGTAATTTTTGAGATTGAAAACCTTAAAGTTTCTTTAAAGCATCTGTCAGTATGCCTGTCTGTCAGAGGAAAAACTTTTCTTACAATAATTTACAATAAGACCACTTAAAGAGAAAGATTAAGACAGGTAGCCTCCATATGTACATTAGAGCGGTTCAAAAAAAAAAGCTTTTGATTTTTTCACGATGTATCAGTAGATTACAATAGCCCTACAGGATTTTCATCAATTTAAAACTGGATTACCACCGCCTGTGTTAAGTTGCCTACCCATTTTCGAAAATATTGATATAAAAAATGGTGCAAGCTCAGGCCCGTGCACAGAAATCATCCAAGGGGGGTTTTAACTCGGATGTCAGGTTATAAAGTTCGTAAAAAAAGTATTTTTGACTACAAGAATAAAAAACGAAATATCTCAAAAACTATAGGAGATATGATAAAAATTATAGAATTTTTTTTTTTTAAGAAAAAATAGTTTTTCTATAACTTTATAAAAAAAATTAAAAGATTTAAAAAAAATTTTCTCGAAACATCTTTAATATAACATCTTCTTTTTTTATAATTTTTTTATGTTATTTCTCAATCAAACCTAAGAATGCATGTACTTTCATAACGAAATTCCCGACATAACTGTCAAAATATTATAAAATTCATACAATTAGAACTCACATTTTCCAAAATTATGTCGGGAATTTCGATATGAAAGTACACCTAATTTTGATTTAACGCGATTCAAAATAAATGTTGCGTTCGTTTTTTGCGCGAATTTATTTGATTTAACGCGGTTCAACAATACATGAGCTTGAAAATGAAGTTGAAATTCTAAGTGATGACAATGACATTCAAGTTTCTCAAAAAAAAAAAGTGCGTGTTTTATCAGAAAATAATACCGATTAAATAATTCATTACAATACTTATATTTTACCTGTTTTTATTTTACTAAAATGATTTTTTTTTTTTTTTTGTTGATTTCTTATATGTTGCATTTCTTTTTGATTAATTAATATTTTCATTGCATTTTTTATTTTTTCTATGTAATGTATTAATAAACATAAGTGTTATAAGCTATTTAAATGAAATAGGTCACAGCGCCTGTAAAAATAATAACTTTTTATACTTTTATGTTATTATTTTTGTTGATTTTTCAAATGTGGAACCAATTCCTTACTTTTATATTGATACTGTATCTTTTTTTACGCGATTTTTTTTACGCGGATTTTTCGAGAACGTATCGCGTAAAAACTGAATTAGGTGTACATGCAATCTTAGGTTTGATTGAGGAATGACATATAAAAAAATAAAAAAAAACTGAAGATGTTATATCAAAGATATTTTGAAACATTTTTGTGAATTAAAAAATTAATGGCAAAAAAGATTTCAGGAAGTATTAGTTGGGAAAAATTTTCAAGCAAGATAACCTTACCAACACTTTCAATTTCTTATTCTTCTCCCAAAATAAGGTTGTTTTTAATAAAAAAAACAGAATATTTAAACGACAACTTTCGGTTGGATCTGGTTTCTGAAATATCGGAAGTTGCGGATAAATTTTCTAAAAATTACTATGAGTATAAGCTACAAACCTTTTAACTGATCTCAACAAAATGGGCATCATTTGAAAAGTATATACATATGTACATACATACACAAGTAAATTTTTAAGTGTATTATTTATTATACCTTTTATACCTTTTTCTGTACATGTGTATGTGAGTTTTTTTTAATTCCATAAAATTTTTAATTTTTCGTAAGAGGTGCAAGTCTTTTTGGTTTTTCATTTAAGTAAGAACACATTGTCAATAAAGTCTATGTAAAAAAATTTCCAATGTGGGGGTTAGAACCCCCAAAACCCCCCGTGCGCACGGGCCTGTGCAAGCTAAAGAGGTTATCAAATTTTGCAACAAAGTGGTTATGCTTTTCGAATTATTATCGAATGCGTGATCAGTTTTTCTTCTTCTTCTTTTTTTCTTATAAAAAAATTGGAAATTGCCCGGACAAAAATCAAAAAATTGCCAATTTTCTACTTTCAAGTTGCAAAATCTTGATATAATATTTTACCGCCGATCTAGTGGTACATTATTTTTAATGTACCTTTATTTGCTTAAGAGAAAACGGTTAAACGAATATCAATATCTTCTTTCAAAACCAAGATATCTGCATGTTTCTATATTAATATACCTGAAATTCTTCGATTCGGCGTTGACATATATACATATTAAGCTGATTCAAAATTTATTTTTTGTTCTAAACAACTATTATCGATCGAGGAACTTAAATCCGTGATTAGTTTTTCGTCTTCTTCTTTTTTTCTTATAAAAAAATTTAAAATTGACTGGAAAAAAACATAAAATACCGATTTTCTGCTTTCAATTTGCCGATCCCGTTGTACAATATTTTTAGTGTAATTTTATTTGCTTAAAAGAATGCCGTAAACCGCATATCATTAACGCTTGCAAAAACTATTGCAAGAACTTGAATTGGGCGACATGCGTGGAGATATGAATGACAACATGCTCAAATCAATTTGGATGAATAGATTTCCAGCAAATATAAGATCGATTATATCTATTAGCGACGAACCTCTCGAAAAAGTTGCTTCCATGGCAGATAAAGTTATGGAAGTTGGCGACGTGAAATCTGTTAATTCAAACTGAACGAAGTAAACGAACGCTCAAGAAGATGATGCAACGTTCCCGTAGTAGCTCAAGAAGTAGCAACTATTCCCGCACAAGTTCCAATTCTAACGATGAAAGCATTTGCTGGTTCCATAGAACATTTGGCGACAAAGGCAAAAAATTGTCGTGCACCGTGCATACATGCAAAAAACTAAATTGTCCGTTTCAAATGGCGGTTAACGACGGACAGAAATCAGCCAACCGCCGTCTTATTGTTTTTGACAAAAATTCAAAACTTAAATTATTAGTAGATACTGGCGCGGACATTAGCGTGATACCACCAAATCAAACGAAAATTAAAACATACGGCGAAAAAAAAATTACCTTAAATTTAGGTTTACGCCGACCACTTCAATGGACATTTATAATAGCTGACGTATCACATCCAATATTAGGCGCTGACTTTTTATCACATTACAACATTTCTGTTAACATTCGCAGTAGTAAATTGATCGACGAGCTCACCAGTATCTCACATAATTGTACAATGGCAATCTTAAAAAACCCCATTGATAATTTATCATGCAATAATCATAACAGTCGGGGAGGCGAGCGACAAACCATTGCAAGCATTTTATAAAATCTGAATTTTTGATATTATGTCACATTTGTTGTGTAGAAACATAGCCTGCCGTCAGTCAGCCTGGTTCCTTAGCGTTTGGTGCGGGGGCAGCTTTAAATTTGTATAAAAACCATAGACCTTGCAACTACTTTATAAAATCTCAAAATTGCCTAATTTCATCCAAATAAAGGTATTAAAATGACCAATAAATATGTATTATTACATATCCCATTGAGTAAGCGGTTTAAAAGATATCGATGAAAACAGGCCAGACTTTCAAAAAAATTAAGCTTTACATTTGATTCTGTGGCCACGGAAAAATAGAAATAAAATAAATAAAAATAATTTTACTTCATGCTCGTGGAGCTAATATCTTTACGCAAAAATTAAGACATACCAGGAGAAAATCGATTATAAAATGACAACGTTAGGAGCGATTGAATGAGTGAATCCAACGGCAATTTGTTGAATCTAATCGTTGCAAAAAAAGTTTTTGTTTTTGTTCCTTTGATGAGAGGTTACTATTCTTATGTGAAAATTCCCGCTGAATTCGGAAATGAAAATAAATTTTTTTTTTGGTACAATTTTTGAGATATTGAGGTTTTTTAATTTGTTTGACCTCTTTTCATTTTAAAATTCATATCTCGAGCTAGAAATGCTCAATATAATCGTTTTGGTACCAAATTAAAGGTATTAAACTAACAAACAAACGTATGTGAGTGAATTTTTTATTGGATGAACGATTGAAAAGATATTGATACAAAATTACCAGATTTTAAAAAATCAAGTTTTACAGTTGATTCTGTGGGCAAGACAAACTAGAAATGTGAGATTTTCGACCTAGTTGCTTTCTACAATAACCTTTGGATCCTAAGCCATCAGAAGTCTTAAACAAATTTATTCTGACAATACTAAAACAGCAAAAACATAGAGATTAAACTCAGCAAATTGTCGAAAAAATTAATTAATTAAGAAAACATGAACTTGGAATTATTCATTCAATCGGTCCCAACTTTGTCATTTTACAATCAATTTTCTTTTAGTTAGTCTTATTTTTTATGTAATAGTATCAAATTTACGTAAACGAAGTTTTTCACCGATTTGTATTTTTTCGTGGCCACAAGTACGCCGGAAAGTTTAATTTTTTTAAATATCTGGCCTGTTTTCAATATCTCGTGAACCACTTTCTTATTTAAAGATCTAAGTACATAAGTTTGTTTGTTACTTTAATACCTTTAATTTGGTATCAAAAACAATTAATTTGAGCATTTCTAGCTGGAGATATGAATTTTAAAGTGAAAAGAGGTCGAACAAATTAGGTAACCTCAATATCTCAAAAACTGTACCATAAAAAAAAATTTATTTTCATTTCCGAATTCAGCGGGAAAATGCACATAAGAAAAGTAACCTCTCATCAAAGGAACAAAAACAAAAACTTTTTTTGTAACGATTAAATTCAACAAATTGCCGTTGGATTCACTCATTCAATCGCTCCTAACGTTGTCATTTTATGATCGATTTTCTCTTGGTATGTCTTAATTTGTGCGTGAAGATATTATCTCTACGGGCATGAAGCAACATTATTTTTATTTATTTTATTTCTATTTTTCCGTGGCCACAGAATCAAATGTAAAGCTTAATTTTTTTGAAAATCTGGCCTGTTTTCATCGATATCTTTTGAACCGTATATCAATGGGATATGTAATAATACATACTTATTGGTCATTTTAATACCTTTAATTTGGATGATTAGGCAATTTTGAGATTTTATAAAGTAGTTGCAAGGTCTATGGTTTTTATACAAATTTAAAGCTGCGATGAAATCGGGCAATTTTGAGATTTTATAAAGTTGTTGCAAGGTCTATGGTTTTTATACAAATTTAAAGCTGCCCCCGCACCAAACGCTAAGGAACCAGGCTGACTGACGGCAGGCTATGTCTCTACACAACAAATGTGACATAATATCAAAAATTCAGATTTTATAAAATGCTTGCAACGGTTTGTCGCTCGTTCTCGGACTATAACGATTCATTTCAGGATTTAATTTTCGGATTTAGAGATATTACACAAAATATTCCACAAAAAAAAAAACACAAATCATGGTGTTACTCATCATATTATTACCAATGGGCCACCGATCTATGCGAAACCTTGCCGCCTCGCACCCGATATGTTGAAAATCGCTAAAGCTGAAATTCAAACACTTCTAGATGCAGGTATATGTCGCTCTTCGCGAAGCCCATGGGCTAGTCCATTGCACATGGTAAAAAAAAAAAAATGGTGAGTGGCGCCCGTGTGTTGATTTCAGGCGACTCAACAGCGTAACTGAACCTGATACATACCCCATTCCTCACTTACACGATTTTACTCATTTGCTTGAGGGTTGTACAATATTTTTAACGATAGATATGAGACGAGCATATAACCAGCTCACCGTCGAAGAAGGCGATATACAAAAGACTGCCATCACAACAGCGTTCGGCATGTATGATTTCATGTACATGTGTTTTGGCTTACGAAACGCAGGCCAAACCTTTCAACGCTTCATGGACAATATTTTGCGAGAATTCGAATTCGCTTGGCCATATTTGGATGACGTTTTTATCGCTTCAAAAAATGTCGTGGAACATCGAGAACACATTAGACTAGTTTTTAAAAAAATACTCGAATATGGCATGCAAATTAATCCTTCCAAATGCGTTTTTGGAAAAGAAGACGTGCTTTTTTTGGGTTTCAGAATTGACAAAAAAGGTATTCAGCCACCGTTTGAGAGAATTCATCACTTGAAAAATTTTAATTTACCGACAAGGGTTTGCGATATAAAAGGATTCCTTATGCTTAATTTCCGTATGCTTAATTTTTTTCGACGATTTTTGCCTGGAGCTGCTCAACAACAGTTACCATTTGTTGAAATTCTGAAAGGCAACAAGAAAAACGACACCACAGTCACTAAGTGGACCGAAGAGTTAAGAACAGCTTTCGAAAATTGTAAAAATGATTTATGCAACGCTACGCTTCTTTTATACCCTAAATCTGGTGCACTATTATTATTAACTACGGATGCATCTAGTAACGCTTTAGGCGCAGTTTTACAGCAATATGTTGACGATCACTGGCAACCACTTGGATTTTTTTCACAAAAGCTGACAGACGCGCAAACGAGATACAGTGTATACGATCGCGAATTATCAGCCGCATACAGTGCAGTAAAATATTTTAGACACATGGTAGAAGGGCGTGAATTTTTTTATTTGACTGACCATAAACCATTGCAATATGCATTTCAACAAAAGTGGAAAAGGCTTCACCAATTCAATTTTAATTTTTACAAAGTAGATTTTAAAATGTCTGCAATAATTTATTATATTTTAAAAGGACTATACTATTTTTTAAAAAGTTCATTATAAAGTTTTAATGATGAAATAATAATAACTGAAATTTATTTTTAAAATTTTTTGTGTGTTGAACAAAATTGGGACGGCCAGCGAGTTTCCGTTGCCGCTTTCCCGACCCCGTCCCAATTCTGTTCAACACATTACTTCAAAGCCAATTAGTAAGAGTTTGGCAAGCCTTATATATTTATTTTTTTTTGCATGAACATGTTGAGAACTCAAACAGAGTACAAATTATACACAAAAGAGAAATAAAATTCAATATAATAAAAATTAATAATCTTGAAATAATTTTTCTATAACTACTTTTTGATAGATTTGGAGTTTTAACGACCTTTATTATTCATAAGAGATGTTTGGCTGGCTCTAGGTCAACAAAATTTAGATATAACAACACAAAATTAATTTTTTAAAAAAAAATTTTTTTTGTTTTTAAGTTATATTTTATTTCTTCAATATTTCGAGTTGATCTTGCAACTCATCATCAGGAAGATTTCAATTTTAACGTATTAATACAAACACGGAGTAAATACAACTCAGTAATAGTTTAGTATAGTAATTACCTGTATATAATATAATTACCCTATTATATTAGTTACGTTTTTTTTAGTAAATGAAAATAATCGCGCAATGTGTAGATTTTGTAATTAATTTAATGTGAAATATATCTAATTTTGCTAAGGGTTTTTGAGACGTAAAAGTGAGGACCTTTTTTTTTTTTTTTGATAGTAAATTTTAGAACAATTTCGTGCATTTTAGGAAAATTGTGTGTTCAAGTCAAAAAAAAAAGTACATTCGGGCTGTAAAAAGTACATTTAAAGTCTCGATTCAGTACATTTTCACAAAACCCAAATGCCATCACTGATAGGGTTAACATTTTATTCAAATTGGATCGTTAAACTATTACTCATTGCGGTTCATTTTCATTTACTAAAAAACAAAAAGAAAGGCAAATATTATAAATTGTCCAAATGTACCGAAAATGTACTGAAAATGTGCTAAAAATTTGGCGAATGTACTGAAAATGCCCCAAATGTACTGAATGTACTGAAAACTTGTCGAATGTACTGACAACGATTTTTCAGGACGCAAATGTACCGAAAAAATCGATTCGGTGTGCCGTTGAGAGTATCTACTGATCAAGGTCGTCAATTTGAATACTAATTTTTTCGCGAGCTCACAAAACTGTTGGGCATTAATCATCTAAAAACAACCGCTTATCACCCAGCTGCTAACGGAATTATAGAACGTTTTCATCGAGCGCTAAAAACAGCAATAAAATGCTACGCTACGGAAAAATGGTTCGACGTACTTCCTTTAACATTGCTTGGTTTTCGCTGCTCGATAAAAAACGATATAGACGCTACACCTGCTTCATTGGTTTACGGAACTAATTTACGCATTCCAGGAGAATTTTTACATAACTAAGGCGAAACTAGAGCTGAAAACGAATTTATTACCGATTTCAAACAAGGTATGCAACAATTGAGGCCTAAGCAGACCGCCGATCATTCAAAGCAGACGCCATTTATTCAAAAATCGCTTAGTAACACCACTGCAGTTTTCGTTCGCAACGATGCAGTTAAACGTCCCCTACAACCTACATACGAAGGTCCGTATCCAGTTTTCAAACGATATGAAAAATATTTCGTTATAGACATAAAAGGTCGAAAGGCAAAAATATCCATAGACAGACTTAAGGCTGCATATAAAATCAACATGACAGAACAACATACATATCAAGTAACACCGTTGAACTATACTAAAAGGTCAGGACGGCATGTCCGTTTTCGTCTTCCGGAGGGGGAGTAATGTGGCATCCCTGTTACCGAGCGGCAGCCTTGATAAGAAAGACAAGAGAAAACGTCAAATGTTGAAAACCGACACTAATTATTAATTTTGAAATATTTCTGAATCACAACGCTTTTTTGTTTCTAAATACATAAATAAAATATATATTTTAAATAATTAAACTTATTCAAATCGTAGCATTATTTGACATAAGCTTAATATGTATATGTATATTAGGGTGTTTCATTTTTTTTAAAGGTTCTGAAGAACTTTAAACCGAAATTCGATTTATTATCAAAAAAAAGTAATTCCTGAATTTTTTCAGATTTTTTTGAGGTCATTTACCACCATTTTAATAAAAAAACTCTCACAATACATTTTTTCCTTAATAATTTTTTTTCAAGACTTCTAAACTAAATTTTTTCTTGTCTAAATATTAAAGAATAATAATATCTTTGGGTTAGGTATCGAAAAATAGGTTTTTACCTATCTTCTTAGTGTGAAAATTGGAAGAAATGGACAAAAAATTGCCTAATATTTTTAAGAAAACAAGCGAAAAAAGCAAAAATTAGGCAAGTTTTTGTCCATTTCTTCCAATTTTCACACTTAGAAGATAGGTAAAAACTTTTTTTTCGATACCTAACCCAAAGATATTATTATTCTTTAATATTTAGACAAAAAAAAATTTAGTTTAGAAGTCATGAATAAAAATTATAAAGGAAAAAATGAATTAAGCGAGTTTTTTTATTAAAATGGCGATTGGCGAGTGGTAAATGACCTCAAAAAAATCTGAAAAAATTCATGAATTACTTTTTTTTTATAATAAATCGAAGTTTGGTTTAAGGTTTGAATTTGGGGAACCTTTGAAAAAAAGTGAAACACCCTAATGTATATGTCATCACCGAATCGAAGAATATCAGGTCTATTAATTTAGAAAAATGCAAATATCATGGTTTTGAAGAAGATATTGATATGCGGTTTACGGTTTTCTCTTAAGCAAATAAAGGTACATTAAAAATAATGTACCACAAGATCGGCGAAAATATATTATATCAAGATTTTGCACCTTGAAAGTAGAAAATTTGCATGTTTTAATTATTGTCCGGGCAATTTTAAATTTTTTTACAAGAAAAAATTAAATTGATGAAAATCCTTATGGGTTGTTTTGTCTAAGCATATAGGGCTATTGTAATCCACTGACACATCGTGAAAAAATCAAAAAGGTTTTTTTTGAACCGCTCTAATGTACATATATACATCGTTAGCCGACTACACTAGAAAATCAGAACACTTGTGGACGAAATGAACCGATTTAAAAATTCGATTTGACACGAGTACGAATAAAACTTAGGTAGCATGTATTTCTTAATTTTTTCTTAAAAGCATCAAATAGAAAAGCAAAACTGAATTTATTGCCTCCTTCATTTACGATTTTTTTTTATTACCTGTTTAGACATTTATGGAAATTCCTCGAATTTTTGGTCGATATTGAGAATTGATTTGTAACCGGCGATTTCTTAAGATTTTAGATTACCGTAAAAGAAACCCAAATACTCAAAATAAATTTTTAAGAAAGGATGGAGCAAAGTAAACGGCGTCCAAAACACCCTTAAGCATGGTCGGGGACCTCCCCTGTCACGTCCAAAATCCATTTTCCATCCATGCGTGAAATAAATTTTTTTTCAAAAAATGGGTCCGAAACACCTTTTTTGATGGTCGGGACTACTCCTGTTACTTTCGAAATCCATTTTCGGGATTTTTCTATAGGTTCGTGCAATAAATTTTTTTTCTAAAAATGGGTCCGAAGCACCCCTTAACACATTGAGGACGAAGCCGATTTTGCTAATGTTTCCTGGGGGACCATGTTTTTTGCGCTTTAAAATACTTAGAATAGTTCAAATTTACACTTAAAATTTTCATCCAAAAAATAAGGCTACTCACGGTACGCCAGAATTGACTTCAACCTCGAAGTCTTTGCACCTTGCGGATTTTTGCAGAGGGTCATTGTAGGGCTCTTTCCGGTCAAAAATATTCGAAAGTTAAAATCGTAGAGGTGGCCGTTTTTTTTTCAATGATTTTCAATTTTTTTTCTTTTTTCATATCACACGACGCTTTTTTATATAAGTTTACTTTGGGAGTGCGTCTCACTTTTTTATAAAATCATATTTATCTTACTAGAGTTTCAATACTGAACACGAATATGGAATCAAAAGTTAGATAACGTATTTAATTTCGGAGATATAGCCATCGGAAGTCGGAGATATAGCTTTTAATGAAGTCGTTGTCATAATTTGGGATGTCATATGAAAGATTATTTAATGAACTCTAATATAAGCTCATAAAAGTTGGAAATTTCACCTATAGTTTTTGATAATTTTCGAGATATGACACTTTATCGAAATTTCTGGTCAACTTTTTTTTTAAAAAAGCGTTATATTTTAGAAAAATTTTAATTAATACATAAAAAAGCGCATTTTATGTCCTTTCAAATGGTGTGCTATTCTAAGTTGGTTTTTCTTGGGTATCCGAATTTTTTAAGGAAGAAAAGTGAACTAGCTCTAGAAATTAACTTGAAAATTTGGGATTTTTCGAAAAAGCATGAGCCAGATCACCAACAACAACAAAAAGAAGAACAAAGCAACAGTATCAATAATAACAACAATAAAAACAATAACATATTTACTTGCGGTGGTATTTTTCACCAAAAAACTAAAAATTTTAATAAAAAATTCAGCGATCAATATTTGAAGTAAAGGAGGGTTGAGGACCTCCCTTGTCACTTCTAAAATCCATTTGCACCCTTTTCCCATCGGTTCGTGCAACAAAATTTTTTTCGTAAAATCGGTCCAAAACACTCTTTTAGGAGGGTCGGGTCCTTTTTTTGTGGCTTTCAAAATCCATTTTCCGCTTTTTCCCATTGATTTGTGCAACAACATTTTTTTGCGAAAAATCGGTCTAAGACACCCTTTTAGGAGGGTCGCGTCCTTTTTTTGTGGTTTCCAAAATCCATTTTCAGCGTTTTCCCATCGATTCTAGCATTAAATTTTTTTTTCGAAAAATCGGTCCAAAACACTTTTTTAGGAGGGTCGGGACTTTTTTTTGTGGCTTCAAAAATTAATTTTCAGCCTTTTCCCATCGATTCGTGCAACAAAATTTATTTCGAAAAATCGGTCCAAAACACCCTTTTAGGAAGGTCGGGACCTTTTTTTGTGCTTCCAAAATCCAGTTTCAGCATTTTCCCATCGATTCGTGCAACAAAATTTTTTTCGAAAAATCGGTCCAAAATACCCTTTTAGGAGGGTCGGGGCCTTTTTTATGACTTCCAAAATCCACTTTCAACTTTTTTCCATCGATTCGAGCAACAAAATTTTTTTCGAAAAATCGGTCCAAAAAACTCTTTTAGGAGGGTCGGGGACCACCCTTGTCACTTTCAAAATCCATTTTCAGCCTTTTCCCATCGATTTGTGCAAGAAATTTTTTTCAAAAAATTGGTCCAAAACACCCTTTTAGGAGGGTCGGAACCTTTTTTGTGGCTTCCAAAATCCATTTTCAGCCTTTTCCCATCGATTCGTGCAACAAAATTTTTTTCGAAAAATCGGTCCAAAACACCCTTTTAGGAGGGTCGGAACCTTTTTTTGTGGCTTCCAGAATCCATTTTCAGCCTTTTCCCATCAATTCGTGCAACAAAATTTTTTTCGAAAAATTGGTCCAAAAAACTCTTTTAGGAGTGTCGTGGACCACCCTTGTCATTTTCAAAATCCATTTTCAGCCTTTTCCCACCGATTCGTGTAACAAAATTTTTTTCGAAAAATCGGTCGAAAACAACCTTTTAGGAGGGTCGAGGACCTCCCCTATCACTTCCAAAATCCATTTTCGGCCTTTTCCCATCGATGCGTGCAATCAAATTTTTTTTAAATTATAAGTGCGTAAATATCATAAATTTTTTCTATTTAGATCCTTTTGATTTTATTATGTATTAATAATCCTAAGTTTTCTCCTTTGAAATTTTTTGCTTAGCGATCCAAAATATTATTTTCCTCGTTTTTTCAAGCAAAAAAAACTTTATTTTCCACTTTGTGAAAATAAAAGTCAAAAAAACTTTTTACAAGTGACTTTTAAAAATAAAAGTAAAAAAAACTTATAAAAAAAACTTTTATCAATAAAATTTTTTTTTTAAGTTTTTAAAAACTCTTATTAATAAAAGTTTTTTTTAAAAGTTTTTTATAAAAGTTTTTCAGAAAAACTTTTATGTATGAGTTTTTTGAAAAGGAAAAACTTTTATTCAATAAAAGTTTTTAAAGAAAGTTTTTAAAAACTTTTATAACATAAAAGTTTTTAGAAACTTTTATTTTCATGACTTTTTGAATAAAAGTTTCAAGGTCTGAGATATACTTACATATATGAAACGAAGTCGGCTTAGTTACACTCTGTATAACTCAAGAACGGCTAAACTGATTTTAATGCTCTTAAATTTTTTGAATTTGTCTCCGCTCCGAGAATGAAATTGGCTACAAAAATTTTATTTAGGGTAAATATTTAGGGTGGCCCATACACAAAACTTTTTTTAAAATTAATAATCTCTGATTTGTTGGATTTGTTTTCGCCACAAAAATAACATAGGCCAAAAAAAATTTATTTAGGGTGCATTTTTAAGGTGGCCCTTATACAAAACTATTTTTAAAACAGCATTTTCACAAAGACCTCGTGATCGATTCATACCGACTTTACATTACATAGCTCGTATGAAGTGATATAGCTTAGACTAGGAATTGCCAACTGAGGTGCCCAAAAGTAAACAGTACGCTGATGTTTACAACAATAATTTCGCGTTAGTGTGTGTAGGAATTCCAACGAAAAAAAAAACATGAGTATAAATCAGTGATGGCATTTTCGGTACATTTGTACTTTTTTCGGTACATTTGCGTCCTTAAAAATCGTTGTCTGTACATTTGACAAGTTTTCAGTACATTCGGTACATTTGGGGCATTTTCAGTACATTCGCCAAACTTTTAGCTCATTTTCAGTACATTTTTGGTACATTTGGACAATTTATAATATTTACCATTTGTTTTGTTTTTTAGTAAATGAAAATAACCAGAATGCGTAGTTTTATAGTAATTACCTGTATATAATACAATTACACTATTATATTAATTACGATTTTTTTTTGTTTAATATTTAGTAAATGAAAATAATCGCGCAATGAGTAGTATTGGGTTTTTGAGATGGGAAAAGTGAAGACCTTTTTTTTGTTTTGTGTTAGTAAATTTTAGAACAATTTCGTACGTTTTAGGAAAATTGGGTGTTTAAGACCAAAAAGTACATTCGGGCTCTAAAAAGTACATTTGAAATCTCGATTCAGTACATTTTCACAAAACCCAAGTGCCATCACTGGTATAAATGTGTTTTGTCTTTACCACGTAAAGAAAACCCAGTAGAAATTCGTGCGTCACTGATGTAAATAAATAAATAAACTGCGAAAACATCGCATGGCTACACAAAAAATTATTAAACTCAAAATTCATCAAGAAAAACAAATAGTACTTTTCCGAGAATTAAAACTATTTTTCTATGAGTTTTTACAACAATGATACACAAGAGCAGTTTTTTTAGTCTCTCATTTTTTTTATAAGTCATTAATTCATGTGTAAAAAATTGCTTTTCGCAGACATAATGTCTTTGACCTGAAATTTTCACAACTGGTATTGCGCAACTCATTTGCGCACATTTGTTTTGTTTTCGCACGTTTGATTCCGACTGGGTCTATTATATTCATTCATTCAAACGAACCAGCGCATAGAAATCAGCAACTGCACGGCAGGACGAATGATAGCATGTTTCATAGAATTTGACCGCGGGAGGGTAAATGACCAACCCTAGCTTAGACTATAAAACTTTTAATTGGGGTGCATATTATATGTATACAGTAGACCTGTCCAGATATTTTCGAAATATGCATTTTTTAATGCGCTGAATGCTTATCTGTAAGCTCAATACATTTAACCCTTTAACGGGCAAGATAGAAATAGCTGGATTTTTGTTTTGTGAATTTTGGTTTCCGAATGATTTTGGTGCAAGAAACTCAAATTTTAAGTCTTTTTACACAATTTTTATTACTTTGGCAGCCAGGAGCAAAACGGTCTTACCTGGGTAAAGGTAAAAAAATTAAGCTGGAGCAGGCCCGTGCGCAAGGGGTGTGTTAAGTTATTTAATGCTGTATGACTTGTTATTTAAGATTTATTTTAATTCTTTAATTAATGACTATTTTAGTCAATGAATTTCATTTAATTTACTTATTTTTAAAACCACCTTTGGTATAGGTTTAAGGAGAATTAAATTACGCCCGTTTTAGAACGCGGCATCAAAGCCTAGTTATAAGAACTTGTAAAATTGTAAAATTAATTTAGTAATAGTAAAAGCCTGAAGCTATTAAGACATAAAAAACTCGTTTTACTCATTTTATTCGGAAGTGTAGCCAGGCGTTTATTTGGCGACAAACTAGTCGTCCAACATTTAGGCGCCCGAGCAGGGACTTAGACTCTCGTGTCGTATATTTTGTAATATTTCGGTGTTGTTTCCGACGCGCGTAAACTCAAAAATAAAATACTTAATCAATATTAAATTAATTAAAAACAATTTAATTCGGTTCGATTGTCAAACATGCGTTTATGTGTTCTTGCATTGTTTAGTAATGGAAACACGGCCGCATGATACCAACGTTAAGGTTGCATATAACAAAAACATAAAAAGAGATACACACTGTAAGTAAAGATTTTGGTATGCGAGCCTACAAACGCGTAATTTGATCGGTCGTAAAAAACAATTAAAGTGAAATATAAAAGAAAGATAATTGTGCGAAGTTTTGCTGAAAAACATTGAATTGCAGTTAGTGAAAAAGTTTTGTTCTTTAAAAACGGTGGTAAAAACAATAAAATTAAATAAAAAACAGAAAAATCAAAAACATTATAAAATTGTGCTGTCGTTTATTGCTGCTGTATTGCCGTCGCCGTAACCATAACAGGTTCCCCACAGTCGCCACACCACCACAACGAGACCGTCACAGCAGTGGAAGCATGGTTTGTTTCTGCCAGCTGTGCATAAGGGAAGAGCCACAACAGGTAACAAATGCGACCAGTAAAGCAATATGAAACTGTTAAAAAAGATACCGGCAAAAAGCCGAGTCAGATTTTGCATAATTGTGTAAGTAACTTTGTCGCTCACAACATACATATTTCGTAGTGAATCGCGCGTTAGTAGAGTCAAGTCCAATTTTATCAAAAATACTTGATAAAATTGAGAAAATTAGAAATTTCCTTTTGAAAGTACATAAGCGCCTGTACCGTTTATGTATTACAGGGTTCCGCAAAATCGTGCGAGAGTCCCGGTATAAAATAAACCGTTCCTACATACATACTTACGGAGGTTTCATTTACATAAATTTCATTTTCAATCGTTCCAACTTATGTACATACAAAAGTTGCCATAAGTTGCTAGTAAATAAAAACAAAGTTTTTTCATATCGTTGGTCTACGTACATAGCTAGCGCAAAGTGGTTGCAGTTAGCTGTACACACACACATACATTCACATACGCTGTTTAATAAATTGAGTGCTGTTGCTACTCAAGAAAAGTTTGCTACATTTCGTTTTCGTTGTTGCTATCATTGCAAATTAAGAGAATAGGTGCAACCCAATACATCTTAACACTGCAGAAACATTTCGTTGTTACTATTTCTAGTTTCTGTGATTGGATTTTGGGGTTAAATATTTTTCGTTGTAGCACTTCAACTTATGATCATTGAGCTCATAAGTTAGGATTTCTCTTGAAATTCATTAACTTAATTTCAAAGCAAACTACAGCATTTGTAGAATTTGAAGGGACAAATAAATACCTGCATATTTGTGATTTAGACCGTTTTTTCGTTGGCAAAGTAGTTGCAAAAAGCAATCTACATGCAACAATAAAATTTGTAATTAATTAAAATTTCTTTTCGATAAATTTAATTGAATAAACCATAATTTTCGTTGGCAAAGTAGTTGCATATTGCATTCTACACGCAACAATTAAGTTTGTAATTAATTAAAATTACTTTTCGATAAACTTAATTGAATAAACCCCATTATGGGAAAAAATAGTGAATCCTCAGACGATACTGTGGTAAGTATCATGGACGATACTGAAGTCCATGATAATCTACTAAAAAAAAGGGGATTAATTATGAGCAATATTTTGCGCATAAAGACATCAATTATTGAGAATACAATTTTTTTAAATTATTTCGAGCTGAATTGTCGTCTCGATTTTTTAAATAATTATTTGGATCAAGCAATGGCTTGCCAAACGGAAATCGAAAAATTCGATTCTGAGGACTCTTTCAGACCTGATCTGGAAGAGGAATATGTGGTTACAAAATCGTTACTACTGTCTATTATAGACAACAATAAGCCACAAATTGCTTCGGTGGTTCCTTCCAGTAACCCACGAGAAGCTTACAATAAGCCACAGCAGAATAAAACTGCTTCAAACAAATCTTCATTTTTGTGTTCTAAGCAAGTTGATACATGCAGAAAATGTCTTTTCTGTAAATCATCGGGACATTTTATTAATCTTTGTCTAAAATTTTTGGAACAATCGGTTCAACAGCGATTCGATTTTATAAAGGAAATTTGTGCGTGCATAAATTTTTTAAAACAAGGGCACACAGTTTCAAAATGCAAATATGCAAAATGTTCAGTAACTATTACTGAAAATGATGGTGCTCTTGAACCCATCGTTCAAAAGTTTCGTGCATTAGAAGACATGCCACAAGATTCACAATGCAAAGCATACAGTGCTGAGCAGCAGCTATGTGAAAATCACTTTGCTAAAAAAGTTTGTTGATTAGCTACTGGTCGATTTCAGGTCTCCCTTCCTTTTAAGTCAAGCCCAAATTCACTTGGCTCATCTTTCGAAACCTCAAAAATTCGTTTTTTGGCTTTTAAGCGTAAATTATTGAAAATTCTTGATCTTCGTGAAATGAGTATGGATATCACGAAAGAGTACCTGAAATTAGGACACATGTTACCAGCAAGCAATGGAATTTTGAAAATTCTACATCACCTCATTCCGCATCAATGCGTTTTGAGGCCAGAAAGTGCGACTACCAAACTTCGCGGAGATTTTGCGTCCAGTCGTACTTCAACTCAGCTATTATTAAATGATACACTTAAGATGGTCAAATGGATTTCAAACCATAACAACGACTTAGCGGAGAAACCGCTAAAAATTTAATCTTTCGCAATATTCTGAATTTTCGGAGGAAATAGAAAAACCGGCAAAGTCAAAAATACTTTCGCCAATTATTAAAAAATTAAGCCCTTTCATTCATAATTATAACTTCGTATTGGTGGGCGACTCCTCAACGCACCAATACCACAGGACGCAAAATTTCCATTGCTCATGCCAAAAAACTCACACTGTGTGCATATATACTTACGACATTTACACGTTTCGAATTGCCATCCTAGACCGAAATTATTATTTGGACTACGCCAACAAATTTGGCTAGTATATGCACGTGAAGCATGTAGCAAAATAGTTAGACGCTGCCACTGCTTTCGATACAAGCCGAATATACTAACGCAAATTATGGGAAATCTGCTGTCAGACCGCCTCATAGCTGTCCGGCCATTTCTAATTTGCAGTGTCGACCTTTGCGGTCCGGTACATACAACGTCAAAAATCCGAGGTCGACAACCCGTAAAAATGTATATAGCGTTATTGATTCGTTTCACTTCGAAAATAGCAAATTTAGTTCTTGTTTCAGATATATACACTGATCGTTTTATTCTCTGTCTTAAAAGGTTCGTCAGCCGCTGTGGACTCCCCCAAACGATCCATTGCGACAACGCCATGAATTGCGTGGGCGCAGACCAGAAGATGCAGGAGATGGCGAAAACGTTGAAGGCGCAGCACCAAGACCTGATGTCATACGCAGCCATGGTAGGGGACAAATTCCTCTTCATTCCCCCACGAGCTCCGCATTTTGGCGGGCTCTGGGAGGCAGCCGAAAAACAGGCGAAACAGCACCTGCTCCGCACAATCAGGTGCGCGTCGCTACCATTAAAACCAGGTCAGGCACCTATTGCAGGCCAATTCATAAATTGGCCCCACTACCATTTGTTTAGCAGCGGTTGCTGCCAAGGTGGGCGGTGTTAAGTCATTTAATGCTGTATGACTTGTTATTTAAGATTTATTTTAATTCTTTAATTAATGACTATTTTAGTCAATGAATTTCATTTAATTTACTTATTTTTAAAACCACCTTTGGTATAGGTTTAAGGAGAATTAAATTACGCCCGTTCTAGAACGCGGCATCAAAGTCTAGTTATAAGAACTTAATGTAAAATGAATTTAGTAATAGTAAAAGCCTGAAGCTATTAAGACATAAAAAACTCGTTTTACTCATTTTATTCGGAAGTGTAGCCAGGCATTTAATTTCGTTTTTGTTTATTTGGCGACAAACTAGTCGTCCAACAGGGGGGCTTTGGGGGTTCTAACCCTCCCCATTTGAAATTTTTTTATATAGACTTTTATTGACAATATGTTCTTACTTAAATGAAAAACCAAAAAAACTTGCGCTTCTTACGAAAAATTAAAAATTTTATGAAAATAAAAAAAAACTCACATACAGTGAGTCAAAAAAGTTTACGTACACCAGCGTCTATAGAATTATGACTTTATGAATCGATTCAGAATTAATAAAAATCTTTGAAATGTTAGTTTAAGTCCAAGTGGTAGACATTTATTAGCCACAAACACTAAAAAAATATAACTTTTCCAAAAACATAAGGTAAATACTAAATAAAAACATAGAAAGATAACAAATTCATATCAAAAAAAAAATAGTTCTCCAACTCCGGAAGCAGCAATACACCCCCAAACCATTATATTTCCGCCACCGTACTTCATTGTTGGTATTAAACTTTTTTCATTTAGTTCCTGGTTGACTTTTCTCCACACTTTTCGGGCTCCATCTGACCCAAATATATTGTATTTCGATTCATCGCTGAACACAACATTTTCCCAAAACGAATCCATTTTTTCCAAGTGCTGCTTAGCAAAATCTAGTCTTTTCTTCTTGTTTATCTTAGAAATAAATGGCTTTCGACGTGCAACTCGTCCGTGATAGCCAGCTTTATTCAAGATATTTCTTATTGTTTGCGGATGCATTTGTTTTTGCGTGTCCTTGAATATTTCTTGTGCAAGCTTAACCGCAGAAATTTTCGGATTTTGTCCGACGGCGGCAACGATTTTGCGTTCCTCACGTGGCGATAAGAAATTTGGTCGGCCAGATCGTGGCTTTGTGCACAAATTGCCGTTATTTATATAAGCGTTTATTATTGCTTGGACACTAGAATGTGATTTTCCAATGATTTTACCAATTTTTCGCAAAGATTTATTTCCTAAATATAATTTTAGTATTAATTTGCGTATATCCAGAGAAATTTCCACACCGCGACCCATTGCGACTAACTTCTTTGCACTTTGAACCGAAAATGACAATCGAACACGTGCTATGCTAACAAATGCAATATTTCTGATCGCAAACAATGAAAAGTGTGCAAAAATTCACCAATTACAGTTATTTTTGTTCCAAAAATAAAACACGCAGTAAGCGATGTACGTAAACTTGTTTGACTACTTTTTGCTCTCTTTTTTATTCTCGCTGTTGTTATATCACGGTTCTCAAAAGTAACGGTAGAAAAATTGTTCATATCGACAAATGGAATGTTTATCTGGCTATCTGGCATAATAACTTTTGGAAAATTAAGACATGAATTGATTTGCAAATGGTTTAAGTTCAAATTTTAAAGTGTACGTAAACTTTTTTGACTCACTGTACATATGTACATATGTGTAGAACAGTGTCTCCAACTGAAAATTTTAGATTACCGTGTTTCTAGGGTTGAATTACCATGTTACGGTGCATCAGAGTAAAAATTTCGGTGCAAATTATGGTGTTATTATACACTGCTCAGAATATTTGTACAGGATAAAAACAGAATATTATATGTAATTAACGTAAAACTGTTTTAATAAGGTGAAAAAAAGAATTTTTCTAAAAGAGGCTTATTGTAGTGACCGAAAAAAATAAAATAAAAAAACGTTTAAAAATTTTTTTTTGAGTTGGAAAAAAAATAATTTTCTTTTTATTTGTCGACGTTTCGCAGTTTTTTTGACTGCTTCATCAGGGCTGCTTTTTCGGTCACTACAATAAGCCTTTTTTAGAAAAATTCTTTTTTTCACCTTATTAACCATAAAAAGTGACCTTTATAAAATTTAAATATGTAAAACTATTTTATTGATTTTCATATAATTCACTATCACAACAATATAGTGGTCAGAATCAGAAAAACTAGTTTTTGTGACTAGTTGTCAACATAAAATTTAAATTTTAAAAAAAAGTTACACGTATTTCTTACATTAAATTGAATTTTAAAAAATAGATTTGTGAATTTTAATAGTTAAAAATTGAATATTAATTCAAAATATAACTTCAAGAAAAGCCATGGCTGAAGGATGTGCACCAAAAACAAATCGAAAACGTGGCCGGCTAAAATGTTAATTTTTGTGGAAATGCACATATGTATATCTAAATGAAAAAACCTACTTACAGTTATTCTGAGTCCGAATCTTCTAATAAGACAACATCTTTTTCATCATGGAAAGTTTCATTTCTTGGATCGTGGCACTGGTTGGCCTAAAATCAACACAATTTTTGCAAATCCTTTTTATGGATTGTAGGGCGAAAATATTGCCCTTTATTGTCTTTGTCAACAATTTATTTCTTTTTTTCGTCTTAATGTCGTTGACATGATTGAAAATACGCTCCATTCTGCATTAGAGTGAGCACACTGAGCAATAAAACTAAAAAAAGCCGCTTGGTGATTCGTAAGCGAAATTACGGTGGAATACGACACCGAAATGAATGTTTACGGTAGACGGTAGATTGGGCCAGATTACTGTGGATCTACCGTAATTACGGTATCATTGGAGACACTGGTATAGAATAAGGTATGAATTTCATGATTTTTTCCAAAGTTATGTTTGGAATTTCGATATGAAAGTACATACATACATGCATTCTTAGGTTTGATTGAGGAATAACTCATAAAAAAAACAAGATGTTATATTAAAGTTGTTTCGCGAAAATTTTTTTTAAATCAAAAAATTAATGTTCAACAAATTTATTTAAATGTTTTTAATTTTTTTTAAAAAGTTATAGTATTTCTTAACAAAAAAGATTTCGTAATTTTTATACTATCTCCTATAGTTTTTGATATATTTCATTTCAAAAAATGCTCAAAAAGGTAATAAAAAAACAAAGAGTGCAGTTATTAAAAGAATGGCGCATATACATACATATGTATATGGTGACTTAACACCAACATAAATATACAACAACACACAAGAGACACTATACATAAAAACAACTTATTGTAACGAGCCTCAGCAGTTATATTATTTACTTTCATTATTTCACACATGAATATATTAGTTAAAACCCGTTTCATTAATTTAATAGCCGCTACTGTAATGTTCGAAACTAAAACAAAGTCAAATAGTTAACGCAAACGTAGATCTCAATAGCGCATTCTTTTGCTCTTCTTGTTTTGTTTTTTGTTAAATTTGAATTCCATTGAATTTTGTTACTATAACTTTCGATAATAGAAACATCAGTTCGAACAAAGGCTAAGCATAAATTGTCATTTTTCATTTTATTCATTCATAAATTATTTTTTCATTTTATTCATTCGGTTACTAACTCTCATTGAATAAAGTTGATTCTAAAACTAAAGCTCTGAATATTATTATTTTTTTTGTCATTTGTTTCCTCGGCGTTACAATAATAAAAAGAAAAGCGACTATACACTAGCAGACAGTAATCTGGCTCAAGTGGAAGCGGTTTTCATAATTAAATAAAATATTATTGCCTAGAAAACAAACAACGAAGCTTGCTCGTCGGGTTTGGATCAGGTGAAAATATAAATACATAACCTAAACTAAAACACACAAATAACTAAAATAATAACAATAATAAGATTAAAAATATTAAATAAAGTTTCATGTTTCATTATAATAATGTTTAAGTTATTATTGAAAATTTTTAAGAATTAAAAATTTTGTTTTATTTGTAAGAAAATTAAAAATTTTAATTTTAAAAAAAATCTCCAAAATAAAAAGAACGCAAATTTAATAATTCAAAAAAAGAAGTTCTATTTAAAATATATTAGAGAGAACCTGATACTAAAACTGGCGATCCTGCCAGGAGACAAAAAAAAAACGCTCAACGACAGCATCTAACAACATCTTAAAAAAGTAAAAATCCAATTCCAACAGAATTGATTTCACCTTTAAGTAGCGACATTTTCAAAACAATTTCGATCCACCAAACAGTAAAACCCCATTTAAAGTAACAGCATCAAGAAGCACCGAAGTTACCAACAATAATATTTACGTAATATTCCGTAACACAACGAACACGTTCAAAAATTATTACACCCGGACAGCAGCAATCTACTACAAGTACCAACAGTAATAGCAACAGTACCACTAAATCCATTGGTATAACCAACAATCGCATCAACATCAACATCAACAGGAACATCAACAGCAGCATCAACAACAGCGTCAACAACAGCATCATCAACAGCAACGTCAACAACAGCAGATCACAACAACCACAATAGGTGACACCAAGACAGCAACAACAACAGAATAAGTATTTAGTTTCTTAAAACGAATGTCAAACGATAGGGAGGGAAGAAACTTATCGTTTGCATCTCGTAGGCACTACACTTCACATAGGTACACAATATTGTTAGATACATATTTAAAGTTTACACATACATTTTCAAATAGAATCATCACAACAACCAACCCCTCCTCACACTACAATGAGTTTAAGTCGTACCCCCCCTCACTCTGGACAAACCCCAACCCATTCTACCCACTCCTCTCACCATGGAGACAGAGACACACTACACAGCCCCTTCGATACTCCCTTGGAAATCAATGCCACTTCGGTTAAATTACCACAATTCTGGACCAATTGTCCAGAAGCATGGTTTATACAAGCGGATATGCAATTCAACACAAAAAACATTACAACAGACAAAACAAAATACGAATACTTAATCACTGCACTTCCACAAGACGTAATAATCGCAGTTTTAGACTTCATACAGAAACCTCCAATGGAGTATCTGTATGAAGGACTAAAACAAGTATTTATTAAACGTCACTCTTTAAGTGAAAACAAGCGTCTCGATAAGTTATTTTCTGACACTGAGATTGGTGACCTAAAACCATCTCAGTTCTACAGATCGCTACTTCTTTTAGCAGGTTCTTTGGTAGATCCAGAATTTCTACGAAAATTATGGATCAGAAAATTACCGAAGAGCCTAAAATTTGTTTTGACGAGTGCAAATAATAACGAATTGAATGAACTCCTGAAATTATTAGATAGATTATGGGAAATTATTTCCGAAAACGAAATTTCCGAAATACACAAAAGTCCAAATTTACCAAACCACACACAAAATGATTTAACAATACCAATGCAATCATTAACACAAACAACCTCACAACTTCTTGATAAAGTCAACAAATTAACATTTGAGGTAGAATCAATTAAATCAGAACGAAATCATGAACAATCATACCAACGTTCAAACTCTCGATCAAGAGGTTTCTCTAGAAACAGATATAACTACCGAAACAACTCCCAATCCCATTATGTCAATACCATTATAAATTTTGTAAAACGCCAGACGATGCGAACAACCATGTTCATTCGTCCAACACAATGCATTAAGCTAAAAGACTCCATCATCGCGACGGCTGATGACGGAAGTCTCACAACACTTACACGTCGTCTTTTCATTCACGACAACACAAACAACTTAAAATTTCTCGTTGATAGTGGAGCAGAAGTTTCTGTACTCCCATCATCCAAATTCAAAAACCACAAACAAAAGTCCGACATTATTTTGACAGCCGCCAATGGCACCTCAATAGCAACTTACGGTAAAAAGTTACTAACACTAAATCTAAAACTAAGACGTGACTTACCATTTACCTTTTTAATTGCGGACATTTCGAAACCAATTTTAGGCGCAGATTTTTTAACAAAATACGGATTACTCATCGACTTAAAACACAAACGTCTCATTGATCCACTGAATAAACTATCCATAAACGCCATTTCAGTGTACACAGAATTACCATTACCATTACCAAAATTATTCTCAATCAATAACAAATACACTCAGTTACTCAAAAAATTCCCAGCACTCACAACAGAACCAGATTATACTGCACCAATCAAACACAAAACAGTACACCATGTTACAACACAAGGACAATTACCTTACAACAAACCTCGACGACTAGATCTACCAAAAATGAAAATAGCCAAACAAGAATTTGACTTCTTAGTCAAAGCTGGCATATGCAGACCGTCTAACTCCATGACAGCATCTCCATTAAACTTAGTTTCTAAACGTGAAGCAAACGACTGGAGACCATGCGGAGATTACAGAAGACTTAACACAATAACTGTACCGGACCGCTACCCATTACCACACATACACGATTTTTAAAAAAACTTACACAACACAACCATTTACTCAAAATTAGATCTAATACGAGCCTATCACCAAATACCAATGGCTCCTGAAGACATTCATAGAACAGCAATAACTACACCTTTCGGAATGTTCGAGTTCCTCCGAATGCCCTTCGGCTTGAGGAACTCAGCGCAAACATTCCAAAGATTCATAAATGAAGTTCTAAACGGATTAGACTTCATTTTCGTATACTCAGACGACATTCTTATTGCCAGCGAAACAGAAGAACAATATTTACAACATCTTACACAAGTTTTCACACGGCTCAATAGCTACGGACTCAACATCAAACCAAATAAATGCGTTTTCGGAGTCGATAACATAACATTCCTAAGTTACAACATTTCAAAACAAGGTACACCACCATCCAAAGAACGAATACAGTGCATTTAAGACTATCCACAACCAACCATAGTCAAACACATGCAAAAGTTTATCGGTATGACCAACTACTACCACAGATGCATTCCTAAACTTGCACACACACTAGGACCAATATATCAAATGGTAACCAACGCATCAAAAACCAAAAACAAACAATTACAATGGACAAAAGACACTCTAAATGCATTTACTTCAATAAAAGATAGCTTCGCTAAGCAAACACTGCTTAACCATGTTAACAGTAAAGCGAAATTATCAATTGCTGTAGATGCATCTAACACAGCAGTCGGTGGCGTCCTGCAACAAGAACACAATAACAAATTGGAACCACTAGCGTTATTTTCTAAAAAACTTTCACCCACTGAAACAAAATACAGCACATTCGATCGTGAACTACTCGCCATTAAACATTTTAGACACCATTTAGAAGGCAACACATTCACAGTATACACCGATCACAAACCACTAATTAGCGCACTTAACTCGAAAACAGAACGTAGTCTATGACAAACACGTCACCTAGAATACATCGCACTGTTTACCAACACAATACTACACATTAAAGGTACAGAGAACACTGTTGCAGATGCTCTATCGAGATACGAGGTAGAAGAACTAAAAACACCAGACCTCAATCTAAAACAATTACACATCGAACAAACAAACGATTCAGAACTAAACGACATAAAAGCATATACAAATTTAAACAAATCGATATTCCATTCCTTAACATAAAAATTAGCTGCGAACACTCGACAAAAGATATCCGTCCATACATACCACAAACACTTCGTAAGAAAATATTCGAGCAGATACACAACATTTCTCATCCCGGAACTAGAGCTTCCAGACGACTGATAACACAACGATACTTCTGGCCCAACATGAATTCACAAATCGACAAATGGTCCCAGGAATGTGTTAACTATCAACGAGCAAAAGTACACAGACACACAAAAACACTACCTCATAAAATACATATCACACACGGTCGATTTGAACATATCCACATCGATCTGGTCGGTCCATTACCAATATCAAATAATTATAGATATCTGCTCACTGCCATAGACAGGAATACACGTTGGCCCGAAGTATACCCAATAAAAGATACTGATACCACCACAATTATTGAAACCTTCAACAGAGAATTCATTTCACGTTTCGGAGTCCCACTCGAGATCACTTCTGATCGAGGGCCTCAGTTCACCTCTCACACATTTAAACAATTTATAAAAACACTTGGTACTCACCACATCACAACTTCAGCATATCACCCACAAGCAAACGGAATAATAGAAAGATTCCACAGAACACTTAAGGCTTCCTTAATAGCCTCTAATAATCAGAAAAACTGGTATTCGGAACTTCCCCTAATTCTATTAGGTCTCAGATCAGCTGTTAAAGAAGACATTAAAACATCACCAGCTGAAATGGTTTTGGTCAAACACTTAGACTACCACAACAACTAACAGTTCAGAAAATAGAACCATTCAAACCATAAGAGACCTTGTCCAAACTTAAAGAAAACATAAACAACATACAATCAAAAATTTCACATCATAACACAAAATTCCAACAACACGTTCCACAAACATTAAAAGACTGCAAATTCGTTTTTGTACGAAACGGTACAATACGACGCTCATTACAATACCCATACGATGGACCATTCAGAGTCATCGAAAAATCACCAAAATTCTTTAAAATAATAAAAAACAATACTACAACTACAATCAACAAAGACAGACTTAAACCAGCTTTTCTAAATGAAGAAAATACACAAACACTCTCCCTTCCAAACAATTCTACCAAAAGAGTACACTTCAATTTACAAGCCAACACTACAAGATTTCAGGAAGGGGGGGGGGGAGGAATAATGTGGTGACTTAACACCAACATAAATAAACCACAACACACAAGAGACACTATACATAAAAATAATGTTTAAGTTATTATTAAAAATTTTTGAGAATTAAAAATTTTGTTTTATTTGTAAGAAAATTTAAAATTTTAATTTAAAAAAAAATCTTCAAAATAAAAAGAACGCAAATTTAATAATTCAAAAAAAGAAGTTCTATTTAAAATATATTAGAGAGAACCTGATACTAAATGTATATACTATACACACATAAGCATATATACATATACATATATTCATAAAACAATTTTTGTATTTTTGTATGCTTTGTAGTCAAAAATACTTTTTTTTCGAACTTTATGACCTGACATGAAATATCCGAGTTAACCCAGCAATAGCCAGCGTATGAAATTTCATACAATGTGTGAACTCTGCAGATCGCTATTTTTTACCAGCAACCAAGGTAGTCGGGGATGACATTTTTGAATTCTTTGGTGTAAATATTTTCAATAAACAAAATCAATTTTTTTTATATTTTTTTTTTAGCAAAATGCATTGTTTTTTAGTGAATTTTCCAAAATCGCATGAAAAATTTTTTTCTGGGAACTGCTGGGTTAAAAACCCGCCCCTTCCCCCCTTGGATGATTTCTGCGCACGGGTCTGAACTGAAGTTTTTTTTTTTCAAATACAAAAAGGAACTGGTTTTATTTAAATAAAATAATAAAAATAAAAACTATATAATGTTTTTTATCCATCATGGACGCATGTGATAGTCTTTCAAGCCATTTGTGGCCTTTGATAAACATAAATGCATGTTACATTTTGTGCAAAAAGCGTGCGTATCCGATTTTTTGCACAATTTGCATGACTTTTTTAAACCATAATCAGGAATATGGCTCAGTTGATCATACCTTATGTCCTCCACAGAGTGTACTGCTCTTTTACCAACAGTGCTGCTGCTAGAACCAGGCTGTGGTCCGCTTGATGGTCGACCAACAGTTCGTTTTTCAGTTGCACAGAGGCTTTTAGCAATTTGCAAACGAAACCTGTATAGCGTCATATCTTTTTCTCTCTTCTTCGTCTTCCTCTGTAGCTGGAGCTTTTGTTCGACGGTGCAGAATGAATGCATTGGTAACGGCCATATCGAATAAATGATAAAAAATGCGCGTCATAGTATCCATGGTTTTTATGCGCAAGCCGTTTCTCCCCATGCAGGAATCCTTGAGGTCTACACCGCCCATGTGGGAGTTGTACTCACGAATTATATTCGGACAGTTTATCTCAATGTATTATTTCTTTTTTTTGTTATATCGAGCGGTTTTCACTGGCTTGGACACCTACATAAGTTGAACAGAGTCGAACGTTTCTAGTGTCTTTCCAGATAACCGTGGCTATGTCAACTCCATAAGCAATTCCAACAAACTCTACTGCATGACCTCTATCTGCTTTTTTCAGCTCTGGGTCTGTATCAGGTGATAGCTCTCAATTTGGTATTCTGTTCGCTCTGATGGTACCTCACGAAAATACACCACGAGCTCGCAAATAAACCAGAAGTGGCAATGGCGTGTAAAAGTTGTCGAAGTATACGATATGGTTGACGAAATCAGGTATTGTTTGTGATAAACGAATGACGATGTTGCTGGTGGCTCCAAGATCTGGTATTCCTGTTAGAACAGTGTTATCTCCTGCACCGATATACACCTCAAATCGATAGGAATATCCATTGCACATCATCATCATCACATAGAACGAACAACTTGACCCCCCATTTATGTGGTTTATTTGGCATATACTGCCGCAAATGGTGTACTGCCTTTGTCTTACACATTTGCTCATCGACACATAATCGAGCATTTTTTGGAATGGAGTCGAAGCGTTCATTTAACGTATCAACAACTTTCCTTATACGAAACAGAGGATCGTGCCCAGGCTCACCTTTTTTGATGCGTTTACGAAAATCAGCAAACGACAAATGCCTTTTTATTGCCAGAAACTTTTTCCAGGGCAAAGCATCTGGTATGTGTCTAAATCCAAATTCAGTCCAGTGTGCCTTAATATTTGGATATTGAAAATAGACATGAACATCAGATCGCCGAGGCATCTTCGAATCTTGTATTCGAATATTGTATTTAAATTTGAACTTTCGTGCAGTTATATAAGACTCCATGAGTTTATGTACATTTTATGGAGAGCAATGTTTTATTTTAAGTAATAATCCCTCATGCCAGACTTTATCGAATGCCTGTGCAACGTCTAGAATTACAGCAATACAATATTTTTTGCTTTGAAAGGCTTCATATTCTTTGATTTTATGAACTTGTTCGATTGCCCCAAGTATTTTTCCGAATCCAAATTGGTGGTTTGCTGATGAATAAAGTTTGAGATCTTTGATATAAGTACTCTTTCAAAAATCTTAGAAGAAGTGGTAGGAGGCTTATGGGCCTATATGAGGCTGCAAGAGTGGAATCTTTTCCTGGTTTTAGAATCATTTTTATTATTGACACTTTCCATTGTTTTGGGTAATATCCAAGCAGTAGTAGGTGACAATATCACTGACAGGTTCAATGATCAGATTTACTCCAATGGACTATCCGTAGTAAATACTGCTATGCCAACTAGGTTTGGAAATAATGCAAATGCTAGTTTGCTAGATTTTTTTATCAAATCTGATAACACACCTTTACTGGCTTTTGATCAAATCAGCTTTATCTCTGATCATGATTTAATATTCTGTGCTCTAAACATTAATTTGTGTCATAAAGATGAAATTGTAACAATATCATACCGTGACTTTGGCGCTCTAAATACTGATAGGTTATTAAATCTAATTCAGACAAACTGGAATGAATGCTGGCTCTTCAGCTCTGTAGACGAGAAATTGGAGACATTTAGCAACAATTGCCATAGACTTATGGGTACTCATGTTCCTGTTCCTGTCAAGACTGTCCTTATAGAAAAATTCTTCTCCGTTGTTTACTTTCCATGTCAAGCTCAAAAAGAAATATAAATTATATGCCAAGTGGAAGAAATCACCAACCAATGAAAACTGGGAAGTATACAAACAGGCTCGAAACAGATCTGTGTGTATCATACGGCAATCGAAGATAGAATATTTTTGTTCAAAGCTTAACACTGGTCTTTCCTCTAAGCAATTATGGAAGAATAAAACAGTTAGGTGTTAAGAGTGGCGTTAAACAGGAGTGTAACATTGATCCTAGCTTAATGAGTAATTTTTTCATACTTAATAATACGGCAGTTCCCAGCGATAGCTATGAACCAAATTTAAGTATCTCTGATTCCACTGTGAAATCTTTTGAGTTTCGCACTGTTCATGATTTTGAAGTTTATAGAAGTGTTATGAAAATTAAATCGAATGCGTTGGGCGAAGACAAAATTTCTATAAAGTTTCTTAAGCTAATCCTTCCGCATGTTTTGAGTCCTCTGACACACATAATTAATCACTGTGTTACAACTTCCTGTTTTTCGCGAATTTAAAAAGTTGCTATAGTCCTACCGCTTACTAAAAAACCAGGTGCTACTGAGCCTAATGACTATCGCCCTGTTAGCATACTGTCTGCTTTATCAAAGGTCTGTGAGGTATTAATGCACGAGCAAATTACTGAACATTTGAATAAGTATCAACTGCTGTCTCCTCTGCAGTCGGGCTTTCGTGCTGGCCATAGTTGTGCAACTGCTATGTTGAAAGTTTTGGATGATATATGTATTGTGAATGACCAAGATCAGATTACCTTTTTAGCCTCTTAGACTTTTCCAGTGTTAACTTTTAACTTTTTTAGTGTTAACCATCTAATTCTGTGCAAAAAATTAAAATCTTTCTTTGATTTTTGCGACAGTTCAGTGCAATTTGTGAAAAGTTATCTTCATGATAGATTGCAAAGAGTCAAAGTTGGTGAAAATTTTTCCGGATACAAACTATGTAGTACAGGTGTGCTACAGGGCTCAGTTTTAGGGCCTTTATTGTTTAGTCTTTTTATTAATGACATTTTTTTGATATCAACCAGTGTTAAGTTACATGCTTATGCTGACGATATCCAAATGTATTTGTCTCGGCGTATTGGTCTTATTGACGATCTAGCTTGTAGATTGAATGAAGATCTGTGTATTGTTTTTAATTGGGCTAGTTACAATAAGCTGTGTTTGAACTCCAAAAAGTCTTATGTATTACCCATTTCTCGAGGACAACTTGAAATTGGTAGTATGCCAACTATTTTCATTGGAGATATGCCGCTAAAATTTGTAAATAAAGCGACCTGTCTTGGTTTCCATCTCAATACTGCTTTGACTTGCGTTGACCATATAAATCATGTGATAAGCAAAATTTACTTGACTTTGCGATATTTAAGGATGTCTGCTGAATACACACCAGTTGAAATAAAGCGTAAATTAGTAATACAATTAATACTTCCCTACATAAATTATTTTGAAGTTGTGTATAGTAAATTGGACTCTAGGTCCTTACATAAGCTGCAAGTTGCTTTCAATAACGCTACACGATATGTGTTTGGCAGGAATGATCACGTCTCGTTTATGAGTAGGATGATTTAGGATGTCGACAAATTACGTTTCAGTATATCCAATAGATGCAACAACTTAATTATTCCAAAATTTACATACCTTAATTCCACACGAAAATTCTTCATCAATGCCATTAGAATCTGGAATTCACTAAATAGTCATTTAAAAAGTATTTCGAACTTCGGCAAATTTAAGCAGTTAATTTTTGAACATTTCTCGCGTTAAAATCATGTGTTAATTAAATTCAATATTTTTATCTTTTATTCTTATTTATTCGGACATTTATAAATTTTAGTTTTATTATTTATTCGTATAAGTTACTATATTTCTAATTATATAACTGGCAGTGTCGCTTCTAGTATGTAAGACCTAAATTGTTTGTTAGTTTTTACGTAAATATGTAGTATAACTATGAACCGAAAATGCATTGACCATATGTTGTTGTACGTTAAAAGAATTAATTTCTTATTGTACTAAAATATATAATTAAATAAATAAATAAACTTGGTGAACCATTTTCTTGCCATTTACGTCTTGCATGTCGCTTTGCAAAGATGAGAGAATCAATAGTCGATTAAAAATTACTTTACGCCTCTTTACATTTTTAATCACAGTGGCCTCGGACTCAGCAGACTTTATAGTTTTGTTTAGAAAGTTTAATGCCCTATCGATTTCATCTGGAGTTTCGAAAGGCAATATATCTGGGATTTCATCATGCACTATTCTACTGTACAGATTCCAATTTGTAAAGATCTTCTGATTGTTTTTAAAATATTTTTATTTTTTATTTTTTTATTTATTTCAACTTTAGTCTATGAACAAAAATTTCTCACAGACTTCTTACAAACTAGAATAATTAATTATATACAAATACTATTTAAAATGGATTTCAAAGAATTTTTTGAAACGGAAAAATCTAATGAAACTCTTATATTAATATCGTTATACAATTTTAGAGCTCTAAAAATGGGAGCATTTGCTGCGTAGTTAGTGCGCACAGTATCCAAGTGAAAAGTAGTATGATTTCGAAGAGCTCTTGATGGAACATTGAATTGTAACAAGCCCAGTAACATTGGGCAGTCAACTTCGCCCGAAATGATGTCATGCAAAAAAAGTAAAGAAGAAATATCTCTTCTACTTTCTAAAGATTTTAAGCCCAATAGAAGACAACGGGCATTATATGCTGGAAGTTGACCATCAAAATTTATAGCGCGCAGAGCAAACCTAGTCAATGATTTCTGTACTCTTTCAAGCCTCAACTTATGTAATTCATAAAAAGGATTCCATATAATTGCTGCATATTCTAATCTCGACTTAACAAGGCTAGTGAACAAAATTTTAAGCGTATAAGGATCACGAAATAAAGAACTATTACGCCTAATGAAAGCCAACATAGAATAAGCTTTTGAAGTAATAAAATCCAGATCCAAAATTAGTGTCAAACACAACACCTAGGTCTTTAAATTCAGAGCCAGATAGAAGTGGAGTGCTAGAAATAAAATAAGAGGAAATATGAATATTATACGATTTAGAAAAAGAGGTAAAAACACATTTTTGAAGATTTAAAAAAAGAAGATTTGTGCTGCACCATGCAAAAAGTTTATTTATTTCACTCTGTAGCAGAATTGTATCGGCCTCATTTCTTATTTTCATGAATAACTTAAGGTCATCAGCGTAGAGCAAGCATTTACAATGAACAAACAAAGACGGAAGATCATTAATAAAAATAACAAACAGTAATGGACCCAGAATGCTCCCTTGAGGGACCCCAGAAGTGGCACAAAAAATGAAAGATTTAACACCGTCAAAGGATACAACACAATGACGGTTATATAAGTATGATTTTAACCATTTTAAAAAGCTTGAGTGAAAACCCAAAACTTCACATTTTTTTAATAATAGGGTGTGAGATAACTCGAACGCTTTTGAAAAGTCTGTATAGATGACATCAACCTGACACCCTTGCACAAACCCTGATACACAATATTCACTAAATAACATTAAATTGGTAATAGTTGAGCGTCCTGACACAAAACCATGCTGGCAAGGAGAAATTATGTTTTTGACTGCAAAGAAAAGTTTATCTTTAACAATGGCCTCAAAAAGTTTTGAAATAACAGAGAGTTTGGATATAGGCCTATAATTAGCAATGCTATTCTTGCAACCAGACTTATATATGGGTGTAATATGAGCAACTTTCCAACTATCAAGAAAAATACCCGATGACAAAGACTTATTGAAAATAACCATCAAAGGGTACAATAAATTAATCGCACAATTTTTCAAAAAAAAATGAGCATAGGCCATGAGCATCGATACTAGTCGAAGTTTTAAGACCATTAATGCCTGCTAAAATATCATTCAGACTCAAAGAAAGAGATCCAAAATCTAATGATAGAGTCAAAGTATCAAAAACTTCAGAACTACTATCACTTTGTGGTTCAAAATTTGACCGGAAAAACTCAGCAAAAAGACTAGCAATTCCTGTAGCGTCATTAGAAGTTACTTCACCCAAAAACATCGAGGAAGGTATAGTTGAGCACCCTTTTTTAGAATTAACAAATCGTCAAAAAGACTTAGGATTTGATTTAATGTTAATTTCAAACTTATGAATATATTGCTTATAAAGATATTTATCAAGGAAATTAAATTCCCTCATATAATGCCTATATTTCAATAAATAAAAATTTTGACTGGTAATCAGATACTTTTTATAAAACTTTGAGCGAAGGTTTTTTAATTTCTTTAACCCTCTAGTGTACCATGGAAATTTATAAATAGTTCCCCTAACCTTGGGAATGAAATCATTAGAAATTCTGGAAATTACGTTTAAAAAAGCTTCAAAACAACCCGCAGTGTCTAATCGACCAAATTCAATGTTCCAATCAATATTACGAATAGCATTGTTCACAGTATGAAAATTACAAAGCTTGAAATTAAAATGAAATTTTTTAGAGTCAATAGGAATTGAAAAATATTTATAAAAAGACATTTCAATTTCAATAGGAACGTGATGCACACTAATCGCAGATAAAGGAAAAAGAGATTCATGAATTTTATAGTTAATGTTATTAGTAATAAAAACTAAATCCAATAATCTATTTAGAGAATTAAAACAATTATTAATTTGACCAAGCCCAATATCCAGAAAACATTTCAATATTATTATTAACATTTGATGGAGAAAGATAGTGATCAGCACCATTTCGCTGAGTCCAAGAAACTGCAGAGAGATTAAAATCACCAAAAAGCAACAGTTGATAAGTTTCTGTAATAACTTCAGCAGCTAATGACGATATATTATCCACGTGCATTTTATATAAACTTAGTGAGCTATTAGGTGGCACATAAGAAACAGCGATGTACAATGATGCAGATAAGCCTTTAATAACCACGCAAAGCTGATCAATGACAGCATCAGTAGATTTCATCAAAACACTCGAAGAAAATAGGGAACGGTTAACTGCAATTAATACGCCTCCACCACGACAGCATCCAGTTGCAACAGCGTCTCTATCCTTTCGAAAAATATTATAAACATTAGGATCGAAAAATTCCTCATTATAAAATTTGCTATTCAGCCATGTCTCAGTGAAAATAAACACATCGTAATCACACTGTGCAGTTGCAACATAAATAGAATTCGATTTTGTCCTTATTCCAGATACATTTTGATAGTAAATCTTCAGATCATTATTACCCAGTGGCAAAGACGGCGACGGGGGCGGACCAGCATGAGAAGAAGATGTTGAGTAATTTAATTGCTGGCAAAAATTTTTTAAGTTTAAGTTATTTAGGGGATCGGCTGTTGGTTTCCTTGTTTTTGAAAAAACTGAAAAGGACGCACATTTACATTGGCAGGCCACAGATCTGGAATTAACACCTTATTGTAAAACTTGTCAGATACACCCAATTTGAAATTAACTCTTTTTAAAGAGTCTAAAGAGACATCCTTCTTAACCAAATTGTAGCACGAGAGAAGATTTTTATCAGCAGTAGCCGCATATGATGTGGTAGCAGTTGAAACATCTGTACCAACAACAGTATCATCTGAACGAAGATCAACTAAAAAACGTGACGGCGATCTTGTGTTAAGAGTACGAGAATGATTATTTTTCGAGAGCGTATTATTATCTTTTGTTTTATGGCTGTTCACAGCAACACCAGAATTGTTTTTTAAGAGAGTAACATCTTGTGATGGAAGAGGCAATACAGAAGTAAGATCATTTTTGCATAGTTGAGCTTTTAACGAATGTAACTCTGTTTGCATGTCATTTATTTTTTGCACAAGCTCTTCTTTATTTTCTTGTAGAGAGGAAATCATAGACAAAGCGCGCGAATTTTCAGCTCTAAGAGCAACTATTTCATCAAACACTAATTGTAAGGTCATTTCTTTCTCATTAGAGCTATACTGTTGTAAAACTGGTTTTGAGTGTAGTTCTTTTTGTACTTGTTGAACATTAGTTGACGACATCATAGAATCCGAGTTCTCACGATTTTTTGGAGTTCCGAATGTTATAGGCGAACGAATTGAATTTCGGCGCGCGGCCGAGCAATTTTTGCAATGATAACCATTGTTGGTTTTTTGAAGATATTAGAGATCTGCTGGCAAGATATTTACGCAAACCAGGTGAAAAAGATTATTGCACTTGATACACTGCGTCGATGGTTGACCCCGATCAACCTTTAGACCACATACACATGGCATAGCAAAAGAAAAATTAGGCGAAAGTATAAGTCTACTAAAAAAAATACACGGAGATAACTAAAAACACGCCCGCACCGTACGAAAGCTTGACTTACTGCTATTAATTCCTGCTATATTAATTCCAGTCAAGTCTCAAAAGTGTTAGGATGACAGGGGAGCAGTCAGAAGGTAGTTCAAACGAAGGTTCAGCAATTGTATCTGTACGCTTTATACCCTTTATCACACCAAAATCAATCAGGTCCGAAATTTTTTGTCTATCTGATGACCAATATGTTGGCTGTCCAATCGAGATAACATCAAGCCCATTTTTTAGTGCACCATAGAGTTGACGTCCTTTGGGGATTGTCAATATAGAGCCCCAGAATATATGTTTTGCATTAAAACTTCTAGCAGCCAAAAACTTAGTACCAAGCATGTCGAAGTACTTCAGAAACTGGGCACTAGTAACCTTGAACCTCGGTGGGCAGTAGATAGCAGAAAGATGAATTTGTTTTGGGCAGATACTATGCAGATTGAGGTTGCCTGGAAATAATCTTCACAAAATTTTTCTATTTCATAGTGATGTATAGACTTCTTAATTAATATTCCCGTACCACCATGTCCTTTTCCATCAGGATGCTTTGGTGATTTTTGGCCATTTAAGGGGTGTGGCATACTCGAAAAAAATTTTAACACCACCATCGTGTTCAGCATCGTCGAAAATGGGGGGTGACCAATATTATACCGATAAACGGTGCGAAATATGTGAATTGCCCATTTAGGGGGTGTGGCATTCTGGAAAAAAATTTTAAACACCACCACTGTGTTCAGTATCCTCGAAAATGGGAGGTGACAAATATACCGATAGACGGTGCGGAATATGCAATTTCCCTGTATTTGGGGCGGTTTTTTTGCATTTTTTGGGGGTGTGGCCAACTCCAAAAAAATTTTAAACATCACCATCGTGCTCAGCATCCTCAAAAACGGGGGGTGACAAATATTATACCGATAGACGGTGGGGAATATGCGATTCCCCAATTTTGGGGGCAAATGCATAGTGAATAACGCGCTTTTTCTAGTGTCCGCAATTTAACGCTTTTTAATATTGAAATACGTTTCTGTTTTGGTTTATTGTTGGTAAACATTAATTTTAATCTACGCTCGTTTCATTTTTTAAATTCGCTTTGAGCTCCTTTAAAGATTTTCCGTAAATAATCAAATTAATTTTTCAATTTAAAATCTTCAAAACATGTTGGAGTCGCAATCAAAAGGCGCAAGAAGCACTTACAACTCACGAAAGCAACAAGTAGTTCAAACTACCGCGGTTGGATCTTGCAAAAAGTCAAGCATCGATGAGTCATCGCCTGCGTGCTTTGATGCAACATTAAATGCTAGGTTGAACTCTTTTAAGGAGAGCATTGTTAAGCAACTGATGGCAGCTTTAAAAGTTTCTGAAGATAGAATCTTGGAGAGAGTTGGTGAAATGACAGCTGAGTTGACTAATATTATATCAATCATTAAAGGTGTAGTGGTGAGAGTGACTGCTGTGGAAGTTGCTTGTAATAAAATTGGTTCGATGCAGCTTGAAATTAATGCTCTCAAAGAGCAAATTGAGATCCGCAATTGTGAAGCTGTCTCAACTACATACACTAAATGAAGAAATAAGCGAACTTAAAAAACAGGTAGATAGGTATGAAAACGATGTTGTGGCCATGGACGACATCTTACATGGGATTCCGTGCTTGCAAAATGAGAGCCTACCTGCATTGTTTAGCAAAATTTGCTCAAATATTGGGACCAGCATTCCTAAGATTCATGATGTGTTTAGACCAGGGGTCGGCACCACATAGCACAATTGTGCGCTCAAATATCACACGCATTCTTATGCTCTTTCATTCAGTTGTCGAAAAGCCATTGACGAAGCAGCATCAAGCACGGCTGTTGTTCTTCTTGTCTGCTATGCACATAGAGAATTTTCTTTACAACTATGGCAAATGAACGAATAAGCACTATGACGCGTTTTAAATGCCTTTTCGTCGTAAATTCGTTGATTTCTTTTGACGACATACAACAAAAAATGCATTCCGCTCTTATTTTTACAGTCTAACTATCTTTTTCAATCATTTTTTTACTTTTCCCTTTCTGCCGCCAAATTCATTTCGCAAATAATTTCTGCGAAAAATTTCTTGCGGTGCAGCCTTTCTCCTCTCACCGAAACACTCACACTTTTGATTTTTTTTCTATGAATAAAATTTCTGGATTTCAACTATTCATTTCTTTAAATCAAAGAAAAAATTTGCAAAATCGAATCCCTTTGTTCTTTGGATTTTCAAATTCAAATTATCTGATTTTACAACAAAATTTTTAAAATCAATTCAAACTTTATAATTTTTTTGGAATTATATTCACATAATAAATATAATACATATTTACTTAGTTTTTTAAATTAAATATTAGGAAAATTTACAAATGTTTTTTTGAAACCAACGAATTTATTTTAAGTTTCAATAAAAACTGTAGGAAAATTTACAAATGTTTTTTGAAAATCAACTAATTTTATTTAAGTTTTCACATGACTGAAAATCATACAAAAAATTCATTGAAATCGCACACGAAATTGTTTAATATGATAGAATCTTTTTTTTTCTGTGTAAGGTTTTTTTTAAGTTAAAATAATTAAGAAAAATGAAATATAAAAATCTGATTTGAAATGTGTACCTACTACCGGTTTTCTATACATAAAAATAAATTAAAAATTTAAATTTGACTAAAAAATTAAAGTTAAAACAATATTGTTCATATTTTATTATAAAGTACAATAAAATCTTTTTTACACGGTCTTTTTTTACACGATTTTGAAATAACACGGTTCGTCAAGAAGAAATTTTAAATTTTTTTACACGTTATTTTTGATTTAACACGAATTCCAAAAAAAACATGTGTGCAGTTCACACGCGGTAGAAGTGAATCTGCGAAAAAATGAGACGAAAATGATTTATTAAAATGATAAAAGTTGACGGAATCTAGACACGGTACGCTTGAATCAAGATCAAGATCGATAAAATTGTCAACCAAATCTGACAATGCACAATTATTATATAGTATCTTGAGATTCCAAATACGTAATCTGCGAAATCGGATCTACTCATTTACTCGTTTTATGGCCATTTTAAGGTTAGCACTTTGGCCGAGACGGTTCGTTTCAAGCAAAGTCAAGATCGGTAAAAATAGTTAACCAAATCTGACAATGCACAATTATTATTTAGCGTTCGGAGATTTCAAAAACATGATCCGTAATATCGTACCAAGTCATTTACTGGTTTTAAGGTCATTTTAAGGTAAACGCTTTTACCGATATTTTAATAAAATTATGAAGCGACCCGTGTAGTTTTTGATGCTTTAAAGATCAAGTGAAATTTTAAAATATGCTATGATAACTGTTGTTTATGTAGTTTGAGTCGCTGAACACGATGAAGTTACTTATTTTTGCAAATAAGTAAACTCTTTTGTGTTATTCACCATTTTTCATGGAAAAAAACCGAAAAAAAAAATTTTTTTTTTGTCGGCCGAAAATCTAGTGAAAAATAAATTTTTTTTTATTATCTTTTATGGGCTTAAAAAGTATTTTTGACTACGAAGCCCAGGTATTCATCATTTTCCATGGAAAAGAATTGAAAATTAAAAAAAAAAATTCTTGTGGGCCTTAAAACTAGTGAAAAATATTTTAAATTATAATTTTGTTTTGTGGATTTTTGAAATATTTCGACTACAAAGCTCACCAAAAAATAATAAATAAAAAAACTTTTATATTTGTTGTGTTATCCACCGTTTTTCATGAAAAAAAAAAATTTTAAAATTTAAAAAACCCTTTTGGGCCTAAAAACTAATGAAAATAATTTTTATAAATTTTTGTTTTATGGGTTTTAAAAGTATTTTGGATCACAAAGTTCGCAAAGAAAAGAAAAATAAATAAATTTAAAGTTTTAATGACTTATTTACAATTTTTCCTATAACGCATTTTTATCAATATTATCGGTAAATGCGTTTACCTTAAAATGGCCATAAAACGAATAAGTGATTAGGTACGATTTTGCGGATCATGTTTTTGGAATCTTCGAATATTAAATAATAATTGTGCATTGTCAGATTTGGTTAACTATTTTTACCGATTTTGATCTTGCTTGAAGCGAACCATGTCGGCCAAAGTAAAACCTTAAAATGGCCATAAAACGAGTAAATGAGCAGATCCGATTTCGCAGATTATGTATTTGGAATCTCAAGATACTATATAATAATTGTGCATTGTCAGATTTGGTTGACAATTTTATCGATCTTGATCTTGGTTCAAGCCGAACCGTGTAGAATAGGTACAGCAAGGCTTTGGTAGTTAATCAGTGAATTACTTGAACAATTTTAAGAAATAGCAAATCTTTCCACGTTTATGTCGCAGCTTTTGATTAACCAATCTTGAAGCTGATAGTTTTAGTGCACTCAGCTCGATGAGTACATTAATTTGATGTATCATTTTCTGCTGTAGATATTCTAATTGCCGTCATTCAACATTTTCTTGCTCATGGTCCTGACATGGAACGTGTGTTACAATTCCAACGTAAACTTAAATCTTGTGTTGCTGGGTATCAAGAATTATCTAAACAACTGGAGAAACCAAAAAAACAACTTCTCTTAACACACTTTATAACAAAAAAACCTATAGAGCCCAGTCCATAATAAACGTACACGATTGTTATCAACTAGCGATGAGTAGCTGTATTCTTGTTTCCTAATCTTTTTGATTTTTTATTTTTTTGTACTTATGGATTGAATTTAAACTGTAAACTAAATTAATTTTCTTGCAATAAATGTGAATTGTTTTGTTTTATTATTACTTAATGGAGTTTAATATCAGTTTTTAGCACGGTTTTTTTAAGAAAATATTTGAATTTTTTTCATTTTACACGATTTTTTAAAGTTGTGGAACAGATCCCCAAATTTACATAAGAATCGTGTATTTTTTTACATTTTTTTGATTTACTCGGTTTTCGTAGGAACGTACCTACCGTGTAAAAAAAGATTTTACTGTAATTCCAATATCAGCGTTCAAAAAATGCGGTTCTCAAACTTCGTCAATTCTTCAGAATCCCATAACTCGGCAATTAAGCCTCATACAAAAAAAAACATTTTGTGTACACATTTATGTCAACTAGTTGTATAAGTAACCGGAACGTAAACAAATTTCACGACCTCACTTTATTTTCATTGTCGGCTTAGCATACTGTATCTTATCAGTAGACCAGTCGAGCGTTTTTAATAAGTTTTTTGACTTTATAAAGTACCATTTCGATAGGATTTTATTCCCTACACGGAAAAAACGAAACTCGAAATTATTGTAAATATTAATCAAAATTAAAGAAAAATAAGTAGGTAATTTAGTAATTTAGAAACGGTTCGAGTGTCTATTAAAAATTACTAAGCGTAATATAAAAATTGCATCTAAGCAGTCATTAATTTTTCGAATGCAAGTTTTTAATTTTTACAAAGCAGATATTAAAATTTCTGCAATAATTTATTATATTTTAAAAGGACTGTACTATTTTTTAATAAGTACATTATAAAGTTTTTATGATGGGTTATTAAACTCTACAATAGAGTTTTGGCTGTGTAGAGCTAAAGCTAGTTATACTAGTTTTCTGCTAGGAAGACTCATCAGTGTGTTGAACAAAATTGGGACGACCAGCGAGTTTCCGTTGACGCTTCCTGACCCCGACCCAATTCTGTTCAACACATTACTTCTAAGCCAACTAGTAAGAGTTTGGCAAGCCATATATATTTATTTTTTTGTATGAACATGTTAAGAACTCCAACAGAGTAGAAATTAAAAACAAAAGAGAAATAAAATTCGATATAATAAAAATTACTAATATTGAAAAAATTTTTCTATAACTACTTTTTATAAATTACCCAGTGTGCCACACGGATCCGTTTCGGATTCGTTTAGGATCAGCTTCCTCGTATTATTTATCCGAAACGGATTCCGATTCTGATACGATTCGGATGCGAAATCGTGGGTGATTCGCCTCCAAACAGCGGGAAGGATCGTCCGCGTTGTCGGATCCGTTTCGAACTCGGAATGGATTTCAAATAAGGATCCGTTTCGGATTCGTTTTTTTTGTTAATAAAACGGATCCTTTTCGAATTCGTTTTCGTATGAAATTCCTCTCGAAAAATGGGAATCCGTTCCGAAGTCGTTTCTTGTAAATAAAACGGATCCGTTTCGGACTCGTTTTTCTAAATAAAACGGATTTTACTGTATAAAATAAACGCAATTAAAAAAAACTTTTTCTGTTTTGATTATTTACTTTCCATCTATTTTTCTAGTGCTGTTGTTGTTACTCATTGTTTATTAATGTAATTAATACGTTTTCAAAAACTTCAAAGGAGAAATTAAATTTTTTTTTACCAGTCACCCGATCACAGAATTGAACCTGCATCCTGCGTCATGTCACTGTTCAAAGATGCTCATCTTACCCAACTCAGCTACCGACAGCATTTTTAAGACCTACTAAAATGATGTCGTTAAACTGCGCATGCAACAACCATTGTCTAATCAGGGAAGCTTCGGTTCAAATCCCGGCGACGACATATTTTTTTTTTATTTATTTTTTATTTATTTAAAAAACTATATTTATATTGAAAATATCTTGAAAACTGGCTTTTATGTTAATAATAAATGACGAGTCCGTTATAGATCCGTTTTTTGTAATAAAACGGATTCGATCCGGACTCGTTTTTAATTATTAATATAAAAGCCAGTTTTCAAGATATTTATATCTATTCTATATATAGTACTTCTTTTTTTGTTTTTTAAATACTTTTAAATTAAAAAATAAAAAAATTAAAAATAAAAAAAAAAAAAATTATGTCGTCGCCGGGATTTGAACCGAAGCTTCCCTGATTAGACAATGGTTGTTGCATGCGCAGTTTAACGACATCATTTTAGCATGTCTTAAAAAGAGTCCGTAACGGATCCGTTTTATTTACAAAAAACGACTTCGCAACGGGTCATACGAAAACGAATTCGAAAAGGATACGTTTTATTAACAAAAAAACCAATCCGAATTGAATCCGAATATGAAGTCCGTTCCGAGTTCGAAACGGATCCGACAACGCGGACGATCCTTCCCGCTATTTGGAGGCGAATCACCCACGATTTCGCATCCGAATCGTATCAGAATCGGAATCTGGAAAGGATCCGTTTTATTTACAAAAAACGACTTCCTAACGGATCCGATAAAACGAATTCCGCTTTTTCGAGAGGAATTTCATACGAAAACGAAATCGAAAAGGATCCGTTTTATCAACAAAAAAACCAATCCGATTTGGATCCGAATATGACGTCCGTTCCGAGTTCGAAACGGATCCGACAACGCGGACGATCCTTCCCGCTGTTTGGAGGCGAATCACCCACGATTTCGCATCCGAATCGTATCAGAATCGGAATCTGGAACGGATCCGTTTTATTTACAAAAACCGACTGCGGAACGGATCCATTTTGTTCACCAAAAAGGAGTCCGCATCCGTTTTGTGCACATTTTGAAGTGTGTGGTTAGATTTGTGTGCGTATGCTGCATTTTCTGTTATTATAGAGTGTAACAGTTTACTCTCAGTTAAATGAGGAACGTATTGGATTCCAAAATATTTTGGTGGGTTGCCATCTTTTTCCAATGCAACTTTTTTTGTAGAATTTTTGTTTCCGTTGTCATTATTATATATGACATTATTTATCAAATTCTCAACAACCGCTTTAGGAAATCTATTTTGTTTTAAAATTGTTTTCACTTTTTTCAAATTTTCTTCATGAAATGATGTATCGCTCATATCCAAAACTTTTTTTATTAAATTATTAGCTCTGTTAATTTTTTGTTTGTATGGTTGTGTGGAATAATAATTTATAGTTCGTCCCGTAGAAGTTGGTTTTGTATACCAGTTGAATTTTATATTCTTTTCAAATCTGTGTAACTCTGTGTCCAGATAGGGAAGAGTGCCACTTTTTTCCATTTCCGCAGTAAATTGTAGTTTGTTGTGATATATGTTTAATGTATCTAGAATTATTTGTTTATCTTTATCTTTAATTATAGCAAAAACATCATCTACATATTTTACTATGAACTTGACTTCAACGTTAATTTTATTCAGTTCTTTCAATGCGTAGTCCAACAGGTTGTCAAGTATGATATCTGCTATAGTAGGAGACAAGGGGTTCCCCATTGGCATGCCATAAGTTTGCTTGTATAATTTGCTATTATACTGGAAATAATTAATATCTTTCAAACAGAAATCTAAAATTTTTAAAAAGTTTTTCTTTGGGATATTTGTAAACGTTTTGATTGTATCCCAGTGGCTCATAATTGTTTTTATTGCAAGGTATATGGGAATGTTTGTAAAAAGTGAAATGACATCGAATGATATCATTATGTCTTCTTTGTCCAAAATTACGTTGTTTAATTTTTCCTTGAGTTGAAACTAGTTTTTTATGTTATATTCCATGGAAACAGTATTCTTGAGAATTTTGTCTGTATGCTTTGAAAGCGCGTAGCACGGGACGTTGTAAGGCGCAGATATAGGTCGCAATGGCACATTTTGTTTATGGATTTTAGGTAATCCGTAGGGTCTTGGAGCAGAGGCTGATGAACAATATAATTTTAGTTTAAGTCTAAAATCGATATAATTTTATTGAACAAATCGGTAATAATTTTGTTATTAAGTTGGTGCAAAGAATCTGATGGGTCACTCCTAATAGTTTCGTAAGTATTTTTGTCAGACAAAAGCTCTTCCATTTTTGGTTGTAAGTATTTTTGTACATTACGACTGTCTTACTGCCCTTGTCTGCCTGTGTTATGACAATATCTTTTCTGTGTTTTTTAAGAAACTTTACTGTATTGTTGTGAATTTTTAGGATGAATTTTTCCATGGTTGTGTTGATTATTTTCCATTTATAATTGGAGATTCTGATGGCCACTGTCGATCTGGCAACTTCTTTTTGTTTCTCATCATCCATTTGTTGTATACATTGTTCCAAATCTTTGATGACGTGTATGAGTGAAAAATTGTTTTGGTTTACAGGCAAAGCAAAATTCTTTCCCAAAGAAAAAAGCCATTTGCTCTCAAATGGAATCTCTAAATTTGTTAAATTAATAAACCAATTTTCATTAAATTTTAAGCCAAGGGAGTTCATTTGGTTGCTTTTTAAATTTTCTAGTTTTTTGTGATGTGTCAGTTGGATTTTGTAGGCTACGTGCTTGTACATTAAATTTTGCTTCGATTTAAATGCTTCGAAACTATTTTGATTTAGATGAAAATGCGACTATTTTGAAAAAATTTTCAACGATTTTTCAAGCTCTGACACTAATACTTTAAATGGGCATAACTTCGTAAAAAATAATTTTCAATCAAATCGGGGAACGGTATATTTCCTTAATTACTTTGAAAAACAATATATTTAATCCGCAACCAATTCCGCAATTTGAAGTCACTCCGACTGCATGGTTTGAGATGGATTTGGTCTGTAATTTACTGTTTTTTGTTTAAATTTTTATCCATTTTTTAAGAACTTGAAAAGCTTAAAAGAAAAGAAGTGCAAGGAGTAAAAGCACGCATAAAAGTATTCCAACCTCTTGCACTATATATGCACTGTTCTGCTCACAAGCTAAATTTGGCTATATCCAAGTCATAATCTATACAAATTATTCGGAATATAATGGGCACTGTAAAAAGCATTGGAAATTTTGTGCATGAGTTTTGCAAACGGACAGAATTACTGAAACTGGCAATACAGGAGACTCACCCTAAAGATAAAAGACTAAAATTCACGACGTTGAGTGACACAAGATGGATTGAAAGGCATGACGCACTTCTGCAGTTCCATAACCTATTTGACGGTATCGTACGATTTTTAGAATCAGTGGACCAAGCTTCGCCATCAGCAAACCCTGATGGTCAGCAATTTTTTTATTGCACATTATTTTTCAAATCTAAATAAATATTTACAGATATTATTCTACGTTCAATTCTAGGGTACCCTTATTTTTTTAAAATTCGCTGAAAGGACCCAATTTTCAAATTTTTGGTCATTTGAACGTTGGCCTTTAAAATTATAAAAAAAAAAATCCAAACGGAATTCAAATTCCCAAAGGACTTCAAATTATCGATATTTCCTTAAGAAATAACGGAATTTCATGTTTTTTTTCAAGCTTTTCATAATTTAATGGATTTTATGACAAGTTGACATTTAGTACAAACTAAATTATTTTGTATAAAGTATTGCTGATATCGTAAAGCCAGAGGCATTTTTTTTTTTTCAAATCAAATAATTTTTAGGTGTAACAGTTTTTTTTTTCTTGATTTTTTTTTTCCCCAACACATTTACTGCATTTAAAAAAGTCCCAACGGCCGAAAACGGCTTAATCTCAATGGAGAGCATTTTTCTTTAAAATCAACAATTAAAATTGAGTAGCTAGGTGGAAAAAGGGCAGTTTTGCGCGAGTGTCCTTTATCCGTAAATTACCTCTATATATTCTAGAGACCTTAGTCCACATCCCACCAAAATATATAGTACTAGCGTTACAGTAGAGCAAAATGTAACACTTACGTGCTAGCCGAGCATTGACATATTATGTATGTACATTAGGGTGGTTCCTATTTGTATTTTCTTGCGAATATCAAATGCGACGCCCCCCAAATCGGTTCGAAACAGGATAAATAAATTTAAAAAATTTATTTAAAATATTTATCTTTAACTCTTACTCGGCAAAAATGCAATTTGACTTAAGTGAAAATTAAATACGAACCCTAAAATAGCTACAGCAATAAATTATATATCAAATTAAAGTATGTAGTCATCGAGAAGAGGGTACTGAAATTATCAGCTGCGAGCACTGATCAACTACCAAAGCCTTGCCATAGCGAGGAGAATTACTTTGCTTGCTTTCCTTTACTACGTTTATGCGGCAGCTCAGTTCGTATTACCGAATACCGATCGGAAATCGTGCTAGACCTTTAAATTTTGATTTTATGCACGTATTCTGAATATTTGCAATCAAACACTTCCGTCAACTTTTATCATTTTAATAAAACATTTTCGTCTCATTGCATTATAGTTTAAAAAAACGTCAAAATTTTTGAAAACCTCCATATCTCAAAACATATGGAACTGACTTCAAATTTTAATTTACCAATCTTATAGACTGTAAAATTACCTTTCATATGACATTAATATATATAAGATCTATTTAATAGTTCCCTACTTATCATGATTTTTAGAAAAGCAAAATCCGCAACTTCACATGACTATATCTCGAAAACTAGATCCGTACGATACTTTTTTTGGATATATTATTTCTTAACATTAAAAGCCACTTGAGAAAAGTTAGTTTAAAAAAATGGCTGCTTAAGTCAAATTTCACATTGAAATAGACTAAGGGTTAAAGATAAAAATTATAAATAATTTTTTTAAATTTGTTTATCCTGTTTCGAACCAATTGGGAGGGCGTCGCATTTGATTTTTTTTTAAAATCAAATTTCACATTTAAATAGGGTCAGTAAGGGTTAAAGATAAATATTTTAAATAAATTTTTAAATTTTTTTATCTTGTTTCGAAGCGATTGGCAGCGCTCGTATTTGATTTTCACTTAAGTCAAATTTCATTTTGAAATAGGCCGAGTAGGGGTTAAAGATAAAAATTTTAAATAAATTTCTTAAATGTTTTTATCCTGTTTTGAGCCGATTGGGGGTGCGTCGTTTCAATGAACTGTAAATTTTGAAGTAGCAACAAAACAAAAAAATATATTTCAATGTTCGGTATTACGTAAGTGATACATTTTGCTCTACTGCAACTACATAGTCTAATTAGTATATATAGAGGGAATTTACAAATAAACAACACTCCCGCAAAAGTGCCCTTATTCCACCCTACTACTCAATTAAAATTGTTGAGTTGTTGATTTTTAAGGAAAATGTTCTCAATTAGGAATAAGCCGTTTTCGACAGTTAAGACTTTCATCAAATGTAGTATAAGCCTTTCTGTATTGATAACAAAAATTTCAAGGAAAAAAAACTGATGTACTTAAAAAAATTTTGACTTGAAAAAAATGCCTCTGGCTTACGATATTAGCAATATTTTCTACAAAAAAATTTACTTTGCACTAAATGTCAACTTGTCATAAAATCCATTAAATTATGAAAAGTTTGAAAAAAAAATGATCAAATTCCTTTATATACTAGGAAAATATCGACAATTTGAAACAAAGTCCTGTCAATTTTTTTTTTTTTATTATTTTAAAGGACAAAGTTCAAATGAAAATGGGGTCCTTTCAGCAAAATAAAAATATATGGGTCCCGTAGAATTGAATTGAATATCTGTAATGTGATCGATTTGAAAAATAATATGCCCAATTTAATTTCATCATGGCATTGACAATTGCATCTAACAATAGCATTTTAACTGACAATCTCGCTTGCCAGTTAACTTCAGGCAGTTTAGCTTGACCTAAACACTTGCTACATCATCGTAGAAAGTGTTATTTAGACATTGAGGCAGTATCGGGATGGGAAATATGAAATTATCTTTCCATCAAAGAAGAAATAGCTTTGTAGAGAAAATATACAGCTGCTGAAGCCCATTGTGAGGCAAAGGAATTTTTTCCGAACGTTAAAGCGCTACTACAAATATTGGCTACCATTCCTGTCACAACATTGTAACGGCAGAGTGTAATCTGATGTACACTGGCATTGGAATTTCGAGAGTCATACCAGCAATGTCAGAATGTCGGAATGACATTTCTGGTCTGTCATTCGAAATTGGCGTACGTGCGTTCGGGTCAAGAAGAAATGGCTGGACAACGCGTCATTTCGAAGTTTCGGTAGCCATTGTCTTTTTTTTGATGATCAGAAGGAGCGCGTGTCAGTTGCTGGGAGAGTTGCGTCATCGACGGTGGTTTTTCTTTTTACTTGGCGTTACTACGTAAAAAGTCGTCGTGTTTTTTTTTTCGTCGCGAAAAAAAACAAAGAACAATAAAATTAAAGTTAAATTTTTATAAATAAATACTTTTTTAAACAAAAGAAGAAAATTATTTGTTAGGTTAACCGTGCGACGAACACGTTAGCAGAAAAAAATAAACAAGCGTCTGTCCGCGGAAACGGTGGTGGTGGAGCGCTAGCGCTTCACACGGCAACGTAAAAGAAGTTGCATTTCAATAGAGAAAAATCTTATGTTTTAAAAATTAAAATTAAATAAAACCTAAGTCATTGACGGCCACTCGCGGAAAGTTGGGTGATGAAGCGCTAGCGCTCCACCACAAACCACATAAAAAAATAGAAAAAAACAGATACATAAAAGTTATAAAGAAAAACTGCATAGGACAGTGAGAGAATTGAAAAGGAAAATGTGGCAGAAGCACAAAAAAATTGGAAATAAAAATAGAAAATACTGCACAGTGACAGTGAGAAAAAAAAAAGTAATAGAAAATAGAAATACTGCATAGTGATAGTGAGGAAAAAGATAGAGAAGAAAGAAAAAAAAAATTTCATATACAGAAAAGTTTTAAAGAGAATTGAAAAGAAAAATGTGACAGAAGCGCAAAAATTTTTTAAATAAAAGAAAAAAATAAAAAACTGAATAGACAGTGAGAAAATTGAAAAGGAAAATGCGTAACACAAAGAAACAGAAAAGTTATAAAGATAAACTGAATAGACAGTGAAAAACAAAAATAGAAAGATTACTGAGTGACCGAAAGAGAAAATTTTGAAAAAAGAAAGAGTGAAATATATAGAAAATAGAAATACTGCATAGGACAGTGAGAAAAATTGAAAAGAAAAATTAAAATTGCAATTAACGTTAAAATAATGCTTTAAATACAAATACAATAGTTGAGTTCTCTCGAATCATAAACGATCGATCGATGTTTTATTAAAATTATAAACTACATTTGAAAGAAAAATATTGAATAAAATATAAGAATGCGATATGCTGATGAAATCGTAAATGTAATCGCAATTGCATAAAAACAATAACAACACAAACAACAGCTACAACATAAATTACAAAACCAGCTAAGACGACAACATTTCCCTGATCAAGACACATCACACGCGTGAGCTAACAAGATTTCATTTTCATATGTTTATTTTTCTTTTTTTCTGATTATTATTATTATTAAAAAATTAAATATGATTATTTAAAAATAAAAAACCTAAAAATGTTTAAAACTTATAAAGGTTTTGCGCTTTGGCAAAACAAAACCCAAATAAATATGTAAAGAAAAAATATAAAAAAAAAAGTAGATTTATAGAAATATATGCGGAATACATATAATTTATTTTTGGCCTGAATAAATTTTGTATTTTTTTTTCTCCAAATTTAATAGTCCATGAAAAAAAAATAGATTTAAGAAAAATGATAAAATGAGAGAAATTTGAAACGATAAACTTAAGATTTATGTAATAAATTTTTTTTGTATAAACGAAAAATGTACAAAAAGAACTAAGAACAAATATTCGTTTTTTTATAAAAATGCAAAAATAAAAACATAAAAGAAATGATTTAAAATTTGAAAAAAAAAGAAAAAAAAATATAAATTTCTTTTTATTTAAAATAAGTTGTATAGGATAATGGCAGTGTAAAAAGGTAGCACCAGGTCCCTATGTAGAACCAAAAAAACCAGAGTAGGGTGGACCGAAAAATTTCCCCATAGGTCCACAAGGTAGGGTGGGTGATAGACGGGGCCGAGCATAACACCAAGCTCGAGGGTTCAGCCCGAGGAAAAATTATTAGGGAGGCACATTTTTTTTTTGATGACTTTTTTTTTTGTTTGTAGTAATTTTGGAAAAATTTTTGAAGTTTCAGAGCCCAGCAACTTAAGCACGAGAAAATTATATTTGTAAGGTGCAGGCACACCATGAGCAGCAGCTACCCACCCCAACATCCCGAACTGCTGGCATCGGCAAACTAGCTCGTGCTGCCGCTGGTCATGTTGTCCGCGTTCCAAGCACCAGTCGCTTGTGCGATTACAAATTTTGGCGCCCAACGTGGGGCCGTTTGAGGTTGGAGGCTAAAAGAAAACTCTCCGTCAGTGGACATTTATGTCACTTAATAATCTTTTTAGTATTTTGCCTTCGATTTCACTCGGTTCCATCCGATTTACCCGTGCTGTGCTCTGGATTTTTGAAAATTTTTATTTAACTTAACCTGTTACAGGAAAATTTTTGTTTTTGTCTTCATTTGAATTTTAAATTCAAGAATCTAATACTCAAAGCCTGAAGCTGGATTTATCAGTCCGGGAGGATTCCGTTCTGATCCGCTCAGACGCTTTTGACCCTATTTATTCCTATTTGTGAAAATTACCCTGTAATAGAAGACTAAATTTTTTGCATAATTTTTTTTGAATAAATTAAATTTCAGTAACTTCTTACATTTTTAATATTGTTGATTCACTCTTTTAGCTTGAATGCGAATTGCGGCTGCAAGTCAAGGTAAACAGCTGGATTTTGCGATTAAGTTGCAATTCACTGCGCTTTTCGACCGCTTTACTGAGATTTGTATAGGTTGTACTTCAATTTCATGTTTGAAATGAGATTTAAATTTTGTAGATTCAGATTCTTCCTCCCTAAGTTTTTCTTCGTGGCTGACCAAACAATTTAATAATAATTTGAATAGTTCTACATAGGACCAAGCTGTCATTGATAATTAAACTTCTGATAAAAATTTTTTTTCTTTTAAGAAAAACAAAAATTTAACAAATTAAATTTGAGAATTTTTTTTTGTAAGTAAAGAATAAAACTTAGCAAGTAAATTTTTTTTTGAATTTGAAAATTTCTCTTAAAGAATTTCTAAAAATTTATAAATCTAAAAATTTTATAAAGCGAATATTTAACATTTTGGAATTTTTTTTTTGCATAATGTAGCTATGCTAAAAATTTAAAGGTATAAAGCGTTAAAGATTTGACATTTGAAAATTTTTTTGCACAAATGTAGATTTTTGCTAAAAATTTAAACAACGATATAATTTAAAATTTGATATTTGGTAATTTAGTGGAAATTCCACGGGGTATTCATAAATTTAACTTTCGGCCATTTTTTTTTTATTACAAAATTTTAACTTTCGGTTGTTCGATACCTTTTATCTCGGTCGCGGATTCGGTTTTAGTTTTACGTGAAAAATGCCTCTGCATCGTAGTAATGAGAATTTGTCCATTCTGGGTGAAATCCCTGACAATCCCTGTGTGGTGTGCAAGCAACAAATGCTAGATGGCGAAAATTTCAGTATAACTCCCTGCTTCCACATTTTCCATACGGAATGCATTTCCAATTGGTTGCAGGAGACTCGCAACTGCCCTTTCTGTCAGGCGTTGTGCAGTACTAAAAAAGTTAAGCCATACAAGCCCATTCCTAATTTGGGATTGGAGTCCTTTACCATAACACCAGCTACTACCCACACAGGTACGATCACTAAAAATAGTCGGCCCGTAACCCGAAGTTACAAAAACTTAATGGATCAAAATATTTCAGTGACACCTGCACCTAATCTCAACATGTCAGGAGTGCATCCATTATCCACAGACTTGTCCAATCACGCAAGTGCGCAAACTAATGTTTCTCAGTTTTCAGACGCACAGTTGCAAAAGTTGATTGACGAAGCTGTGAAAGCTCAACTGGCTAAAATGAATTTAAACGCCGTCAGTAATGCACCTCTTGATCTGAATCGAGATCCAAATCCACCTGTGACTTTTGGTCGTTCTTCTGACATACACCAGGCTCCTAGAAATGTGATCAACAATTCTCCATTTTCACTTGGACTTCCTCCATATAACCCTCAGCTTCCTCCTCCACCCGTTTTTCATCAAAACCATCACCAACAAGCAACCCACAGCAATTTTGCTCAAGGCACTTCAACTCTCCATAGGTCAGTTCCACCTTTTATGGCTTCAGAGAAAGTCTCAAATCTTATTTCCAATTGGAAAGTCACTTTTAGTGGCAAAGAAGACGCTTTGTCCGTCGATAAATTTATTTACAGAGTACATTCTCTGACCATTCAAAGTTTGCGAGGTGATTTTGACGCCTTGTGCAATCATGCACACATTTTGTTTGCTGGGAAAGCGTTGGAGTGGTTTTGGCGCTATCACCGTGGTGTGACTCAAATAGATTGGGAAACTCTGTGCACAGAACTTCGTGGTCAGTTTCGAGATCGGAGAACAGATTTAGACATAATGGATTTGATTCGTCAAAGGAAACAAAAATATGATGAAAAATTCGATGAATTTTATGAATCTGTTCTTCAGCTCTGCGATAAATTGCAACGTCCTCTTGAACCAGCAACTTTGTTGGAAATCATTCAACGAAACTTACGTCTCGACGTTAGACGCAGTCTTCTCTATGTCTCCATCGAAAATATTAGACAGCTTCGAACATTTGTTCAAAAACGCGAGTTGTTGGATGAAGAGTACGGCAGGTCGACCAGAAACTTCCAAGCTGCACGCAACGTATCGGAAGTAAACGTTAACACAGAAGATCTCCCGAATAACCATTTTTTAGAGTTGCCAACCGCACCATCACCACCTTAAAAAGTGATGCGGCATGCCAAACCACAACAGTTATTTTGAAAACAGTTAATCCTACTTTGCAATTTGAAAATAAACCTGAAATTAAACCACCCTCTACAGTTTTACCTATTCGACATTTTAAACCTCTGCACATTCGTTGGCAGGAATATAAAGCCGCCCGTAAGCGAATTTTTTCTGATGAAGTCATTGCTTCACCGGAGTCAACGCATAAGAAACGTTCTACTTTAAGATTGAGAAAATTTTGGAAAAATTTAAAGGCGAAGAAAAAATTTATTTGTTCTTCGGTGGTTTCTGATAAACCTAAAGATGATTTACGTCCCTATGCTCAAATTTTGGTTTTTAAAGAAAAAATTGAAGGACTAGTCGATACTGGTGCCTCTGTCAGTTGTTTAGCCAACAAATTGGCTCAAAAGTTTTTAGAAGATAACCAACACCCTTGGCACAAAGTCAAGACTAACCTTAAAACTGCAGATGGAACAAATCATTTTGCATTGGGTTTCGTTGAAACTTTTATTACTTTTAGAGGAATAACCAAACCTCTCAAATTTCTGATAATTCCAACTTTTTCTCAAGACTTATATTTGGGCGTTGATTTTGTGAAGACTTTCGGTTTGGCAAGTGATCTTTTTCATGAGGATATTCCGATTTCTGTTAATTTGAACATTGCGGAGTTGGACTCCAATCATCATGTGTTAAATGCTCGACAGCAAGCAAATTTAAATGCAACCATTTTATTAATTCCTTCTTTTTCTGAAAAAGGGTTAGGCCGAACAAATTTTATAAGCCACGTCATTGATGTAGGTCAAGCGAAGCCTATAAAACAAAGGCATTTTTCTGTTTCACCAGGCGTTGAAAAACTTCTTTTTGCGGAGATCGATAGAATGCTTTCTCTTGGCGTTATCGAAGAATCTCAAAGCGCATGGTCATCTCCTGTTGCACTAATCGTTAAACCGAGTAAAGTTCGTATGTGTCTCGATGCACGAAAAGTCAATGAGGTCACAGTGAAGGATGCTTATCCTTTGCCGCTCATCGACGGAATTCTCAGCAGGCTCCCGAAGGCACAGTTTATTTCAAGCTTAGACCTGAAGGATGCCTTCTGGCAAATTCCGTTGGATGAAGCGTCAAGGGATAAGACAGCCTTCACTGTCCCCAACCGACCTCTATACCAATTTGTTACAATGCCATTTGGCTTATGTAATGCGCCGCAGACCATGACCCGTCTCATGGACAAGGTAATCCCTGCCCATTTGCGAACTAAAGTATTTGTATACTTAGACGATTTGTTGTTAATAACCGAAACTTTCGATGACCATATTTCGCTTCTGCAAGAAGTAGCATTTTGCATTAAACGTGCTGGCCTTACAATTAATATAGAGAAAAGCAAATTTTTGCTCAAACAAATTCACTACCTTGGTCATGTCATTGGACATGGAACAATAAGTACCGATCCGGACAAGGTAAAAGCGATAAAAGAATTTCCTCGTCCAAAAACAGTTAGACAACTTCGTCGCTTTCTAGGTGTCTGTGGATGGTACCGAAGGTTTGTGCAAAATTATGCTTCAATTTCTACCCCTTTGACAAATATGTTACAAAAGGCTCGTAAATTTGTTTGGACCGAAGACGCAATTGCTGCTTTCGACTCCCTCAAAAATAGTTTAAGTAGTGCACCTGTGCTACATAGTCCTGATTTTTCTCGTCCATTTTCTATTCAATGTGACGCTAGTCAATTTGGCGTTGGAGCGGTTTTGGCACAACGTACCGATGAAGGTGATGAAGTTCCCATTGCATACATGTCCCATAAGTTCAACCAAGCGCAAAGAAACTATACTGTTTCCGAACAAGAATGTCTTGCGGCGGTTATGGCCATAAAAAAATTTCGAGCTTATGTCGAAAGACATGAATTCGAAGTTATAACCGATCATGCTTCGTTAAAATGGCTCATGAGCCAAACCGACTTGCATGGCAGACTTGCGCGCTGGGCACTGAAGTTGCAGGGCTTCAAATTTACCATTCTTCATCGGAAAGGCAGCCAAAACGTGGTTCCTGATACTTTATCGAGAACTTATTCTCAGGAAAGCCTCCACATTTCGTCTCTGACTGCGTCAGAAACAGACCAATTTTTCGAAATTGATTTTAATTCGGAATTTTTTAAAACCGAATTTTATTTAAAGATGATTGAGGAATTTCAGAACGAGCCAAGTAAGCAACCAGATATACAAGTTATAGATGGGATAATTTATAAGCGTTGCGAATTTGCTAGCGGTGATCCGATTCAGGAAGAGCAATCATGGAAGGTATGGGTTCCTTTGGAAATGAGACAAGATCTCATTCTAAGAGCACATGATCATCCGATGAGTTCTCATGGTGGAATTGGGAAAACGTTAACCAAACTTAAAACCTTTTATTTCTGGCCACGTATGTCTAAACAAGTGCGAGATCACGTTCTATCGTGTGAAACCTGCAAGCAAACCAAAGCCCCAAATCACATACTTCGTCCTCCTATGGGTAAGCAGGCTACGTCTGTCCGAATTTTTCAAAAACTCTACGTAGACCTTCTTGGACCTTATCCAAGATCACGATCAGGAAACGTGGGCATGGTGATTGTTCTCGACCATCTTTCCAAATTTCATTTCTTAGAGCCAATCAGGAGTTTCACTGCCAACAAGATTGTTGATTTTCTTGAAAAGCGAATTTTTGCCATTTTTGGTGTTCCTGAAGTCATCACCTCTGACAATGGTGTTCAATTCAGATCTAAACTTTTCAAAGACCTTTTAAAGAAATATGGTGTGACGCATAATTATACTGCCAACTATTCTCCGCAATCTAATGCCGTTGAACGAGTCAATCGTTCAGTCATTGCTGCTGTTAGAGCCTACATTAACCCAAATCAGAAAGATTGGGATGAAAAATTATTTGCTATTAGCGTTGCTCTCAGAAGCTCAGTACACTCGTCCTCGGGTTTCTCTCCATACTTTGTTGTCTTCGGTCAAAATATGATCTGCCACGCAACGTCTTTTGAAGTTTTGCGAAAACTAAAACTTATTGAAGATCCGACCGCTGACATCAGACACGAAGAACGAACTGAGTTGATTCGCGAAAAGGTGCGAGAGAATTTGAAAAGGGCATATGATACAAATGCTAAAAATTATAATATGCGTTCACGTCCAGTTCGTTTCGAAATCGGTCAAATTGTGTATCGTAGGAGTTTTGCTCAAAGCAAAGCTTCCGATCACTTTAATGCAAAATTGGCAAATGTTTTCGAGAAGGCTCAGGTGATTAAGAGAATGGGTACGGCTTATTATGAGCTAGCAGACATGAACAATAAACGACTTGGTATATTTCACGCGAAGGATATTAGAAAGTAGTGCCTTCAGTTTTTGTAACCAACCACAGCAGATTTCGAAAAACTGTTTTGTAACGGCAGAGTGTAATCTGATGTACACTGGCATTGGAATTTCGAGAGTCATACCAGCAATGTCAGAATGTCGGAATGACATTTCTGGTCTGTCATTCGAAATTGGCGTACGTGCGTTCGGGTCAAGAAGAAATGGCTGGACAACGCGTCATTTCGAAGTTTCGGTAGCCATTGTCTTTTTTTTGATGATCAGAAGGAGCGCGTGTCAGTTGCTGGGAGAGTTGCGTCATCGACGGTGGTTTTTCTTTTTACTTGGCGTTACTACGTAAAAAGTCGTCGTGTTTTTTTTTCGTCGCGAAAAAAAACAAAGAACAATAAAATTAAAGTTAAATTTTTATAAATAAATACTTTTTTAAACAAAAGAAGAAAATTATTTGTTAGGTTAACCGTGCGACGAACACGTTAGCAGAAAAAAATAAACAAGCGTCTGTCCGCGGAAACGGTGGTGGTGGAGCGCTAGCGCTTCACACGGCAACGTAAAAGAAGTTGCATTTCAATAGAGAAAAATCTTATGTTTTAAAAATTAAAATTAAATAAAACCTAAGTCATTGACGGCCACTCGCGGAAAGTTGGGTGATGAAGCGCTAGCGCTCCACCACAAACCACATAAAAAAATAGAAAAAAACAGATACATAAAAGTTATAAAGAAAAACTGCATAGGACAGTGAGAGAATTGAAAAGGAAAATGTGGCAGAAGCACAAAAAAATTGGAAATAAAAATAGAAAATACTGCACAGTGACAGTGAGAAAAAAAAAAGTAATAGAAAATAGAAATACTGCATAGTGATAGTGAGGAAAAAGATAGAGAAGAAAGAAAAAAAAAATTTCATATACAGAAAAGTTTTAAAGAGAATTGAAAAGAAAAATGTGACAGAAGCGCAAAAATTTTTTAAATAAAAGAAAAAAATAAAAAACTGAATAGACAGTGAGAAAATTGAAAAGGAAAATGCGTAACACAAAGAAACAGAAAAGTTATAAAGATAAACTGAATAGACAGTGAAAAACAAAAATAGAAAGATTACTGAGTGACCGAAAGAGAAAATTTTGAAAAAAGAAAGAGTGAAATATATAGAAAATAGAAATACTGCATAGGACAGTGAGAAAAATTGAAAAGAAAAATTAAAATTGCAATTAACGTTAAAATAATGCTTTAAATACAAATACAATAGTTGAGTTCTCTCGAATCATAAACGATCGATCGATGTTTTATTAAAATTATAAACTACATTTGAAAGAAAAATATTGAATAAAATATAAGAATGCGATATGCTGATGAAATCGTAAATGTAATCGCAATTGCATAAAAACAATAACAACACAAACAACAGCTACAACATAAATTACAAAACCAGCTAAGACGACAACATTTCCCTGATCAAGACACATCACACGCGTGAGCTAACAAGATTTCATTTTCATATGTTTATTTTTCTTTTTTTCTGATTATTATTATTATTAAAAAATTAAATATGATTATTTAAAAATAAAAAACCTAAAAATGTTTAAAACTTATAAAGGTTTTGCGCTTTGGCAAAACAAAACCCAAATAAATATGTAAAGAAAAAATATAAAAAAAAAAGTAGATTTATAGAAATATATGCGGAATACATATAATTTATTTTTGGCCTGAATAAATTTTGTATTTTTTTTTCTCCAAATTTAATAGTCCATGAAAAAAAAATAGATTTAAGAAAAATGATAAAATGAGAGAAATTTGAAACGATAAACTTAAGATTTATGTAATAAATTTTTTTTGTATAAACGAAAAATGTACAAAAAGAACTAAGAACAAATATTCGTTTTTTTATAAAAATGCAAAAATAAAAACATAAAAGAAATGATTTAAAATTTGAAAAAAAAAGAAAAAAAAATATAAATTTCTTTTTATTTAAAATAAGTTGTATAGGATAATGGCAGTGTAAAAAGGTAGCACCAGGTCCCTATGTAGAACCAAAAAAACCAGAGTAGGGTGGACCGAAAAATTTCCCCATAGGTCCACAAGGTAGGGTGGGTGATAGACGGGGCCGAGCATAACACCAAGCTCGAGGGTTCAGCCCGAGGAAAAATTATTAGGGAGGCACATTTTTTTTTTGATGACTTTTTTTTTTGTTTGTAGTAATTTTGGAAAAATTTTTGAAGTTTCAGAGCCCAGCAACTTAAGCACGAGAAAATTATATTTGTAAGGTGCAGGCACACCATGAGCAGCAGCTACCCACCCCAACATCCCGAACTGCTGGCATCGGCAAACTAGCTCGTGCTGCCGCTGGTCATGTTGTCCGCGTTCCAAGCACCAGGCGCTTCCGCGATCACAACATGCACAGTGGAAAGAAGCTCCTCTTCTTTAAAATGAATCAAATCATACATATACATATATAAGAGTTAACTAAACATCTACTCTACTGCAAGTTTTTCTTAATTCCTTTTAGTTATGTTATGCGTTAGGTTTGAAAGTGTGAAATAAAAAAAAGTCTTATAAACTTGATCTAGAAGGTGCTTCCTTGTGTCAGATGCAGTTGGTCAGCGATATCAGCGCAGCACGTTGGTTTGTTACCAGGCATGTTCAATATTTTCAATATTTGGAGTTGGGACGGAGGTTACTCAGTTCAAAATCATCTGAGAAAATGTCCAGTTGATTACAAAATTTCTTCAGTGAGTACATTTCCTTTGCAAGCAAGAACGTCGACTCTAAAGCATCAAGGTCAAATGAATTATCATCATTATCAGTGCAGTTTGATCATTTATATGCTCTCGAATAATATCGTCGATACTAGAAACGGTCAGTACTATTGATATCGATATTTTCCGACTCAATATGCCAATTTACATCTGCTGAGTTGATTTAACTTTATGCGTTGTTTGTGACTATAACTAATGGAAAGATTGGTTGAAGCTCAGTACTCTTTTTTAAATGTTAATTTTGTCACATTTCGATAGACTCAAGATGTGAGATAATCGCATTAATAAAAAGATTTGCTGAGTCTTAAAAATGTTGATCGAATTATGATATAAGTTATTTCTGAGTAGAGGGGCAAAATTAATATACTGCTCCTCCGTCAAAATTTCTGGGGGGCAGCTGCCCCTTGTCCCCCGGTTGCGACGCCCCTGACCGGTCAGGTTTATAACCCCCCATAGTTGAAATTAACAATGACTCATTTTTAATGATTAAAATTATTCAAATTTCTATTATATTTACAGATCGTATGCTATGGCAAACAAAATCCAAAAGGGACAGAATCTGAACCATCGATGCAAAACAAAATATATTGTGTAGTATTATTGATTATAAAATTAATGGTATTAAGTAGAAATTGCAAAAGTATATATGTATATAATGTTAACTAAAAATTATAAGATCATCACAAATCAAATTTGTATCAACAAAATAGTAACAATGAAATGTTTCAACACAAAATATATAAACAAATTCACGAAAAAAATATGTAAGCTACTTAAAACACATAAAAATAGAAATTGCACTAAAACGAAATCATTTTAAATGGCAAAAAAATACTTTAAAGTAAACGTTGAATTAAGCTAAAAACTTAAATTTATTTTTCGTTCAAAACAAAATCAATTTGTGACAACTAAAAAAATGGAAAAAAATATATGGAGGAGAGTTTCAAGTACTTTTGGACAGTTATACAAACCCATAAACGCACATTAAGTGCCTTGTGTTTAGGTTGGTGAATTATTTTCGGAACAGATGAGCGGTGGATGGTGCAGCAAGTCAAGAAAACTCCTAGTCTCAGTCAGTGATGGCATTTGGGTTTTGTGAAAATGTACTGAATCGAGACTTCAAATGTACTTTTTAGATCCCGAATGTACTTTTTTGTCTTGAACACCCAATTTTGCACGAAATTGTTCTAAAATTGACTATCAAAAAAAAAAAAAAAAAAGGTCCTCACTTTTCCCATCTCAAAAACCCTAGCAAAATTAGACATATTTCATATTAAATTAATTACAAAATCTACACATTGCGCGATTATTTACATTTACTAAGAAAAAAACGTAATTAATATAATAGGGTAATGATATTATATACAGGTAATTACTATAAATCTACTCATTGCGGTTATTTTCATTTACTAAAAAACAAAAAAAAGGTAAATATTATAAATTGTCCAAATGTACCGAAAATGTACTGAAAATGTGCTAAAAATTTGGCGAATGTACTGAAAATGCCCCAAATGTACCGAATGTACTGAAAACTTGTCGAATGTACTGACAACGATTTTTCAGGACGTAAATGTACCGAAAAAAGTACAAATGTACCGAAAATGCCATCACTGGTCTCAGTGCTGCAGAGTTAACAACGGAAGTCTCATATATTTACCTGATATTAGAAGTACTACGTAATCGGCGTATATCTTGTGCATTTTCGAGACGATTTTTTAGTATTATTTCTTTTAATTAAAAAAATATCAACTTCGGGGTACATATATTCGTGGTTATCATTTTTTACGGACCCAGTGTGATGTGAAATATGTGTGAAAATTTAAAATCAGAAAATCACCCCAAATTTGAGTATTGATTCATTGATACAAATGTGAAAAATTCTGACATACGTCCACTTTGCTCGTCCAAAACCATACCTATTTTTTATTTTTCGGCCACTGCAATATGCGCAATCGATTGGGAATTTTTTTACATAGAAAACGATATGTCAAAGATTTTTTGTACCAACGATGCGATCTGGAGAAATATTTGATTAATAAAAGCAAGCATTTTCGTCATAAGAAAATCAAGATTTTTAGTTTATTTTTGTTCAAGAAACGCTAATATTTCACATTTGTCCATTTTGTAGATTTTTTTCAATTTTCGGCGGCCGCTTTAAGTATTTTGTGATTCTGAGTTTCGTGCTCCCTTATTTTTTTTCGGTGTGGTTCACAATTTGTAATTTTTGAGCCACAATCTTCGAACACTTGTACGATTCGTCATTTTCCAGAAAATCCATGTTGTGAATGACACCGCGGAAAGAGCAATTGGTCTTTGCAAAATTTCAACAAACAGATAATGAAGGACGAAGATCGGTTTCACAACCCATACAGAACTCTACTGCACTAACTCCTACTAAATTTAAGGAATGTGCCGAACATGGTACATACTGAGTTAAGGGATTCAATGCTCGAATACGTGCTTGCAGTCCAGTATTAATCCAGACATATTAGCTGCATTGTCGTATTGACCTCTGCAATCTTCTAAATTCAAACCAAGCTCCACTAGTGTTGCTAATACAGCGGTAGCAGTCCCTTCGGCTTTGTGGCAACAGTTGGCGATAAATTTCATGAAGTGTTCTTGTGGCTCACCATTTAAATCAACATAGCAAATAATAAAAGTTAGTTGATCTACGTGAGAAATATCCGGCGTGGAATCTACACTCATTGAAAAGTATTTAGCCTCTTCTTCTCCTTTTTTTTAATAAATTGTGTATGCATTGCGTAAGGATATACGTTTTATTTATGATAAGGCGTAAAAATACAGCGTTGCTAGTGTGGTAGGATTTAGGTTACATGCAAAGAAGTAAAATTGAAAGGATTTATTTTACGTTGGGATAGGCAGAGTATGCCGTTGGTCCGTACCTTGCTGTTGTCCTTATTATAGGTAAGCAGGGTAAATATCTAGGGACTATGCCGGTGTACAAAACTTAATTGGAAGGCTTTGCCAATATTTCTAATAAGAAAAGGCTTCGATGATTGTTGTATGACAAATCATAAATTTATTGAAGTTACCATTTCTTTTATACAAATTTTGACTTACACTCAAAGTAATTCTATCTTATTTCTACATACATACATGTAAATCTTAGCTTATCCATTTCTACTTACAAGAATTTGAGTGACGTTCTATTTTTGAGCAATATTTAGTTTAAGCTTGTTACGGATTGCCTTTTTCAAAACGTTGGAAGTACGTTAGGAAGTTGTCAACGCGATTGCAATTCGTTAAAAGATACGGCAACATACCTCAATTGAAGTGCAAATGTCGAATTTCAATTTCAGCCACCTGCCGGCTACATTAGAACCTTCAATTGAGATATGAAAATGTTTAAAATCAGCCGATAAAATCGCCCAATTGCTGTTTGACACCTCTTTTGACTTTTGTCCAATAGAAACGCACATTACGGCGTCTCTATTAACACCTTAATCTCCTGTTGAAGGAAAAAAGTTTCAAAAGGGTTTAGATTTTGAGTTTCTTACATTATTATTACTATTCCCACTAAAATTAACGTAAAGATAAGCAAATGATACCACCCTGTATCCATAAGTATATTTTAACGAAAAAAAACTATATGTACCACGCCTGTCAAATGCAAGAAATGTCAGACAGGTCACAAAGACTAATGTTGGCACTAATGGGCCAAGGCTGCCGTTCATTTTTTTTTACGTATGTATAGGTGTGTATGTAGGATGGTAACAGACGGACGTTTAGCAAGCGACATCACGCGATGTGAAGAAAAAGCGAGTTTCTGTGTGGTTTTAGCGTACAGGCGGCAGTTGGAAAAGAATTTTATCGCGTGCGGTCGCAAGTGGGAAAAAAATTATAAAAGGGTACGGTTGTGGTGGTGCGATAGCGCCGGTCGCTGCGTTGCAGCTGCTCAATGAGGGAGCACGTTGTCCATCACCGCTAAAAATTAAATTCATTTTTTTTACGCAACGATAAACTAAAACCGAGTGACATTTTGCGTTGCGAAATAAGATATTTTTATTAAACATTTGTGCGAAAAAATGCTTAAAAAGAAAAACCTTCCCAAAGAGTTCAAGTGGAAAAAAAATAAGTTAAACTATATAATAGGCAACTTACAAAATGCCGGCGGTCAAAAAAATCTTACAAAACAAAAAATTTTAAAGTTAATCGCGTTCGCGGAAACAAGTGGCGAAGGGCTAGTGCTCCGCATTACCTACACCATGCAAAATAAATTGAAAGAAAATAAAAACAGTGATGGAAAGAACAGAAACACTGACATGGAAAAAGTGGAAAATAACTAAAATTGACGAACAATATAAATTTTATTATAATTCCTACGTGACTAAGACATACAGAGCGGATTAGACAATAAATAAATCCCTTAAATATACACAAAAGAAACTGAAAATCAAATATAACATAAAAGACTACAATAAAAGCTAGAATAAAACCTATAAAATAATTTAAATCTACGCTTAGAATAAAGACAATAAAGCTATATAATAAAATAAAACAACAAAAACACCAGCTACGACCAAGGAAACAACAATAACACCAGCTACAACATTTACAGCCGCAGCTGTCAACAACGCCAACAGCATCATTGCCAGCCAGAGCTGTCGACAACCACACCAGCTAAGTCATTAATTAGTCAATTTTTTTTTGTATTTTTACATATATATATATATTTATACATATTTTTTCTATTTCTCATTAATTTTTGAATTTATTTTCTTGTCATAGTGAATTCACTTAGGTTAAATTTGTATAATGTAAGACGGAATTTTTGTTAAAAAGAAAATTAAAGAAAAAAAATAATAATGGTAAAATTAAAATCAAATTTTCTTTTATAATTTAAAAATGAATTGCTAGGCAGTGAATTTGGGGAGATGCCGGGGTAGGTGGAGCCGTGATGCCATCAGGAAAAGTTTAAGGGAAGGGACCTGGGGTTTTTCTGCTCCCCGTATGAAATTATTTTTTTAAAATTTCTTTTTACATTTTGCTATGCGTACGCCCGTGAGTGGCAATGGGAAAACCGCGCCCTAGCCGGGATGTCTTAGTGCTTGACACTAATGACAAGTGAGTTTTTTCTTCTCGATATTTGCCAGGCGTAACATAGATGGCGCCCAACGTGCGGTGAAATTTTTTTTTGGTTTTGGAATTTGTTACGGATTGCCTTTTTCAAAACGTTGGAAGTACGTTAGGAAGTTGTCAACGCGATTGCAGTTCGTTAAAAGATACGGCAACATACCTCAATTGAAGTGCAAATGTCAAATTTCAATTTCAGCCACCTGCCGGCTACATTAGAACCTTCAATTGAGATATGAAAATGTTTAAAATCAGCCGATAAAATCGCCCAATTGCTGTTTGACACCTCTTTTGACTTTTGTCCAATAGAAACGCACATTACGGCGTCTCTATTAACACCTTAATCTCCTGTTGAAGGAAAAAAGTTTCAAAAGGGTTTTGATTTTGAGTTTCTTACATTATTATTATTATTCCCACTAAAATTAACGTAAAGATAAGCAAATGATACCACCCTGTATCCATAAGTATATTTTAACGAAAAAAAACTATATGTACCACGCCTGTCAAATGCAAGAAATGTCAGACAGGTCAAAAAGGCTAATGTTGGCACTAATGGGCCAAGGCTGCCGTATATTTTTTTTTGGTACGTATGTGTATGTATATGTGGTTGGTAAGCGACATCACGCGATGTGAACAAAGAAGCGAGTTGCTGAGCGGTTTTGGCGTACAGGCGTCAGTTGGAAAAATTTTTATTCGCGTACGGTCGCAAGCTACGAGGTTTTCTTTTGCTCTGTCGCACGCGGTTGCAAACGATTTAAAAAAAATGGACGGTAAAATGAACAATTCGTCAGCGACTATTTAGCTTAACTTAAAAATAACTTAATTTGGACTAAAGTGCAAAGAAAGTGAAATTAAAGAAGGGAACTATTGTAAAATCTAAAATAACTTGAAAATAAATAAAAGTTGAAAATAGAAAAAGAAAGTGCATTTTGAAAAGAAAAATAAAGTGTTTGCCGTCAGCGCAGCCAAAAGAGGCTTTTCCAGTTTTCGGTCGCCAGTGGCAATTCAATGTTGTCCCTGAAAAAACAATTATCAAAGTAATCAACAACCGAGCGCCTCGGATATAAAATGTATTCAAGTGAGTGCAGGTGTACGATATGAAAATTAAAATAAACCAATGCAAACATTTTATTGTGCAAATTCTGAACAAATCAAACACTAGAAGTACCTAGAACCTTCCAAATTATTAAAATTTTATCGCGTCGGAAAATAATAACTTTAGCAAATTGATTTGCAAATTGTGTGAGTGTCATTGCAGTCAGAATAAAAAGAAGGCAACTGCAGCAAAGTTTAAATGTAAAAACCTTAATAAAAAGCCACCTTGAAGTCTCAAGCAGAGCTCACAAAACCCCCCCAGTGAAACGCAAATGATTTAAATACACCCTACACAAAAAACAATGTCCACACGAACAAAAAAGAAAGAAAATAAAAATATTAAAACAATTTTATTATAAAATACAACACAGAACATCATTTATGATAAATTCAACATCAACCACATTAGTAGCAGTAACAACAACATCTACAGCACTGACGGAGCAGCAGTCTACATTATTAACAGTCAGAGCTGTCGACAACCGCAGCCACCAGATAAGTCATCAATTAAAGTAGATTTATTTTTTGTATTTTTCCATCTATATATATATTTATATATTTTTTTCTATTTCGCATTATTTTTTTTGAATTTATTTTCTTGTCATATCATAGTGAATTCACTTAGGCTAAATTTGTATAGTATAAGTCAAAATTTTTTCCGAAAGAAAATTAAAGAAAAAAAACATTAATGGGAAAACTTAAAATAACTTCCTTTTTAATTTAAAACAAAAAATATGAAGAGTTGCTAGGCAGTGAATTTGGGGAGATGCCGGGGTAGGTGGAGCCGTGATGCCATCGGGAAAAGTTTAAGGGAAAGGACCTGGGGTTTTTCTGCTCCCCGTTAGGGAATATTTTTTTTCAATATTACATTTTTCTATGATGCGCCACAAGTGGCAATGGGAAAACCGCGCCCTAGCCGGGAATGACTTCGGTGGTCGATGCCGAAAGTTTTGTGAGTTTCTTTTCCTACTAAATGCTAGGCGTAACAAGCTTACTAAGTAACACAAAAATTGTTTGGGGATTTCATTACATAAAATATTGTATTGAGTGGCCTGCAATAGTGTAATCGAGAGCATGTGCTTTTGTTTATATTTTTGGCATGCGTCACTCGATTGCACTTTACATATTTGTGGTTGGCAATGGTCACTTTGCATATTAGGGATGGGGGTAGTGGTCACTGTATTGGATACACTACACCCTCACCCTTTAAAAAAAATTTTATGGGATTTTACCGTAAATTTAATTTTTGTAAAAATGGTATTCAAAATAATGTTTTTTAACTAATATGTAGATATTTTTAGTGATTACAATTGATTATAATTAATAAAAATATAGTTAATATAAAAAAAATATTTATTTATTAATATTTTAAAATTAAATTGAAATAAATCATATAAAATTTTATTATGTATGTAGTTTATGAAAAATCGGGTTTATATGGTTTTAATAGGTTATTATGTAGTTCTTTTTGAACTCCATTCTGGTCTATTATTGTATTAACTCCTTTTCTAGCTATAATTTTAAATGGACCTATATATGGTGTTAGATTTTTCTTCCTATTTTCTAATTTGACTAAAACTAAATCTCCTTCTTTTAATCTAATTTCTTATGATACTTTTTATTGTCTTCTAGTGTTCTTTTTTCTTTAATTTTTAATGTCATTTGCCTTGCTTTGTTTAAAGCGAATTGTAATCTGAGTTTTTGCTCGTGTCCGTAATTGTCGTAATCATATATTTTCGTTTGCTTGCTAAGTGTGTCAGTGGGTAAACTTGGTAGTTTTCCGTAAACGAGTTCATATGGTGAATAACCAGTGTGGTGTCGTGTTGTAAGCGAATGTAAAATAAGGAACCCATTTGTCCCATTCATTGTCGTCGTTAAATGATAGTAAAAATTCATTTAGAACTCTATGGTTTCTTTCAAGTGCTCCGATGGTTTGGTGGTGATAAGGAGATGAAAACGTTAGTTTTATTTTATGTAAAGAACAAATATTTGCAAATTCCGTACCATGGTCAGATTTTAATATTTTGAATTGACCGTATTTAAGTATTAATTCTTCTACTAATGTTTTTGCTGTTGTTTTTGCGTCTTTTGATGGCATTGGATATGCTACTACGGATTTGGTTAGTTCGCATTGCATAGTGAGAGTATATCTGTTATCATTTGATATTCTTAATGGACCTACTGTGTCTATTGACACTACTTCAAATCTGTTGCTTGGGGTGCCTGTTGTTGTAAAAGTTTCTTTAATTTCGCGCACATGAATCTCTCTCTCATCTTCCATATGTATCGTTGTTTTAATTTTAGAATTGTAGAAATCAAAATATGTGAGGAGAGCGTAACAGTGGAACAAATTGATTAATTTAATAACATTATTTGATTATACGTAATGGTGATTTGGTTAATGGTTTTGTTTTGGTTTTTGTCTATAACTTCGTAAGAAATTTATTATGGTGCAAAAAACGATGTTTAATAAACTTAGTCAATATTTTTCGAAGTGAACTATGGCCAGACTTTTGCCAATTTTTCGAGTAATCAATTACAAGATATGCAAACACAAATGCATAAATACATATCCATAGATACACATGTGTGTATTTCTACAGCTACGGACGTGACAAAGTCCAAAGAAATCTGTGTTGTAAACTTGGCTCATTGTGTAGTACTAGGGGAGGACTATATTTAGGAAAAATAACAGGCTCGATCGAGCATGCTGTTCCAGGATATTAACCAATATACGACGGACGCGACACAAAATGGAAGTGCTTTTGAGGCGCATACTCTAATAAGCGAATTTCAGCGAAATATGGTTGACAAATTTTTTTTTTTTAAAGGTAAAATAAAGCTGAATAAGGTAGCGCTGTTCGAGCAACTTTTGTATATAGGACATACGAAAACCAATGAAATTTTTGAATTCATGGGATATTCTGAATATTTTTTCATTTTATAATTAAAAGTGTTGAAAAGTCTAAGCAAACTGTAATAAGGTCATTTATACATGTCCAACAAGCATTAAACTTGGTGAAAGGCTAGAGCTCAAGTTCTTCTTTTACATTCCCATATAAATCATATGGAATAACACAAATTTTTTTGTGAATTTTATCGCTTGAAAGAAATTTTTTTTCAAATTTTAAAAAATGTAATTGCTGAAAAATGTGTGATCAATTACATTTTCGTTTCAAATTACTTGACAAAAGTAATAGATTACAACTTTCTAAAAGATTACATTTTCAAGCATTACTAATCCAATTATAAAAGTAATTAGAATTGCATGTAATTGTAATTTTAAATTACATGTAATTGAAATTAATTTAATTAAAAAATTTCAATTACAATTACTTTTAATTTATTTTTTGAATTAAAAGTATTGATTACTTGTAATTGTAATTGAAAGAAATGTAATTCAAAAATACCCAAGTCTGACTATGGCATATATAGCCCACCAAATTCTCGATAGCTTCAAATTGTAAGTCTTTATACTAGTCTTCATCATTTACATTTTCTGGAGGTTGTTCAGGTCCTGCGTTAATGGTTCTGAGCATAGTATGTACCTAGTAGAGGTCGGCGTAAGCGCACTTGAAACGGCCATCAAGTCACTTGCCACATTGCAAATTCTATTGAGCTTTTGTGCATGCAAATCTGAAATCCAATTAAAACAAAACAAAAGACAAAGCAAGCGAGGTGACCGCTGCAACCGCAAATGAAATTTCGTCTTAACCACAAAATATATTTGAATTTATTCCAAAATATTTTACTTTTTTTCCGAATATCTTGTTTGCCACTGTTCACTGTACACTAGCTATGGAATAGTGCAGGATTTTTCGATTTCGATACGTTGGGAACTTTTTTTTTGTAAGGTTTGATAGAAAATGCGTGAGCCAAAAATTTAAGTGGATTGGAAAGGGCTAAATGGCGTCTCATCAAGGGCAAAGTTACAAAATTTGGGAGATTTTCAGACAAATCAGCCCATAGCTGCTAAGGAGTAGCCCATAGAGCAGTAGGTCGTATGACCGACCCTCAATTACTTTTCATCGCCAACATTTTTTCAAACATTCTTATCCCCTCTCTCCACCCCTTTGGGAGGTTTAAATACAAAAGGGATGTTTTTAGGAAATTTACTCCCAACGTTCCCAATGCTACCAGGGTGTCCCTAGAAGATTCAAGTATATACCCAACCCTCACTAATTTATTCTCCCCAACATTTCTTCAGACTATACTAAGCCCCTACCTCAACCGCTTAAGGGGTTCACCATACAAAATTTAACTTCATACGGAATTTGGCTGACTACTCTTACCTTTCGCTTCCAGCGTGTCCTAAGCGGGATTCCTTTGTATCACCGACACACATAAATTTTTCATCCCCAACATTTTTTCCAAATATGTAGTTACCCCTGTTAACATGCAAAAATTACATTCTAACATAAGTGTAACACAAGTTTACACTCAAAATGTTCTATTGATAAGAAGTTACTCTTCTTATGTAGTTTTTCCCGCTGAGTTCGGAAATAAAAATAAAAATTTTTTGAATGGCACAGTTTTCGAGATATTGTGGTTTTTTCAAATTTTCGACCTTCTTTCACTTTAAAATTTATAACTTGGGCTATAAATGTCCAATTTCATAATGCTTAGCACCAAATTAAAGGTATTAAAATGACAAATAAACATGTATAATTACATATTCTATTGAGTAAGCGGTGCACAAGATATCGATGAAAACAGGCCAGATTTAAAAAATAATCAAATTTTACATTTGATTCTATGGCCACGGAAAAATAGAAATAAAATAAACAAAAAAAATTATGCTTCATGCTCGTAGAGCTGATATATTTACGCAAAAACTAAGATATACTAAAAGAAAATCGACCATAAAATGACAACGTTAGCAGCGATTGAATGAGAGAATCCTACGCCACATTTTCTGAATATATTAATTTTTTCGACAATTTGTTGAGAACAATCGATACAAAAAATTTTTTTGTATCGAAAATGTGGCGTTGGACTCTCTCATTCAATCGCTTCTAATAGTCGATTTTGTGGAAAAAATGTTGGGGATGAAAAATGTATGTGTGTCGGTGATACAAAGGAATCCCGCTTAGGACACGCTGGAAGCGGTAGAAAGGTAAGAGTAGTCAGCCAAATTCCGTATGAAGTTAAATTTTGTATGGTGAACCCCTTAAAGGGTTGAGATAGGGGGTTAGTATATTCTGAAGAAATGTTGGGAAGAATAAATTAGTGGGGGTCGGGCATATACTTGAATCTTCTAGGGACACCCTGGTAGCATTGGGAACGTTGGGAGTAAATTTCATAAAAACATCCCTTTTGTACGGAACCTCCCAAAGGGGTGGAGAGAGGGGATAAGTATGTTGGAAAAAAATGTTGGCGCTGAAAAATAATTGAGGGTCGGTCATACGACCTACTGCTCTATGGGCTACTCCTTAGCAGCTATGGGCTGATTTGTCTGAAAATCTCCCAAATTTTGTAACTTTGACCTTGATGAGACGCCATTTAGCCCTTTCCAATCCACTTAATTTTTTGGCTCACGCATTTTTTTATCAAACCTCACAAAATAAATGGTCCCAGCGTTTTGAAATACAAATATTAATAATCTCCATATGTCACTATTCCATAGCTACTGTACACTTTATGACACGCAAAACGTCAATATACTTTTTTAAATTTGTTTTTTGTTTTAAGCTTATTAAGCACTTATTTGAGATTGAAATTGGTTTAATTTATTGTTTTTTCACTCAAAATAATTAATTAAACACTATAATTGCACTTTGACATTCCAAAACAAATGGTTTTAACGATTTTAAATTTTCAAATTTTTTGTAAACAAACTCTCAAAACACTCAGAGAAGAGTTGCCACTACTCAAAATACAACAGAATAATAACAATCTTTTTTAAAAGATCTATTCAAAGCCAAGAATGTTAGATCAAAAGCGGTAAAATATATTATTTATAAGTGAATTATAATGTCTACGTAAAAAATATAATAATAATAGCATACATATATAGCGAATTCAAGTCTTTGATGACACAAAAGTCAACATAAGAATAAATAAATTAGACTTGATTTTACAGAGCATAAGGTTAGCAACTCTTGCGTGTTCAACACTGACGTCATCAAACGTCAAATCATGTGCATGGCGCAATCTGTATATTATTGATTCATGCCATATAAGTAAGATCTAAAGAAATTTATTTCCCAGTGAATAGCCAGAATTTCTTTTTCAATAACTGGTTTATTCAAATCATGTTCTTGTAATGATTTACTAGCATACGATATAGGTAAATTTTACCTATCTCGCCTTGTGATAAGATTGCGCCTAGTGCATAATTTGATGCATCGGTTGTTAATATAAAGGGCTTTTCGAAATTTGGGTACTGTAAAATTGGTGGTGCTATAAGTTTTTCTTTTAGCGTGTCAAAGGCTATTTGACAATTCTGATTTCAATCGAGTTTTGTGTTTTTCTTTAGTAAGTTATTCAGACCTTGTGCTATGTCGGCAAAATTTGGTATGATTCGACGGTAATTATTGCAAAATGCTACAAAACGTCTGACTTCATCTATATTTTTAGATATAGGATATTCTTTAATTATATTATATTTCGCAGGGTCTGTTTAAACACCTTCACTAGTAATGAGATGTCCTAAATATACTACTTCAGGACAAAGAAAATTGCATTTTTCCGCATTTAGTTTTAAATTGTACCTTTCTAACCTATCTAAGTAAAACACGTGCAAGATTATCATTAAGATGCTTTAAACTACATTTGAAAATAATTATGTCGTCTACATATTGTTAACATTCTTTGGAAACTATTAGATGAAATTTTTAATCCAAAAGGTAGTCTTTTGAATTAGAAATGCCCATTGGTTGTCGAAAACGCGGTTAGTTGCCTCGAATCCTCATGTAATGCTATTTGGTGAAATGAACTTGTCATGTCCAGTGTATAGAACCATTTCGCTCTTCCTATTTATCTAATATGTCTTCTAAACGTGTCAATGAAACTTGTCAATGACTATTTTGTCATTACTACTACTACTCTCAATTTTTTCTTGTCCGTTACATTTTTTTTGGTACTAATAGTAATGGTGCATTGTAAGGGCTTTTCGAGTGTTCTTTTATGTCATCTTTTAGCATTCCTTGTACTTGTTCAGATACAATGTCTAAGTGTGCATGTGGAAGTCTATAATTTTTAATGTAAACTGGATTATCGTCTGCGGTCACTATTTTTTGTTTATACAAATTATTTGTAGTAAGTAGTTCATTTTCTAAATGGAAAATATCTTGATATTTCTTGAACAATTCTTTTAATGTGTCGGTTGCGTGTTTATCTGTGCAGTTTATTTTTAGTTTCTTTAAAATTGATTCATAACGTTTTTCAGTAAATTGTGTGTTTTGTTTATATGTATGTTAAAATATCATAATTATCAAGTCTGTATCTAACGTGATGTTTTTAAAAATAATTTCTGTATTGTTTGTATTAAGAATTTTTATGTGTGACATTCCCTTTTTTGGTACAATTGCATTGCTTATAAAAACTCCTTGTGCTATTTCTTTATTCGTTATTAAGTTGTCTTTATTTATTTTCAATTTTATAGCATGTATTATTTCTGTTCTTGGTGGTATTCTAATTGTTAATGCAAAAATAGGTTTTGTATGCATGGGTATTGTTCAGAGATGAACATGACACCTCACATACTTCACAAAAGTAGTAAAGTAGGTTTTGTTTAAATAATTTTGGCCCATCTGGCAACACTTTTTTTATTGATTTGATGTTACGAAGACTTATGATTTTTCTTACAAGTTCAGTTGTTAACTTATAATTAAACGTGAAGGTTCAATAAATTTGTAACTGAAGTTTTAAGTGTTATTTTTTATTCGGACAAAACGGGTAGTAGAAAGGCCTACTAGTTTCAACATCTTGTGGTGACCCCGACGTGATCGTCGAAAAGTGCATAAAATATTTCGCGTTTAATTTTAATTTCTAACTCTCAATTTTGTTTTATATTAAATCAGTTAGTTAAATCAAACTACAATAACAATTTTTGGTTTATATGCATATGCTAGTTTGATAAACTGCAGCAACAGCTCGTTGTGCATTATTTATGTACAAAGCTCTGTCGGGCATCGTGTTCTCCGTTGGCCAAGCAACAAAACATTCGCATATGCTCACAGCAGCATAGTTCTTCGTCGTAAACAAAAACAAAAATCGGTATATCGTGGCGTGATTTTAAGTATTTGATCTTCGGTATATACTTTTTTCCGCTATTTTGGGCAGGTTAGCTGTAATACCTGCAGCAAGTATTCGACTTTAATTTGACTTTGCTAAATTTTGTATTGATCTTCATACTCGCGAAAATTCAAATCCAATAAGTTCAGTAGCTTACAGTAAAATGGATTTATCTGATGAGGATGCAGCAATTGCATTTCGTAAACTTAAACGGGACAATTTACATGGAACTTTAGTGAAAATAAATGCGAAATTAGAAGAAGGTTCCAGCTGAATTCTTGTCACTTTTTATAAGCGTAAAATCTGCATTTACTCGGTCGTTAAATGCATTAAGTGCTAATTCGGGTAACCTGCGCTCATCAACTATGCGTCAAGATAACGTAGACGATATTCGTACAACAGTTTTAGTAGCGCCTGCCAAAACGCGCCTTCCTGCATTAAAAATCCCAACGTTTACGGGAGAATGCACGGATTGGCCAAATTTTCATACCACCATAATTGGGTCTGATAATGAACTTGCTAGCATTGAAAAGTTTCAACACTTGCGGTCTTCTCTTTCTGGTACTGCTTTGGATGCCATTCAATCGCTGGAAATCAACGAACAAAACTATACAAAGACTTTTGAAATTTAAAAAAAAAGATTTGATAATAAACGCATTGTTTTTCAGGCACATATTAGGGCGATTGTTGGTCTGAGTGTTGTAGGAGCTGGCTCTGCAACTCAACTTGGGCATTTAAGCGACAAGGTTATTTCACACATACGTGCGCTACTGATTATGGGCAACATGGAAGAAATTGCCAGCTGTATGCTCATCCCCACCGTTTGCCAAAAATTGGATGCAGCATCAAATGCAAAATGGGAATAACTTTCTCCTGTTGATCAATTACCTACGTGGGAGACAATGGTGAGCTTTTTAGAAAAACGCTGCCAGATGCTGGAGAGTATTCAAAATGCAAGTACACATACGGTGAGCAAAAATATTTCTTCAACTAACCGCCGTGGTAAGGCTCTGCTAGTTTCTAACACAATTAGTTATTTTTATTGCGATTCATCTCAACATAGCATCGCCAAATGTACAGGTTTCCTTAGCCTCTCGCCAGAGCAAAGACTTACTCAGGTTAAGCATTTAAAACTATGCGTGAATTGCCTTAGGAAAGGGCATTTCATCAAAAACTGTAAATCTGGTCAATGTCGCCAGTGTGCGGGCAAGCACCATACATTACTTCATTTTGGTAGCGCAACAGCTATAGAGCATGCGATCATCTACCCATCTAAAGTTTCGCAAGCATGTAGCACTACTTCATTTGCAATGAAGCGTATTGCTAGCTCCTCCCTCCTTGGACCCACCCAACAATCAGCACTAATTGCTTCATCGCCTACATTAACACCGCCTGAAGAATTCGTATTTCTGGCTACAGCCGTGGTCTTTGTAAAAAATTATTGCGGCTCGCTATTTCCATGCCGAGTTATACTAGATTCGGGCTCGCAGCTACATTTTGTGACCAGTCGTTTTATCAATCAGCTTCACTTGAAACCATCTAAGTCTACGACATGTATTTCGGACTTAGGTCAGGTAGACATCACATCTAACCAAATTGTTGATTTAAGCATTCACTCTAGAGTAGGTAATTTTGAAACATTTTCATCTACGGTCGTCGTGCCCAGCATTGTAGATAACCAGCCATCTTATGACCTGGATAGCTCTAAATGGAATGTGCCACAAAACATTCAATTGGCCGATCCTATCTGCTATAAGTCCCAGAAGGTAGACCTTTTAATTGGTGCTAGCCTATTTTTTGATTTAATTTGCGTTGGGAAAATACGTTTGGGCCTCGGGCTGCCGCTACTACAGAAAACCAGACTAGGATGGATAATGGCTGGATGTTGTCAACCCTCTAGCGGAAATCGTTCATGCCTGGTAGCTTTTGATACCTCATTTTGTCAAAATGACGATAAAACTGACCAATTGGTTAGAAATTTCTGGGAAGTAGAAAATTTTTTTGAAGCAGTTAACAATTTTACTAAGGAGGATATAGACTGTGAACGCCATTTCGTTAAGACGCATATTCGGTTAGATTCTGGAACGTATTCTGTTCAGCTGCCCCCAAAACAAACGGCTGGTGTGCTTGCAGGAACATATCCTCAGGTATTGCGTCGTTTCAACAATTTAGAAAGGCGTCTTCAACGTAACCCACAGTTAAAATTGCAATACTCGGCATTTTTGAAAGATTATCGAGACCTAAATCACATGTCAGCGATTAGGAAAATTTCCTCAGAAGTTTCAACCTATTTTTTGCCACATCACTGTGTGCGTAAAGAAGATAGCAGTACCACAAAATTAAGGGTTGAATTTGATGGTTCTGCTAAAGCTCCATCTGGCTATTCATCAAATGATATCCTGATGACAGGACCTACCATTCCACCTTCGGTTTTTGCTATTCTTCTACGATTTCGATCATTCAATGTTGCGCTGACAGGTGACATCTGCAAAATGTATCGATGCGTGCATATGTCTAGCCCAGATAACTTTTTACAGTGCATTTTATGGCGAGAAAGCCCTGAGCAACCAATTCAAATTTTTGCATTAATCACCGTCACTTACGGTACTAAATCCGCGGCTTTTCTAGCGATTCGATCAATGCAGCAATTAGCAATAGATGATGGCGATTCATGGTCATATCCAGAGATTTCTATGTTGATGACCTAATAACAGGAGGAAGCTCTGTGGAAGAGGTCACAGTAATTCTCAATCAAACTACTGCTTTGCTAGCAAAAGGAAATTTTAAGATACGGAAATGGTGTTCTAGTAGCAGCAGAGTTTTGAGTACTATAGCGGATGCTGACAAGGAGCCACTCCTTAAATTTCAAGACGGTAGCAACATTACAAAAACTCTTGGGCTTATCTGGGACCCGAATTCCAATAGCTTTATATTTTTTTTCACACCAACTTCGGTCGATAAGCGAATAACCAAACGAACAGTTTTGTCTTTTATCGCTAGGTTATATGATCCGCTTGGACTTATAGGACCTTCTATAGCAAAGGCAAAAATTTTTATGCAGCTTCTTTGGAAAGAAAGCTTAGAGTGGATGAAAGTTTACCACAGTCTCTATTTTCATCATGGGAATCAATACGTTCTGGTTTCGAAAAAATAGATAAATGCACATTTTCTAGACTCGTTGCACCTGCATCTGCCAACTTAGAATTACATGCATTTTGTGACGCAAGTCAGGTAGCTTACGGCGTATGTGTTTATATAAAGGCAGCATTAAAAGACGAGGTAATGGTAAATTTATTGTGCTCTAAGTCACGCGTGGCCCCATTGAAAATTTTAATGATGCCTAAGTTAGAGTTATGTGCAGCTTTGCTCTTGGCTGAGCTGATGCATGCCATTTCAAAAATAAATACATTTACAACACGTTTTTACTGCTGGTCAGATTCTACTACAGTGCTCTCTTAGTTAAAGCATGATCCCGCTAGCTACGATACCTTCGTATCAAACCGCATCTGTCGTATTCAGCAACTAACTGATGGAATGAATTGGAACTACGTGCCCTCCGAATTGAATCCATCTGACATTTTATCGAGAGGAGCGTCGCCACAGGAAGTATTTTCATCATGGTTATGGGCGTTTGGCCCACCTTTTCTTAAATTTGAGCAATCTGAATGGCCTGTTTCTCCTGCAATCCGAAAAGACTTGCCTGAACGTCGCAAGACCGTTTTACTTTCGGCAGTTAAATTCGAGGACTGGTCAGTTAATTGTAAATATATCAATGATTTTGGTAAGATGCAACGTATTTACGCGTATGTTTACCGTATTGGCGTAGCTAAGGGAAACGAGAGGCACACAGGTCACCTTTCCACAGTTGATATTCACAGAGGAACCCAGTTACTTTTGCGCATGATTCAACGATACAGTTTTGCAGCTGATTACAAATCGCTTGAAAGCATTAAGTCCGTTGTGAAATCAAGTAATCTTTCACCTCTCAATCCATTTATAGATTCTGATGGTTTAATACGCGTTGGTGGACGCCTTCGAAATTCGGATTTGGAATTTGATGCTAAACATCCCATCATCCTACCAAAGGGACACGTTCTCACTGCATCAATTATTTCACACTTACACCGTAAGCTCCTCCACGCAGGACCTACGTCATTACTAGATTCAATACGTCTGCAATATTGGCCTCTTGGTGGAAAAACGGATAGGGTGCAGCCTTGCCACGCATTTCTCACCACCGGAGTCGATTTTTGAGGCTCTTTTTATTGCCGTTCGGTCATACGCAATCGACAACCAGTAAAATGCTACGTATGTCTGTTTGTGTGCTTTTCGACAAAGGCCGTGCATTTAGAACTGGTTAAGGATTTAACAACATTAGCATTTTTAGCAGCCCTGAAGCGATTTACGGCGACTCGTGGAAAACCTCAAAAAATCTGGTCGGATAATACGACCAACTTTGTGGGCGCCAAGAATGAACTTAATGAATTAAAGGAACTTTTCCTTAGTCAAAACCATCGTAACACTGTCCATCAATATTGCTTCAACGATGGCATTGACGGGCATTTTGTGCCCCTAGATCACCACATTTCGGTGGTCTATGAGAGGCAGCCATTAAAGCCGCAAAACTGCATCTGCGTCGCACCATTGGTCTATCGATATTGGATTTCGAAGAGCTATGAACTTTAATTTGTCAGGTATCCGCAATTCTTAACTCACGTCCTTTATGTCCAATTTCAGAGAGTCCTGATGATCTGTCCGTTTTGACGCCTGCGCACTTCCTTATTGGCTCGTCATTCGCTTTAATAGTGGAACCCGATCTTTCCGAAACCAATTTTTATCATCTTGGTAGGTGGCAGCAAGTTTGCAACATGCAACAAATATTTTGGAGAAAGTGGAGCCAAGAATATTTAACGATTTTGCAGCAACGCAGCAAGTGGCGTAACACGTCTTCTAATATTGCATTAGGCAACCTTGTACTGTTGAAGGATGATCTCCTACCCCCACTTAAATGGTCTATGGGTAGAGTCATTGATCTCGTCATTGGAAATGATGAGGTGGTTCGTGTAGCAGTTGTACGAACCGCCAATGGTGTGGTTAAGCGATCAGTTGCGAAGCTTTGTCTGCTACCAATCGATACAGAGGTAGTTGAAGGCTGATCCTTCAACGGGCGGAGGATGTTCAGAGAGGAACATGACACCTCACATACTTCACAAAAGTAGTAAAGTAGTTTTTATTTAAATAATTTTGGCCCATCTGGCAACACTTTTTTTATTGATTTGATGTTACGAAGACTTATGATTTTTCTTGCAAGTTCAGTTGTTAACTTATAATTAAACGTGAAGGTTCAATAAATTTGTAACTGAAGTTTTAAGTATTATTTTTTATTCGGACAAAACGGGTAGTAGAAAGGCCTACTAGTCTCAACAGGTATTGTTATAGTGTTTTCTTTTTCGCTGAGTGTTAATGTAAAAGTGTCATAGTCTATTTTACATAAAAATCTTTCTAAAAAGTTTCTACCTACTATTCCATCAGTGTCTATCGGAAAATCGTGGTTTACAAGTTGAAATCTATGACAGTATGACTTGGTTTCTATTACGAAATCTAAGTTTATTGTGCCTAAAGAATATATCTCTTCTTGATATATCCCTGTTGATTTACATTTTTCGTTTGGGCAATAAGGTTCTTTGTCTACATTTTTGCTAGCTTTGCATAATGATACGTCTGCGCCTGTGTCTACTAAAAATTGTCATATTTTTATTTTTGTGTGCTACAATTATACAATTTATAGTGTAATCCGATACTTTAAATACTTTTGTTTTTAATTCTGGCTGTTTGGAATATTGACATATTCCAAGCCTGGCTCGTTTCCCTCTTGATGTTGTGTATTGTTTGGATCATGTTCACGGTGGTCTTTAAAAAATTTTAATTTTCGAAATACCACCCGCGGTTTTTTTCAGGGATAATGTTGGGGGACCCTTCCAGTGTCAAAATCCGCGAACCGCGAAATCGAACGTCCAGCCGTTTTTTTTCGACATTTTCATTTTTTGAGTATATCTCGGGTTTATTTACATTAGAGAAGTTCAAAATAAAAACTTTTTAATTTTTTTCACGATGTGTTAGTGGATTACAATAGCCCTACATGTCTAGACAAAACAACCCATAAGGATTTTCATCAATTTTGAAAACTAGATTGCCGCCGCCTGTTTTATGTTGCCTACCCATTTTCGAAAATATTAATTTAAAAAATGGTGCAAACCAAAGAGGTTGTCAAATTTTGCAACAAAATGGGTATGCTTTTCGAGCTATTATCAATCGAGGAAATCGAATCCGTGATTATTTTTTCTTCTTCTTCCTTTTTTCTTATAAAAAAATTGAAAATTGCCCGGACATAAATTAAAACATGCCGCTTTGCTACTTTTAATTTGCAAAAAGAAGAAGAAGAAAAACTAATCACGGATTCAAGTTCCTCGATCGATAATAGCTGTTCAGAACAAAAAAAAAATTTGGATCAGCTTAATATGTATATATGTCAACGCCGAATCGAAAAATTTCAGGTCTATTAATTTTTGAAAAATGCAGATATCTTGGTTTTGAATGAAGATATTGACATGCGGCTTACGGTTTTCTCTTAAGCAAATAAAGGTACATTAAAAATAATGTACCACTAGATCGGCGGTAAAATATTATATCAAGATTTTGCAACTTGAAAGTAGAAAATCGGCATGTTTTAATTTATGTCCGGGCAATTTTCAATTTTTTTTATAAAAAAAGAAGAAGAAGAAAAACTAATCACGGATTCGAATTCCTCCATTGATAATAGTTCGAAAAGCGTCCCACTTTGTTGCAAAGTTTGATGACCTCTTTAGCTTGCACCATTTTTTAAATCAATATTTTCGAAAATGGGTAAGCAACTTAAAACAGGCGGCGGCAATCCAGTTTTCAAAATTGATGAAAATCCTTATGGGTTGTTATGTCTAGACATATAGGGCTATTGTAATCCACTGACACATCGTGAAAAAAATCATAAAGTTTTCATTTTGAACCGCTCTAATGTATATAAACACCGAGATATGCTCAAAAAATCGTTAAAAAATGAAAATGTCGAAAAAAAAACGGCTGGACGTTCGATTTCGCGGTTCGCGGATTTTGACACTGGAAGGGTCCCCCAACATTATCCCCGAAAAAAATCGCGGGTGGTATTTCGAAAAATTAAAATTTTTTAAAGACCATCGTGTGTTGTATTTGATCATTGTGCACTTCATTCGTAGAATCTTATTATTTATTGTATGAATATGACGCGTTTGGTTTTGAATTCTGTAGTTGTTTGATCTATAATTGTTAGCATTATTATTTTCATTTCATTTATTTAAAAAATTTGAATCAGCTAGCATTCCAAGATTTAAATCTTATATAACTATACCAGCTTCATGTACATAATATAATTTAGGCTATATTAAACTTACAAAATTGCTTAATACATATAATATTTCAAAGATAGATAAATAAAAAATAACTGGGAACAGGTAAATTGTTTAAAAATTTTTTAAAAATGTTAAATCTAAACGAGTAACTTTATTGCAACAATGAAAAGTGCAGAGTTAGTTGGTTCTTAAATTGCACAGTATTATTAATATTCCTTAAATGCGAAGGAAGTGCGTTCCAAAGACGCACAGAAAAAACAAAGAATTGCCTTTCAGATGTCAGGCATGAATGACGTATTGGAAGTAACGATTTAACCCCTTCCCGCTAGCAATGCCAATGTGATTGTTCCATGTCAAAGTTCGATTAAATGTGACACCTACATTTTTTACTGAATCTTCATAATCAATGTAACAGTTCGTTAAAGTTAATCTTGGCACAGTAGTGGTATCGATGGTTCTTTTTGATATCAGCAGACATTTAGATTTCTTAGGATTCAAACATAACCCATTTCTGAAAGCCCAATTGCTAATGTTATCGAGAACATTATTTAAATTTGTAACACAACTACTAATTTCATTACGACCGCAGCTTGCATATAACTGGACATCATCAGCATACATGTGGGCTTTACAATTATTCAATACATCAGGAAGGTCATTTATGTACAGCGAAAATAAGAGAGGAATAAGAATAGAGCCTTGGGGGACGCCTCTATAGATTGGAAGTAAATCAGAAGTTACGCTGTTTGTATAGACTGCATGATACCTGGATGACGGATATGAGGCTATGAGGCTAACGGCTGTATTAGTAAAATTGAACATTTTAGCAAGTTTAGTCTTTAGAATTGAGTGATCAACAGTATCAAAAGCCTTCGAATGATCTAGAAGGACCAAGGAAGTGATTGCGTTATCATCCAAAGCTGTTCGTATGTATTCAATAACATCAAGCAATGCCGTAATGCAACTACGTTTTGCCCTAAAGCCAGATTGTAGATTTGTCAATAGGCTGTGGTTAAAAACAAATTTGCTAATCTGCCGGTGTAAAATCCATTCAAAAGCCTTAGAGACAAAAGATAAAATCGCAATTTGTCGAAACTATTTACAGGATTTGGGTACCGGAATTATTTTTGCTATTTTCCAGCTTGCAGGAAAAGTAGAAGTGGTAATAGCAGTGTTAAATATATGAGTAATGTATTGTAGAACTTTTGGTAGGAGGATTCTCAAGAATGCTGGATGAATTTGGTCAAATCCCATAGCATTAGATTTAATCGCCAACAATGCTTCAAGGACATCAGTTTGTTCAACGCAAGCAAAGTCGAACTGTATGTCTTTCGAAATAGAACTAGTAGCGTGAATGTATGAATTAGTTGTGACATTTGGCATTGCAATATCTACAAATTGTAAGTTTAATTCGTTTACATCAGCTACTTCTGAATTACTCGACTTGGTCTTACCTACACCAATCTCGCGTAATTCCTTCCATTTTTGCTTGTTGCTTACAGCAGCACCGAATTTTTGACTGTAAAAGTTAAATTTCGCTGATTTTATTTCATTCGCAACACCCCTACGAATGATTCTAATTCATTGTACAACTCTGGCGTTTTGTACCGTTTCCATCTATTGTATGCACGATTACGATGTATTCTTTGATTTGGTTACTGAACCAAGGTCGTTGTTGATGCTTTACATTCTTTGTTTTTTGAGGAACATGTTGATCATAGAGCTCAATTAACTTGTTTTGAAAAAACTAATTTGATCGTCAACTGAATTAGTTCTGTATATGTATCGCCAGTCCATATTATTAAATCCATGCTCCAGGTCAACATAATTTATATTTTTGAAATCTCTATAGCTAAAAGTCAATGGAGAAGAACTGACTTGAAAGTCAAATGTTAGAAATATGGCATCATGCTTAGAAAAAATAGGAATTGACATTTGGTCATACAATAATACTTTAGAAGGACCATTTACAAAAAATTAGTCCAGTAGAGTATTTGTAGATTTTGTGAAATGGGTAGGTGTAGTTGTATTGACCGGAAGTAGACCAAAGGTCTGCATTCCAGAAATTAGCCAGTTTTCTTTAAATAGGTTACTGTTAAAATCACCAGCTATGATGATATCAGAAAACGGCATTGTAATAGTGTGTAATGAATCCAAGAAAGGTATAAAGTCGACAGTGCGATTTGGTCTGTACACGCTTCCGACAAGTAACTTATGAGCTTCACAATTAATAGTAACAAAAACATATTCAATATTTTCGTCAGGAACAGATTTACAATGCATTTTGCACCCTATAGCATCACGAACGAAAATTGCTGTACCACCTCCGTGACTCTTCCTATCAGCACGGAAAATTTTAAATCCATTTAATTTTACCAACTGATCCTGCATACCTGTATGGAACCAAGTTTCTGTCACACAAACCACATCGACCCCCGAAACTTCAAAAATATAGCGAAACTCGTCAATTTTGTTAAATAGACTTTGTGCATTGACATGGCAAATATTTATGCCGCTCTTCTGTTTACAGAGAATGCGCATCAAAACATGTGTATTGTCTTTGGAACGAACTAAATCATCGCTTAGTGAAGTCAATGTCATATTTAAAAGATTGTGCAATTAGTTTGACCAACTGGACCATAATTTTGTTGTAAGAAATGTTTGTTGCAATGAATAATATATAATAAAAAAAAATAAAAATGTAAAAAATTTTTGGAAATATTTGAATAGATTAAAAAAAAGCATAAACTCAGCTGATGATGTTATCATGGATGCTGTTGCGAAATGTAGAATCATCATTAGAATTTCGAAAATCTTGCAAGTTTCGAAAAAGATCATTACAATTGGTGTTATTGTTGGGGCCAACTACTTGTAACAGCCTTTGTTCCGAATCTATGAAGTGCTCGGTGTCCTCTCGATTCTTCTTTACAAAAACTCGTCCACTTCTAGTAAAAACTGCCCAAATTTGTTTTTTTTTTTTCTTATATTGTAAGGCTGACTTTAGAATTTTGTGGTTGGCTTTCATTTACATATATGGGAACATTTGATTTAAATCCAATATTATGCAGGCGAAGAACATTGTTATTTTCACGTCTAAATGACGCTATAGATTTCAATAATGGGTGCTTGCTTGTTGGAGATGCAAGTTTAATCAATACTGGTGCATCGGTTCTGTTGTTAATGGATCGTAGACGATATATGCTAACAACTGCAGGAGGAGTAACTCGTATCGCACTACACAATCTAAGAGATTCTCTTCAGTGCTAGCTGGAACTCCAAGTAACCGTACTTCGCAAGCCACTGCCTGGTTTTCATGCTTTTCCAGCTGATATTTAACTGTCATCAGTTCAGTTTTTAATAAAGCTACCTCATTCACTTGGAAAGCTATTGGCTCTAGCTGATTTATGCGTTCTTCAATGCCGTTTATGTCTGGAGCCGTTTCCAATAGTGTGACTCGTTCGCTAAGTTGCAAGATTTTGTTTTCTAGTTCAGCAACTTTACTATCGACCACATCAAGGATCTTATTTTCACATTCTTTGATCTTAGTGGCGATAAGCTCAGTCTGTTTGATTAATCCTTGCTTCATTACCATTATCTCACTATAAATGAGCTCGAGCGTAATTGGCTGAACCTTTTGAATTTGAGAGTTACTATGCTATGTCATTTGCGGCTTAGCTATGTCTGGGGATGAGACACTCACTGAAATAGCAGAATCTGTATCAATCATGTTTTGTTTCGAGGCTCTCTGCTGTGGCATTTGTGCTTCATTTGTAGCATGTACGGATCTACCGGACTCAGCTTGTAAAACCACATTGCTAGAGGTGAGCTTCGAGTGACTTGAAATGGGTGGTGAGTGTAGTGAAGCACGACGCACAGCTATACATTTATTACATCTGAATGCTGTACCATTGTTCTCCATGAACGCAATATCTGCCTGTTTAATGTTGACGCAACTACAGTGGAAAAATTCCTTGCAATGACTACATTGTATTTTTTCATGATGGTGTCGCTCAACTTTGGTTCCACAGAAACACGGCATATTAGTAGTTTCAACTTTTAAGTTTTTATTGCGAAATTAAATTTCAAATTAACCTTTTAATGTTATTTATTAGTTTTTGGTATGATATTTAAGTTTTTTACAAATTTTAAAGTTAAGTTTTTTGTGCAAACACTTGGCAACTCAGATTAGTAACAATTTATGGAAAAAAACTATTGCGTGAATTCAGGCTGATCTCACAGTCAAAAAATTAGCCACCGCTGTTAAATAAATTAAGTAATGACACAAACCTATTTTCGAAAAAGTTCACAAGCTTTGATACAAATTAGACAAGCGGCTGTCACTTCGTGTGTTATTATTTTGGCGACGTCTCAGTTTAGTTTATTTGTTGTTTTATATTATTATATTCCATAAATTGTTTTAATTGAATATAATTGTAAATAAACACTCTTTACACTGCACTCGACGTTTATTCGACACAGAAAAATTTACTTTTCTAAACTGTAGAAAAAAATTTCCGGTTCCGCACAGAATAATTCGTTTAATTATAAGAAACACTAGAGCGCCGGTGAATGAAGAACTTTACGTTATTACAGTAGAATCATTGTTTTGATTATTATTTTGTGAACGCCCAGTGTTGTTATTGTTGTACGAGTTCTGATTTCTGTTTCGGTTATAACTTTGATTGTTGTTGTTGTAAAGGTTTCTGTTTTGGTTGTTGTTGTATCGTTGGTCATTGACTTGAGAATTTGACCTATTTATGTTTCGTGGATGTAGGTCAAATCGTTTGTAATGTAGTACTGTGTTTGTTTTAGTATAATAGTTTCTAGTTCTATAGCCAAATTAATTGCATCTGTTAGATTTTTGGTTGTGCCGCGAATACTGTCTGTTTTATATCTTCCTTAAGTCCAGTTTTGAAAATGTTTAACGCATAGGACTCGTTCATTTTTGCTAATGGAGTAGGCTTGTAGCATGGAGCGTCTAGTGGTGTTTCTACAATGTATTCGTTGTTCATCTACAGAATTAAGTCCGCAGGATCGCCATGTGGTAGGATTTAGGTTACATGTAAAGAAAGTAAAATTGAAAGGATTTATTTTACGTTGAGACATGCAGAGTATGCCGTTGGTCCATACCTTGCTGTTGTCCTTATTATAGGAAAGCAGGGTGAATATCTAGGGACTATGCCGGTGTCCAAAACTTAATTGGAAGGCTTTGCCAATATTTCTAATAAGAAAAGGCTTCGATGATTGTTGTATGACAAATCATAAATTTATTGAAGTTACCATTTCTTTTATACAAATTTTGACTTACACTCAAAATAATTCTATCTTATTTCTACAGACATGTAAATCTTAGCTTATCCATTTCTACTTACAAGAATTTTAGTGACGTTCTATTTTTGAGCAATATTTAGTTTAAGCTTACTAAGTAACACAAAAATTGTTTGGGGATTTCATTACATAAATTATTGTATTGAGTGGCTTGCAATAGTGTAATCGAGAGCATGTGCTTTTGTTTATATTTTTGGCATGCGTCACTCGATTGCACTTTACATATTTGTGGTTGGCAATGGTCACTTTGCATGATTAGGGATGGCGGTAGTGGTCACTGTATTGGATACACTTCACTAGGTGCAGCGATTGACGCCAAATTGACGATTTTTTACATTTAACCGAATCGACCTAGCTGGTGCAGTTTTTATTGATTTTTCAACATCCAATATTGCTTATTCAAAGTTGAAAGAGACGGTTCGCTCCGAAAATTCTACCAGTTGGGTCGATTCGGTTACTTTCGTTTGCCGTTTCAAAGTTCAAAAAAATAGCTTAAGGTTACTGAGGTAACTCGGGATACTTGAGGTTACTTGGGGTTCACTTGAATGGCATATAACTAAAAAATTCCTAAAGTTGCTTTTGTTGTCAGGCGTTTGTACTACTAAAAATTTACTTATATTCTTTTTAAATTTTGGGGGCGGCAAAATTTTAATGGCGTACGGGCGGCATGTAGCCTTAATCCGGCCCTGACTATAAGCGTTCGTACATGTACAAATTTTCTGTCGCTCATAAATGTACGTGTAAAGAAAATTATCTCTATCACGCAGAAATGAATGCGTGCGATCAGCGTTTGTATTCGATGGGAATGGATTTTGGAAGTGACAGGGTAGGTCGCCGACCATTCTAAAGGGGTGTTTTTGACCAATTTTTCAAAAAAAATAAAAATTTATTGCTCGAATCGATGGGAAAAGGCCGAATGGATTTTGGAAGTGACAGGGGTGGTCCCAGACCCTCCTAAAGGGGTGTCATTGACCTATTTTTCGAAAAAAATTTTACTGTACGAATCGATGGGAAAAGGCCGAAAATGTATTTTGGAAGTGACAGGACCGCCCCCCGACCCTCCAAAAGGGGTGTTTTTGACCCATTTCTCGAAAAAAAATTTACTGCAGAAATCGATGGGAAAAGAACGAAAAAGGATTTTGGAAGTGACAGGGGTGGTCCTTGAGCCTCCTAAAGGGGTGTTTTGACCCATTTTTCGAAAAAAATTTTATTGCACGAATCGATGAGAAAAGGCCGAAAATGGATTTTGGAAGTACCAGGGTTGGTCCCCTACCCTCCTAAAGAGGCGTTTTTGACCTATTTTTCGAAAAAAATTATACTGCACGAATCGATGGGAAAAGGCCGAAAATGGATTGTGGAAGTGACGGGGTTGGTCCCCGACCCTACTATAGGGGTGTTTTTGATCCATTTTTCGAAAAAAGAATTTCTGTCCGAATCGATGGGAAAAGGCCGAAAATGGATTTTGGAAGTGACAGGGGTGGTCCCCAACCCTCCTAAACAGGTTTTTCAGAAAATATGGATTTTTATTGACGGCTCACATAAGTATGATATTTTTCAGAGTTATGACGGGAATTTCAATTTAAAAGAAGATCATCCTAAGGATAGATTGAAGAATAACGTATAAACAATACTTATTACGAAACTAAATTATGAATTTTTAGATTTTTCAAAATTTGAAATTGAAGATGCTACTGAAATAGAGGATTGTGTTAATTCTCAATAAGTTCTATAAAGTACTTCCTCATCAGCCAAATTGTGAAATGAACTATTGAAGGAGAAATACCAAGTCATAAATGAAAATGTTACTTACATAAATCTTTATTTTTTATTAACTTATTATGAGAAGAATTTTAAATGGTTTGAAACTTTTACTTAATAGAAAACCTTCTTTTACTATTTTGAAATTTTGGTTATTTTCATTACATACATTCATACATACAGTCTGTCAAGTAATTGTTGGCAAAATAAATTATGCAATACTATTATCACTTTAATATTGAATTAAAAACAGAAATAAATATTTTTTAGTAAAAATTTTTTTTAATTCAATTTTTTTGCTAATTCTACATTAGAAAGCAACAAAAAAATTATTTAATAAAAGGCCAAATCCATCTCAAACCATGCAGTTGGAGTGAATTCAAATTGCGGAATTGGTTGCCGATTAAATATGTTGTTATTTAAAGTAATTAAGGAAATATACCGTTCCCTGATTTGACTGAAAATTATGTTTTACGAAGTTATGCCCACTTAAAGTTTTAGTGTCAGAGCTTGAAAAATCGTTAAAAACTGTTTCAAAATAGTCGCATTTTCATCCAAATCAAAATAATTAACTTTTGTTTTTTGATTCTATTAGAACTTCTGATTTTCTGTCAGAATCTTTAAGAACTTTTGAAAATTGTTGAAAATTGGCGGAATTATAGCACTTTTTATGAAAAAGACAAGGTTGACTTTCTCAAAAACCCCAATATTGTTTTCGCTTAAAATTTTACTGTAGATTTGAATTAATATGATAAAGAAATGACATGGGTTCAATGCCTAATAACCTACACTTGAGGTCAGGAGATTTTTTTCCCCAAAATGAAAATGTTAATTTTTTTTCATCATTGCCAAGCCACTCTACGGTGCTAATTTCAAAGCAAATAACAACAACAACATTCCAAATTACTTTCTGTAAGTCCTGCTTGCATTCTGCATACTTTTTTTCACCGTTATTTTCGTAATAACATTTTATCATAGGAAATATATAAAAACATTGTAAGCACATATAGCTTTTTCTCTGACGAAGTCAAGCAAACAAAACATTCAAAACCCACAGAAGTACAGTCAGTGAAATAGCTATATTTGCTTACAATGTTTTTATATATTTCCCACAGTGTTGGCATGTGACAAATGTCGCGCGATATTTACGACATTTCGACGTTTACGACATACAGTCGAGCCTTTGTAACAAACATTGAGTTTACGACAAATAAACGGAATTTCTTCATTTGAATTTTCAATGACATTTCACGATTACCTGTAAGGAGGGTTCAGATCTTAAAATTGTTTTTCGAACATTTTCAAGTTCCATAGTATATTGTTTTGATGGTCAAATTGTTTAACAAACAATTTCAGTGTTGTGAAATCGAGGTTGATCTGGAGTTTGCGACATTTGTGATATCTGTGACATTTACGACAGTTTACGATATGTGACTGTAGTAAACCTAAAAATCCATGTCACATGCCAACACTGATTTCCCATGATAAAATGTTATTACGAAAATAACGGTGAAAAAAAGTATGCAGAATGCAAGCAGGACTTGCAGAAAGTAATTTGGAATGTTGTTGTTGTTATTAGCTCTGATATTAGTACCGTAAAGTGGCTTGGCAACGATTAAAAAAAAATTAACATTGTCATTTTGGGGAGAAAAATCTCCTGAGCTCAAATGTAGGTTAACAGGCATTAAACTCATGTCATTTCTTTATCATATTAATACAACTCAACAGTAAAATTTTAAGCGAAAACTATATTGGGGTTTTTGAGAAAATCAGCCTTGTTTTTTTTTCATAAAAAGTGCTATAACTCCTCCAATTTTCAAAATTTCTTAAAGATTCTGACAGAGAATCAGAAGTTCTATTAGAAACAAAAGACAAAAGTTAATTATTTTGATTTGAATGACAATGCGACTATTTTGAAACAATTTTTAACGTTTTTTCAAGCTCTGACACTAAAACTTTAAATGGGCATAACTTCGTAAAAAATAATTTTCAATCAAATCGGGGAACATATTTAATCGGCAACCAATTCCGCAATTTGAAGTCACTCCAACTGCATGGTTTGAGATGGATTTGGTCAAAAACAAAAAGAAAAGTTTATGGAGCATATATGGTATAAAAACAATAGCCATTTGATGGTGTCAAATAATTCTTGGCAAAATGCAAGAACAATGTAAGGAAACTAAAAAACTAATAAGAAAAAGCTTGTAACCTACTTGGAATAGACGCAATAACTTTTTGTAAATCACATTCTTCCGGTATCTTTAACTCCTCCTTAATAACTTTTATTAGAGAGCTTTTTTTGTCAGAGCCCGTTTTGGGATTTTTTTTTTAAGTGTGCCCATTCATTTTCAATTAGGTTCATCATATTGGGGCATTGGGCTGATATACTCATCACTTTACTGCAATTATATATCACCCAGGACCTGCACAAGCCTGATTTGGGCTTAGGATCATTGTCCTGATACGATTTGTATCTTTACTTTTCGGTATTTTGAGTGAAAGTAAAGCCGAAATTCTGAGCATTTTTTTCAATTCGTTTTGAAGAGTGTTTTAGCATTACTCCTTCGACATATCGGTAAATACTCTCAATTCACCAACGCCTTCCCATGATACGATTATGTATCCCCATACCATAACGGGCAACTTTCCACATTTTCGGAAAATTTGATTTTATTCTTCAATATAATCTCCTTTTAGCTCAATACAACGAGTATATGCTAGCGGGCCTCGACCATTTTGATGCCTTTCTTGTAGTAGTCGCCATCAAGTTCCTCAAAATAGGCGTCAGTCTCGGAATGGCATCTTCATTCGAGTGAAAGCGCTTACCAGCGAGCCATCTTGTCCAGTTTGGAAAAAGGTAATAGTCTTTGGAGGCCAAGTCTGGAGAATGCGATGGGTGGGGCAGCAATTCGTATTGTAATTCGTTTAATTTTGCCATTGCTTTGAATCCCCGACACAATCTTGCTTTTGACCAATTGTCAGCAAACGCGGCACCCATCGCGTGCACAACTTTTTCATTTCGAAATGCTCATGCAAAATATTTAAAATACTACCGATCGACAACTTCATTTTGTCTGCTAGCTCTCTCCCTTTCACTTTGTGGTCTTTCAAAAAGATCAGATGGATTTTCTTGATCTTTTCTGAAGTGGTAGCCTCATTTAGCCGGCCCGAACGTAGTGCATCACTGGTGCTCGTATGACCCATTTTAAATTCAGCAAAACCATCTGTAAACAGTTGTTTTCGACGGAGCAGATGTGATGTGATGTTTTTATAGCCATTTCAATGTTAGCTTCTCGTTTTTTCCGATTACAAAGCAATGTTTTGTCAAAATGCGAAATTCACTTTGTTCAATAGTTAAAAAAACACAGAGGTGATGCACTTTGAACAGCTGTGAAACCAAACTCCTTGATAGATGTTAATTAAATTTCACATGTGGCCTTTTGCAGGATAGGTGCTGTCAAAAATAATAAGGATTGAATATTTGTGGCGCCCTCTCTGTGTCAGGCCCGGGACTTTTCAATCAGCTTAGTACAGTGCAGGGCCTGATTTAGACCTCTGACCGACCTAGGCTAACTAATATGCACCCCCCTAAGTACGAAAAGAAAAATTTTGACGAGCAAAAAAAAACAAAGGTCCTAACTTTCAAAAAAAATTATTTCAAAATAGATCTTCGAACATTTCCATCTATTTTGTAGCTTCGATTTTAAACGAATAAAAGTTGTTGTTCTTCTAAATAAAGAAAATTAATAAAAAAATTGCTCAGCGATGGCAAAACCTTTGCATTCATAAGAGAACTTCTTGGTGTTTCAAACGGTATGATAACTAATGCTACAAATTGGTCACCATACGCCGAAAGTAGAGGTAGACGTAAAAATGAGACAGCATAAATTGATCGCAAAGATTGTTAAAAAGCATTCATTTATAACCTCTACTCTATTCAGAAATGAGTTTGAATCTTCCAATATCACTTCTAACATAAGAAAAGGATTCATCGGCTTTAATCTGAATCCACGAAGCTCTAGGAAAGTACCGTTGTTGAAAGGCGTTCATTTGTAACGGAGACTTCAGTTTGCCAGATTATTTTTGAAGGAAGCTCAGACTGTTTGGCGCAAAATATTATGGACGGATGCGACAAAAGTTGTACAGTTCAACCATGCCAGAGAAAAACAATACATAAAATGCCCTCCTAAGCAAGAATTCAATGTAAAGCTCCCCACTAAAGCTATTAAGCATGGCGGCCTCAAACTGATGCTGTGGGGATGTTTTTCTTGGAATGGCATCGGACCTCTAACTAGGATAGTTTGCACTATGGATGCTTGTTACTATGTTGAAAATATACTGGAAGCCGAAATGTTGTCAAACGCCGAAAAGGAAATGCCGAATGTTAGATCTTTCAGCAAGATGACGACCCGCAGCATACCTCAGAGAAAGCAAAGGAGTGGTTTCGGACCCAAAATATCAATGTTATGAAGTGGCCTGCACAACTGCCGAACCTTGATTCAATAAAGCATCTTTGGATGGATGTTAAGAAAAGAATAAAAGACGCTAGACCCAAAAATTCTGAAGAGTTATGGCAAGCAGCAAAAAATACTTGGGATAATAAATCACTCTCCAGATGGCAAGACTTGATATTTTCAATGAAGTCCAGGTGTGCTAAAGTAGTCAAAAATCACGGTGGATCCACTTCATATTGAATATAATGTCATGAGAGCGTATTTGATGAACATAAAAATTGAGTATTGTATATTTCTTATCCATGTTCTTATTTTTTCAAACAGCTCATTTAGGACTTAATGCGACAATATTGTCATAAAAAAAATGGGAATAGAATTGGTCATCACTTTTTCCATTTTTTAAAACCGTAATATGTGTTGAGTTGTAACAATCAAAATCGATATTATAAAATATTATTATTAAAATTTTGTACGACGATTTCAATTTTTGTTTAAGTTGTTCTTATTATTTCGAAGACGGCTGTATACTCTTTGGGGTTAATTTTTGTAGATCAACAAATCCTTTATCTTTAAAAAACGGTTTCAAATGGACACACTCGTCAGAAAACATATCTTCTATATCCAAGTCACATAGTTGTTGCAACTCTTTAGCCTTGGTTTTTATAATGCTATCGTCATTTATTTCAGGTAATTTCCATAAGAAAACAAATTTTGTATTCACTTTGGTATAAATTATTTGACGGCTTTGCAACTGAACTTTTAGGCAGCGTAATATTTTTCTACAATGAAAAATCGTCTTCCTTCAAAATCTGTATGTCCCGCTTTTACTTCATCAAAATTAAATTTTGGTTTTGTTTTTCTTCTTAAATCTTTTATGTACACAGTGAGTTCGCACCTATCGATTGCTTCTGATTCAAATTTTTCAAACTCTTTTTCGTCTCGCTACGTACTAAGATGTGTATGTATATAATAACTCATATAGAGTAACTACGTTTGATAAATCAACATAATTTGCTTGAAGCTGTGCACCAACGATTTGAAACTTGACCAGCACAGAGTTCCAAAAACACAACATTATCATCATTTCTAGGGTTTTCAATTGGTCTGCTATTCTTCTTGCCTCTATTTTCGCCTCTCTAGTTTGATCTATATTTTCACAAATGTAGTCTAATGCTGCAAGAACATGCTTGTAAGAATTGTACAAAGCTTTGCTGGCGTCTACTCGGGCACTCCATCGAGTTTTCGAGAAGTTTGTTACAACTGCCGAGTTTGTATCAAGGTTTGATAGCAAGATTTGAATTCGAAATCCGTAAAAAAAATTGAAATTCACTTTCATATATACTTGACATGCCAGATCATAATAAAAAAATGCAAATATCTCAAAAGGACGCAGTTAAGCCACAACTTTTTTTTACATAGTGTTACTTATTGTCCAAGTTTTATTAAAATTGATACATTTTTATCCCACCTTACCTACCTCACAACTTTATGCCTATGTATATAGTCAAAATGCACTTATTTTTGGTCTTACGAACAACAAACGAATTCAAATATTTCTAAACACTTTTTCACAAAACAAAATTGTTAAATAAAATAAAACTTCTTCAAATTTTTAAAAAAAAATACGTTTGACACAGTCCGCAGTCAAAGAGCAAAGAAGTGACAAATTTCAGAGTGCATCCCTGAAAAATGGTGATCAGAATTTCTAATTAAAGTCTATTGAAATGCACAATTTGGAAAATTCTTAAAATTTATTAAGAAGTTCGGAAAAGTACGTTCGTATGGGAAAAGAAAGTGACAAAATTTAATGCATTCTATAGGTCTTGTGGCTAAAACTTGAAGACTGTCAAAATCATAGGCAACGAGGCTAGAGACTCACTTTTGAAAAACGAGGGAAGGAAAATTTCATGCCTCAATTGTATTTGTGCTATCCTTTATAAAATATTTTTCAGCACATAATTTTTTTTTTTTTTTTTTGACTTATTGAAAGATTGTGTTAAGAAGGTGCAACATAACAAAAAATCTTAATCAACGTTAATTCTCAGCGCCCCCTCGGACCTTGCGCCCTAGGCTTAAGCCTTATTAGCCTGTGGGTAAATCAGGCCCTGGCTAACATCTTATTTCATGCAGTGTATACTTTTGATTTCAATACTCTGTAACTTTGAAACTAGATGGGATATGAAAAAAATTTTGATATCATTTGAAAGAACAAAAATTTTGGTTTAAAACAAAAAATTTATTTATTGGAAAAAAATTGTACCTGAAATTTTTATAATAGAAAATCGAAATATACTGCTGGATTTCATGTCAGAGTTTATTTCATGCAGACATGTATAAATTGAAAAAACATTGTTTAAAATAATGATTTTGTAATTTTAAGTATGCAGTGTGGTATCCTCTTTGGTCAACTACAACTTAAAGACGGTTTGCCACCGAAGCTGCACATGTTTTATTGGTATCTGGCGAATTATTATGTACTACATTTTACATGCTCGAGCGTTTTATAAGTCTTTACATCAATGACAGTGAGATTAACCTCATTTTGCCACAAGAGTAGAAAACCATCGCAAGTTGAATTGAATTATTGAAACCTTTTGAGGAAGCCAAATGGGAGCTAAGCAACTCACATGCCCTTATTTCATCTATAATTCAAATAATTCAAATGCTTGAAAAAAAAGTTGACGACTATGCGGCAATATCACACAATTTTGATCTAATTCGACAGGCTGTCACGACTCTGAAAAATGAACTAACAACAACTTTTTTGGTGGAAAACAATTTATATGTCATCACCACTTACTTAGACCCGAGCTATAAGCACAAATTTTTTACGCCACTTGCTGAGGAAAACATCAAAGAAGACATTTTGAAGATGAGAAATACTAAGAATGGCGTTTCCGGTTCTCCTAATTTCGAAGGGGCTAAAAGAATGAGATTGACAGATTTCTCAGAAAATGGTATAGAACAGCTAGGATAAGGGACATCTGGTATAGTCAAAAAGCCATATTTAAAGAGCGAGCTGGCTATGATGCTAGATTCATCAAGTGAAGATGGGAGTGAAGAAATACCAGAAAATGATAGTGCAGAAGTTATAGACGGAGAGCTGGCTACATAAAACTGCACTGATTGACTATAGTCGTGATTTTTGTTTTATAAGTTCCCAATGACATTGTCAGGACTAGCGTCCACTTTGCAGAAGTCTCATTGGAGGCGGAGAGTGTGAGTGGACCGTCAAACGTGTCAAATTTTTAAAAAGAAAAATGATCAGATATAGTTCTAAAAATTGGTATAGTATTTGCTTTTGAGTATATACATGACAAAAAAATATTTCCAGAAGTGTAAGTGGGGGCCTAACCGCACCCAGAAGTGATAAAGTGGTAAGGTATAAGTTGAAAATGAACTCATAAGATATAGTTCTGCAAATCTGTCTGCTGTAAGTTCACAATATAATTAGACAAATTAAAAATTTGCAGAAGTTAAAAGTGAGGCTAATTGGAAAAAAGCGCATTTTTCACCGTGCGCACTGGGGTGGTTCAAAATATTAAAGTTGCTTCAATCTCCATTCCAATAAGAACCACGTAAAATTTGATCTATTTCAGAAAACATTTGATGGACCCGCGACCGTTTTGAAAACTGGAAAATGGTCCTTAATCTATCGGAAATCATTAATATCTCCCCGAAGCTACCTTGTAGAGGGGTAAAATGTATGACAAAGTCCTAGTATTTTTTCTTCATAAACATTTTTCCTGAACATACTTACCCCCTATAACCACTCCTTAGGGGGGCTCCCCTGCAAAAATCAAATTCTTGTAAAATTAAGAAATTGACTCCCCCTCTTCTCAGACGCCTCTGGAGGGATAAAATGTTACACCATTTTCTATTATTTTAACTTTCCCAAACTTTTCTCTTGACACACCTACCCCCTATCTGCCACCCTTTAGGGGGTCCCCCTACAAAAAAAAAAAAATTTCGAAAAATAGTTCGCCCGGAGTGACCCGTACAGGGTTCATATGTATGACTAGGTCCTATTATAATTTCTTTCCAATATTTTTCTCGAAGATACTTACCCCCTGTTCAGGAAAAATGTTTATGAAAAAAAAAATACTAGGACCTAGTCATACATTTTACCCCTCTACGAGGTAGCTTCGGGAAGATATTAATGATTTCCGATAGATTAAGGACCATTTTCCAGTTTTCAAAACGGACGCGGCTCCATCAAATGTTTTCTGAAATAGATCAAATAATTCGTGGATCTTATTGGAATCAATACGAAACTTTTGGTGTCCGGGGAGCGATGATAGAAGCACTTTTAACTTCTGCAAATTTGTAATTTGTCTAATTATATTGTAAACTTACAGCAAACAGATTTGCAGAACTATATCTTATGAGTTCATTTTCAACTTATACCTTAGCACTTTATCGCTTCTGGGAGCGGTTAGGCCCCCACTTACACTTCTGGGAATATTTTTTTGTCATTTGTATACTCAAAAGCAAATACTATACCAATTTTCAGAACTATATCTGATAATTTTTTTTTTAAGAAAATTTGATACGTTTGATCGTCCACCCACGCTCTCCGCCTCCAATAAGACTTCTGCAAAGTGGACGCTAGTCTTGAAATGTCATTGGGAACCTATAAAACAAAAATCACAACTATAGTCGATCAGTGCAGTTTTATGTAGCCAGCTATTAGATTATTATACACATAAAGGAATTGATTGCTTGCGGTATTAAAAAAAGGGCTGAAAATCCTCTTTAATAGTGGACCGTTTATCGAAAAGATGATGATTACTATCACCAATAACACGCAGATTTTTATCGACACCACCAGGCAGTGTTCTTAGCGTACAACTGTTTAGTAGCTCAGGTCTAATTTACAAATCTCTGCATAATAAGCTTGACCTCGAAGATACGGCAAATTTACTCTTTGTTTTCGTACTAAATACACAGAAAAAACAGAATTGGTAAAATCAAAGAATTGCAATTCTATGAATTAAATTTCTGGAATTCAACTATTCATTTCTTTGAATCAAAGAAGAAATTTGCAAAATCGAAACCCTTTGTTCAAATATCTGATTTACAACAAAATTAGTAAAATCAATTCAAACTTTGAAATTTTAACCTGCTTTTAATAATCATAATATGTTCACATAATAAACATAATTATTCAATTTACAGTTCATTGTAAACTGGGCAGGTTGTAATTTTACAATTTTTTACGAGGTTGTAACTTGTGTTGTTATTGTTTCCCATATAAATGCTAATTACAACTAGTCGATAAATTTCAACATGCCTTTAAGCATGTTTTTTGAAAGTTGATTTCGTTTTCAATTTTGGTGGGAGGTTCGTATAGGGAAAAGAGAGTGACAAAACCAACTTTGTAAACAATAAATTTTTCAGCTCACAGTTGTGTAATTTGACAATTTGTAATTTTGTCACATTCAAATTTTACAAAGAACTGTGAATTGCATAAATATATTCATAGCTTTTTAAATTAAATATTAGGAAAATTCACAAATGCATTTTTGAAACCAACAGAACCAACAAAAACTTTAGAAAAAATTACAAATGTTTTTTTGAAACCAACGAATTTATTCTAAGTTTCAATAAAAACTGTAGGAAAATTAACAAATGTTTTTTTGAAATCGACTAGTTTATTTAAAGTTTCAACAAAACTGTAGGATGGAAAACAACAAATCATGTTTTGTCATATCAGAGAAACTGTTTCTATGACTGAAAATCATACAAAAAATTCATTGAAATCGCACACGAAATTGTTTGATATCATAGAACCTTTTTTTCCTGTGTAATAAATATTTAGTAAAATTCTTAAAATTTACTTCATTTATTTAATTTCTGCACCCATATAAATAGTCCATACATAAGAATTCCTTATAAAATTATAAAAAATCTTAAGATCCGCATCCGCATTCGCGGATGTGAAAAAATCTGCATCCGCAACATCCCTGATACATACATTCGTTTACGGAAGATGACAAAAAAAATTTCCAACCGTTCATGTAAGATAGGGATGGCCAGCTGCGGTGCCCAAAAGTCGACAGCGCGCTGACGTTTACAACAAACATTTCGCGCTGGTATGTGTACAAATGTGTGAATAAATTCCAACGAAAAAAAAAATTAAAATAAATGTGTTTTGTCTTTTCCACGTAAAGAAAAAATTACGCAGTAGAAATTCGTGCATCACTGATGTTAATAAATAAAGATAAATGTTGGCATATAAAATAATTGTATTTTTATTTAACAACAAAAAGAAAACATTTCATAAATCTTATGCATATTATGTATAATTATGTATAAATGTGTTTTGTCTTTTCCACGTAAAGAAAAAATTACCCAGTAGAAATTCGTGCATCACTGATGTCAATAAATAAAGATAAATGTTGGCATATAAAATAATTGTATTTTTATTTAACAACAAAAAGAAAACATTTCATAAATCTTATACATATTATGTATAATTATGTACGTTATACAATCATATTAACAAAGTTTACTTAAAACTAAACTATTTTTTCCTGAACTAAAACTATTTTACCAAGAAAATTATTTTTTTTACAACAATTAAATAATACAAGTCAATAATACATGCTTAAAAAATTGCCTTTCGCATAAATAATGTTTTTGTTTGCATTTGTTTTGTTTTTGCACGTTTGATTCCGACTGGGTTTAGTGCATATTCAATTTTCAAGCGAATCAGCGCATAGAAATCAACAACTGCACGGCGGGACGAATGATGGCCCGTTTCATTGAATGTGACCGCGGGACTGTAAATGGCCAACACTAGACTACAGTACCGCTTTTAATAGCATCGACCGCAGTTGCATCTGCTATGCATTCAACAGTCGAGGTGTAGCACTCAAGATTACTAATCTCATCAAGGCTCAATACGAAGGTTTCATATGTTGAGTATTAAATATCGGGAATATTTCTGATCCTTTTGCGTACATCTCAGATGTTCGCCAAGGATATCTGCTGTCACCAATCTTGTTTCTGATAGTACTTAAAGATGTTATCAGCAGAGTTATAGACTCTACAAGCCGTGGTTAGTATCGCAAGCGGCGATGTTAGTATGAGCGTCATATAATAAATAGGCGCGGTTAATTGAGTTTGCTTCTCATTTGGTACGACTGTCTGTTGTAGTACAGTCGTTTAAAGTTTGAATATAAAGCATTTTTTCGTAAGTTTTTCTTGTCCGAAATATTCAAAATGTAAATAATGTTTCTTATTTAATTAGTTTTACTAAGTTTCATGAATTAATTTATATTTGGACAACGGTACTGAGGTATAACTTCAAAATTGCTTCATTTTAGAATGGGCAAGTCTTCAGACACGTTTCCAAGAAAATGTAGAGAAATACCGACGTTAATTTGTCAGTGTACACACTCCCAAATAGACATACAGTATGTCAAGAATGAGTTTACACATTGGAAAAGAAATGCTATTTTTCAATTTGCTTATCAAATAATATTACTTTTTATTTCTATAAATCATTTTTTTTAACTGTTATAGTTACTGACAGTATTTACAAAGAATTCATAAAAAAAAGTTCATATTCAACGCAAAAGAAACGAAAAATACAACAAAAACAAATTCTACTCAATTTTGTAAGTGTCAAGTAACTCCTTACACAAATGCTTCTGAAAGTATTTTTATATTAATCTTTTAAACTAAAACTTGATATTTAAAATATTTAGTATTTGGTATGGGCACCTTTAGCATCTATCACGCATTATAGCAATTTTTTCATTGAATTAACCAACTTTAGCAAGTCATAATTGCTCGGAATCTTTTGCCACTATTTCATTATAGCAGTTTTATGGGCTGTTCGGTTTTTTGGATACCTTTTAGCCACTTTTTTCTTTAAAAAGACCCACAAATTTTCAACTGGGCTTAAGTCAGGACTTTGGGCTATGGTATCCAGCACTTTGCCACAGTTATATAGAAGCCACAATCGCATCATACTCGCCTTATGCTCTCGGTCGTTATCTTGATAAATTTTGAAATGCGGTTTATTGTTTCTGAAAAGCCCTAATTTATTCGCAATGCTTTGCAAACGGCTCTACAAAATGTTTAAATAATGTTGTGCGTCCATGGTTGCCTCTACAAAAGCCAATTCTTTCACTCCTAGGCCACTCTCCGAAACAAATACTCATCAAGAGCTACTCAAGAGCTGCACAAAATATCGAAAAAAGTTTATCCTTCTTTACAATGCACATTTCTCAACCAGTTGAATATTATGATGACGTCTTATTCTGGACAAGACGAAAATGATGTTGTATTACAACGATGGAACAACTATATACAGTGTGGCGCAAGTAATAAACATCTTAAGAAAACCGCAACATCATTCTGACTGCAAAATTTGAAAAAATTTCCGTTATGAGATGGGGTGCATCTCAAGCAAAGGAGTAAAAGTACTGGCTTTTATAGAGGCAACCATGGACGCACCACATTATTTAAACATTTTGAAGAGCCGTTTGCAAAGCAGTGCGAATAAATTAGGGATTCTAAGAAACAATAAGCTGCATTTAAAAATTTGTCAAGATAACGACCGAAAGCATAAGGCGACTATGGTGCGATTGTTGCTTCTATAGAACTATGGCAAAGTTATGGATACCATAGCCCAAAGTCCCAACTTAAACCAATTGAAAATTTGTGGGTCTTTTTAAAGAAAAAAGTTGCTAAAAGGTATCCAAAAAACCGAACAACCCATAAAACTGCTATATTGAAAGAGTGGCAAAAGATTCCGAGCAATTATGACTTGCAAAAGTTGGTTAATTCAATGAAAAAATTGCTATAATGCGTGATAGATGCTAAAGGTGCCCATACCAAATACTAAATATTTTAAATATCAAGTTTTAGTTTAAAAGATTAATATAAAAATACTTTCAGAAGCATTTGTGTAAAGAGTTACTTGACACTTACAAAATTGAGTAGAATTTGTTTTTGTTGTATTTTTCGTTTCTTTTGCGTTGAATATGAACTTTTTTTTATGAATTCTTTGTAAATACTGTCAGTAACTATAACAGTTAAAAAAAATGATTTATAGAAATAAAAAGTAATATTATTTGATAAGCAAATTGAAAAATAGCATTTCTTTTCCAATGTGTAAGCTCATTCTTGACATACTGTAGCAACGTTTGAAGGTGTTTCAAGGTCGATTGTTAGCCGCATCAAAAAAAAAACAGGTCAGAAGGAGCCACTGGACGCAAACTGCGTAAGAGAATGTGGTAGAAAAAGAGTCACTTCACCTCGTACCGACCAAAAAAATAGGGACATCTGCCTCTTAAATCGTAGGCAAAGTGTTGCTCTTCTGACTACGAAGACAAAAGCCGGGGAATTCACGTCTCCAAACAGATTGTCCGGTGGCGTTTGGTAAAAGAGAACCTGACCGCTCCTCGGCCTATCACAAAACCGCGCCTGACTGAAGCCATGAAGAAGAAGCGACTATTATGGCGCAAACAACACTTGAATAAGGCTGTTGTGGATTAGAATCGAGTATATGCTACATTTTAAAAAAGTTTAGTTAACGAATAACAATTTGTTTTTCATTTTAATCGTGCTTTACAGACATGCTTCTCTGACGAGTCAACATTTCAAATTTTGGTTGACAAGAGTAAGTTTGTCCGTTGATACCCTGGTGAGCAGTTCCACCCGGACTGCTTTCTAGAGAGGGTTAAACACCCGACTAGCGTCATGGTGTGATCTGTGATCTCAGCCAAAGGCATGGGACGTCTACATATCGTGAAAAGGACCATGAGGCAGGACCAGTACAAGCGAGTGCTTGAGACTCGCCTTCTGCCACAGCTCGAGGAATGGTTCCCTGGTGACTATCGTACGTTTTTATGCACGATTCGGTATCTAACAACAAAGCCAGAAGTGCTACTGGATTTCTACCTAACAAAAACATAGGCGTTTTGCCTTGGCGGCGAACTTACCTGACTTGAAGCTCATAGAGAACATGTGGAAAAACTCCAAACGGGCGATCGCGAAAGGATTGATTACCATTACGTAGAAATTGATTGAAACACTCATCAGAGAATGACATCACAACACCGAACTCCTACCCCGAGGCATACAAGCCGTAATTGAAGCTAAGGGTGGTATCACCAAATATTAATGTTATTTGCATAAAATTTTCTAAGGATACGAATATTACCCTTACGAAAAAATAAATGAGTGTACAATACAAATTATGTTGTTTTTATTATCTAAATAGAATATTATAATAAAAAAAATACTTACTAAGCCTAGCACCAATTATTTGCTCAAAAAAATCATATAAACTAGAAAATACAAAAATATGAGTACTGTCCCTAATAATTTGGCCACCCATTGTACATATGTACATATCGGCCATTCGTTTAATAACTGCACACTTTGTTTTATTATTACCCTTTTGAGCATATTTCGAAACGAAATATCTCAAAAACTATAGGAGATAGGATAAAAATTGCTGAATCTTTTTTGTTATGAAATACTATAACTTTATAAAAAAAATTAAAAGATTTAAATAAATTTGTTGAAACATTAATTTTTTTATTTAAAAATATTTTTCTCGAAACAACTTTAATATAACATCTTGTTTTTTTTATGATTTTTTATGAGTTATTCCTCAATCAAACCTAAGAATGCATGTACTTTCTTCTCGAAATTCCCGACATAACTTCATACATAAAGTCATACTTTTTTCTATATACATATAGTATGTACATATGTGAGTTTTTTTTAATATCATAAAATGTTTCGTAAGAGGCGCAAGTCTTTTTAGTTTTTCATTTAAGTAAGAATATATTGTCAATAAAGGTATATACAAAAAAACTTCCAATAGGGCGGGGGGGTTAGAACCCCCAAAATCCCCCCCTTGCACACGGGCCTGGCACTTGGTGAAGACGAACTCATTATTTTAACTATCGTACGGATATCTTAACGTGACCATATGATCCACGCAAGTCCGCGTTTTTGATTTTCTGCTCCGCGCGTTCCGCGTTCTCATTGAAAATAATAAGTCTCATTTTGCTAGGGTTTTCGGTGAACCTTTTTTTTAGAAAATACAAAAAATAATACAAATAACTGGAGACCAAATTTATTTCAAACCATGCAGTCGGAGTGACTTCAAATTGCAGAATTGGTTGCCGATTAAATATGTTGTTTTTCAAAGTAATTAAGGGAACATATCATCCCCCGATTTGATTGAAATTTTTTACGAAGCTATGCCCATTTAAAGTTTTAATGTCAGAGCTGAAAATTTTTTCTAAATAGTCTCTCTAATTTTTACTGAATTTACAGTAATTTTAACACAGCTCTCAGTAATTTATATTGTGGCACACATTAAAATTTACTGAAATACTGAAAGTAAAATATCATGTGGATTACAGTGCATCCGATGAAAAATTACTGAGAATTCAGTAAAAATTACTGAGATTTTTTTTTTTATTTTGTTTTTAATGCAATGAATTCTAAACTCATTTATAAAAGTCATTGCTCATAATTCCTGCATGACAAAGCATCATCACGATCAAACAACTTACAAGCATTCATGATGTACATGCAACAGTGTTGCCGCAGCAATAAAAATAAAAGTATCCCTGCAAAAGATAAAAATGTATCCAAAAGTATCCACATCAGAAAAAAAAGTATCAAATTAAATAGTATAAAAACAACAAATTCATATTACTTTCTATGTCTCAATTTAATTGAGACCCTTTCATTATGGTGCACCAGTGCACATACAGGTAATTGGATGGTTTATCCGGCCAAAAGTGTTTTTTCTAAATACAATGCAGGTTGATAAAAATAGGTTTACAATGCAGCCTGATATATTTGTGGCTCAACCTTATTTCGCGTTTCCTGTTATTCGCAGCCAGTGACTGTCAAAGTCAATTTGAATTCGAGTGTCGACTAAAGTTTTTTAGATATTTTTTTCTTACATATCATAATACTGTTTTTACATATCGGTTATTCTTTTATTAAACGCACACTTTGTATTTTTTGACGTTTTTGAACATTTTTTGAAACCAAATATCTCAAAAACTATAGAAGATAGGATGAAAAACCATTTAATCATTTTTGTTTAGAAATACTATAACTTTTTAAAAAAATTTAAATAAATATGTTTAAACATTAATTTTTTTAATTAAAAAAATTTTTCTCAATATATTTTCAATATAACACCTTTTGTTTTTTTTTTTGATTTTTTTATATGTTATTCCTCAATCAATCGTCAGAATGCATGTGCTTTCATATCGAAATTCCCGCCATAACTTTGGAACCTACGATTTTTTTAATGATGACGCGCATCATGTTTTTTCAACATAAAATTCGACATAAAATTTTTTTTTCGTTTTTTTTTTGTAACGTTATTTGCAATCAATCCTTAGAATGAGGTTTTTTTACATTAAAAAATTATTTTCCAAACAGTGCTTTTGCTCTTTGCTATGAGAAATACAGCGCGAAAGAGTATTTGCGCATGTATTATGTTCCTGTAATTTTTTCTTCAACGCATCGACTCGTTTAACTCTTGCCGTTACTCAAGTCACTAGAACAAAATACATGCGCAAATACTCTTTCGCGCTGTATTTCTCATAGCATACTGCAAAAGCACTTTTTGGAAAATAACTTTTTTAATGTAAAAAAACCTCAGCTTTCGATTAAAAGCATTAAAAAAAATATTAAAAATAACGTTTTTGAGATATAACACGTTTTGAGATTTTTCACCAGGAAAATTGAAAATTTCGGGAAATCTGACAAAACCATTGGAAAGCTGAGGAAAAAATACATCGAAATGATGTGTCGAAAAGTTTTTTTAGGTACATTTATGTACCACCAGCACGAGTTGAAAACAACAGAATTTAGCACTCGCGCGCAGCGCTAGGGCATTTGACGTATTTCTCCCCATATAAGCTATGGATTCTGAAACTGCAGGTAATTGCCTTTAATTTAAATATTAAAATAGTGCAGAATATTATGATTATCAAGGTTTTCTTGTAGCATAGAAAAAGTTTGCTTAAATTGGAGTTTTAACATAAAAAAAATAATAATAATTAGGGGTTTACTTCTATTGCAGGATTCGTCCGGGTATTTATTTCTATTTTGTCAAAAATTTGTATCTATTTACTATCTATATTCAATAAAACTAAAGTCCGAAATGCTCCGGTTTCCCAACTTCAACGATTTTATGTTCAGTACTTTAAGAAATCGATATTACCACTTCTTATGTTTTTTAATTTATTTTGGTTTAGGCTTTCCTCCGGATACAATTAGTATGCTATTAAGTAACGATAGTGATGAGTTAATAGTAATGTAGTTTTTGTATCCAAATAATTTATGTATTTTTCCAACTTGAGTTTTGTATTTAATTCAATTTATTTATATGTTTTTCCATACAACTTCTTTTTCTTTACAAAAATTCATTTCTTAGGTATACTTATGATAACCTGCTCTCGCCGCCATCAATCTCATCTAACGTCTTTTCTATTCTTAACCAACGCTTCGTGCATCTTTCGTCCAATTTGTGTTTAAAATGTTGTCTCCCTGTTTTCTTATTTCAATGTTGTCCGTCAAATACCCTTTAAGGTTGTCGTCCACTTGTCGTTATAGTCTGTCAGTGTCAAATCCTACAGTAATAATTATGCAATTTAAATCAAAATAAAAGTTTTTTTTAATAAATTTAACCACGTTTTTTTTTCTTATTTTAAATTTTCTTAAAACAGACAGAAATCACTGCTTTGTCACTATACAGCATCAAACAAACATTTAGAATCAATTTTCAATTCAAAATAATTTTGGCCAGCTAATTAAGTTCAATACCTGTATGTGCAGTGTGACGAATTTTGTTTCAAAATAACTTATCCACTTTTTGCATTTTTCGGCAAACAAGAAAATTTCTTCTTCTATAACTAAATCTTTGTTTGGTAAAACCACTTAGTGTGCCATGTTAAGATTATGTAGTAGTCAGAATTTGGGGAAGATAGAAGTAATTTCTGTAATGACAATATAGCCCACCCAGTCAAAAAAAAAAAACGAAGCTAGTTTCGATGAAAATCGGACTTGTCCCGTTGAAAAAAAAACTTCCTTAATTTTTGGTATTTTTAATTAAATATGGGCATTTCCATGGTGTCTAATGGGACAGTCGTACACTGTTAAAGTGGAATGAAAGTCAAAGTAAAAAACTTTTTTTTTCTTCTGTTACTTAAAGCAATAACCCTTTGGTAGCACTATATATAGTGGTAAATTTGATGGCAGACGTACTACCGGTTCCAAGATAAAGGCAATCAAAGAGCGATTCGAATGGGACAAAAATGGAAGTGTTTTTCATGGCCATTTATAGAAAAGCATAAGTAAGCGAAACCTACCAACATTTTTTAACGCAACTAATTTTAAAATGTTATGGAATAATAGCACTTTTTATTAAATTTCGTTTAATTGAAAAGTCTTTTTTATTTTTTTTCTTACAAAGTATAATATGATTCGTGACGGGACATTCGAATGGGACATATTTTTCCGTTACGGTTTACTTGGTAAATTTTGGTATATTTTTTGTATTTGGACTTATATGGTAATTAAAAAACAAATTTAATATTAATCACTTTCGAATTAAATTAGCGAGATCAATTTTCATTAATTTAATTTAAATTTAAAACATTTTACTTAAAACAATATGAAACTTTTATTTTTGCTGTTTAAACGTTATTCCTGTAAGGGGCATGACATCGCCCCACTAAAAAAAATTGCTCTTATCAGGAATCAGCTTCTCTCCATACCAAATTGGATTATAATTGGTGGAGCGACTCTGTGGCTGCGTTTAACCTATTTGGGGTGGTGCCACGCCTACTTAAAGGACTTGGGGTCTCTTATAACCTTTTTTATGATTCAATATATATACAAACCAAATTTAATTAAAATATGTTTACTAAATTAGCTGTGAAAACGTATTTTCCTGTTAGGGGCGTGGCACCACCTGCTATTGAAGAAAATTATATTGGGCTTTACCTCTCTTTACAACTTTGGAAAAAAAAAGAATTTAAGCGATTATGTTGTGTTCTGCTAGTTAAAAAGGGGTCTAAAAATTTTAAATTTTACTTTTTTGCAATCGTTGTTTCTTTTTTAATTTGTATTCATAAAACTCTGTTTAAACAAAACTTTTGGCATATTTACTAATGTTCTTAACCACGAAATGGCAACAAATAATGTTTTTTGATAGCGGACGGGACATTAGAACATGAACTAAAGCAAATTAAAAAATTACAGTTAATAGAGATTGGTTTGATGTCTTTGCATTTTTGAAGTGAGAACTTCTTTAGGCACGTTGTGCGGGTGAGGAAAAATGTATAAACTGGCGACAGGACACCGACATTCATGACGTCACAATGACAATATTTTTAAAATTATGTAGCATGCTTTAAGGGTATGTTGATAGATCAGTAGCCAAGACAACAACCATGTGATGACGTCATGGTTGTTGTCTTGGTTGTTGGTATATGGTAATTTTAGAAATTTGCTGCGTGCTTTGGGCATAAATTGAGTTACGACACAGGATGACACTGGATTTTAAAAGCTGAAAACTTGACATTAGCTTTCCTCCACGTCATCACCGACACAGGATGACACTGGATTTTAAAAGCTGAAAACTTGACATTAGCTTTCCTCCATTTATTTTTTCTTTACTGGTGTGAAAGAGACAGCCATGAGTTGCTTGGTGTGGTGAAAATTATTCCATAAACATTACAAAACATCATGAAAACAAATTTCAATTATATTATTTTAAGTTCTCACTTCTGTCGGCACTCCCAGAGTGCAACCTGCCGTTTTTTTTAGCTAATTGTTGTTGGGAGAGAGATTTTTCGGAATGACTTTCATCATATATCATCTATCTTTTATATTTAAATATTTAAGACAAAATACTATTCAAAATTACAAAAAAGAGAAACTTCATTTGTGCAATTTTAAAGTCGGTTTGCTCACCGTTGTGAATGAATTCAAGTGTAAATTGTTTAAATTAATAAAATTTGAATATTTTTCTTAGATAATATCAGATAATAACGTTTTTTTAATAACTTTTAATTTTTTTGTCATGGTGTACCTTTTGGTGGAAATGCCCATATATACTATGTACATAAGTTTAATGCAGTCACACAAATTATAAATAAGCGATGTATTCAGTCTTATACCTACATATGTACATATAAACATATATATTCAGAATTACTTCATTTGTATTCAAGATTCTGATACATTCATTCAATATATTCAGTCCTAAGCGCCTTTGAAAACATTATGTTTTCAACCATTTCCAACGAGAGTATATCCGTCTTATCATTTTTAGTAAATTTTAAATCCGAAAAAATCCGTTCCGCGGCTGCGGTAGACCAAGGATATTAAGTACAAACTTAACTAATTCACCATAAAGAGGCTGTTTTATAGCATTTTTTAATAAAAATATTTCCCCAAAATGGCTCAATGTCATCGACAATTTTTATAATCTCATCAAATTTAAGGCACTGCCATTGCGAAAATATTGTTTCGTTTTGCTCTGATTCAAACAAATAAGGAAATTTATTTAATAGACTTAGAAATGGCGAGTTGTGTGCAAATTTAAATTGATTTGGATCAAGACAGGAAATATCTTTTACAATTAATAAATTGTTTCCCTCAAGTTCATTTTTCAAAATAAATTCCTGTGCTGTTGCACCTAGATAAAGTTCCTTGAGAGGAAGATAATTCAGTTAAAAATATTTTTTTATTGATGGCAATGAAAATAAATGTCACTTTAAAACCTGCTTCGAAATATTTAAAACCACCTTATCCTGCTTTTAAATTTAAAACGTGCTTTTAGAAAAAAAGCGCTTGGACTGACGAGCACCGAACCCACGTACTACGAGCTTTAAGTTCACAGTCCTAATATTTGCATAAGCACTTAGGCTGCAGTGGCACTCATCCAACATATCGGTCAGATAAGAAAAATATGTTCAACAAAGTAATATTTGCAAAATATTTTTTGGTGAAAAAAGTATCCAAATTTGCACTAGGGCGAAAAAAAAAGTGCCCATCAAAATTTAAGAGAAAAAAGTATCCAAATGGATCCATTCGGCAACACAGGTTATGTGCGCTAATGTGCTACGAACACAGTTTATTGTTTATCATGAGCAGCGCTGCCGAAACTGGTACAATCTTGCCAAACTGGCACTTCCAAAAAAGTTTTGGCACTCTGACTCTCGTGGCACTTTTTGACACTGACTTACTGCCACTGAGCATGTTAATTTTCACTGATCAACTTTTATTCTCACCGTGAACCTTCCCAATAGGCAAGGGCAGGAGCTAGCAGTGCTTCTAACAGACCTTTCTTGGTAAGATAAAGGCCTTGCCACCTCCTTTTAAACTTACTTTCTTTTTTATATGAAATGTCCCGATAAAACAGGCCTTCTTAAGCAGGCCTTCTAAGAGCGCTTGCCGTAGCGTAGGGTGATAAAGTACTCGGAAAAAATTAAATTTTAATACGCCGTGAGACTCTGAGTTAATTTTTTTTATCCGCGTCACCTCACATGCACTTGCGTTGATATTTTTAATGTTTATTTGTTGTGACGTTTTCTTGCTTTATAATTTGACGTTGAATACACAACATTCTGCCCTAACATGAAACAGACACTCAATGGAGTGTAACTATTCTGCTAATTAAAATTTCACTACTAAGGGGACGTCCATTAATTACGTGAGCTAAAATAGTGGGGGAGGGGTCCGGCAAAATCTCACCAAGGGGGTCAAGGAAAACCCCACGTCAACTTTTTAATGCATAGAATTTACATTAAAAATAATAATTTAAATCTCACGGGAGGGAGGGGGGGTGTCCTGCCAGATCTCACCAAATCTCACCGAGGGGAGGATTTTCAAAAAAACACCTCACGTAATTGATGGACGTCCCCTAACCAGCAAGATTTTCTGGGCCATCAACTCGCTATCGACGTTTGGACAATGAAGTTGAACATCCCTGCCTATGTCTATCGAAAAGTTTTATTTACACCTACTTCTTGAACTCATAGTTTGAGCTAATTTTCCAATAACAAAATAAAGAAGTATCATAATAGTAGTTTCAGTATCGGAAAACATGATTTTGTCCACTAATATATTCTATGATCATAAAATAGAAATTAGTGCATGTTTTGGGAACCTTAGTAGTAAAAAAGTAACTTGCTTATGTATTTCTTATTCCGCGGCAACTCTAACCGTCCTCCATATGACAGTCTAAATTGCCATCCAATATGGCGGAGATGCGCAATGCGTAATCTTCTTTTCTATCATTCTTGAGTGGTGCCCACTACCACAAGCAAATACGCTCTCACGAAACGTATGTGTATTGAGCAGTGTTGGCATGTCACAAATGTCACGCGACATTTACGACCTACAGTCGTAAACGTCGTAAACATTCGAGCCTTTTTGACAAACATTGAGTTTACGACAAATAAATGGAATTTCTTGCATTTGAATTTTCAATGACATTTCACGATTACCTGTAAAGGGGGTTCAGATCAGGGATGATATTTGGGGGCTCTTAGGGCTTTTATGAGCCCTTTTAATTTTCAAAAGCCCCGTGGCCCTTTTTATACATTTTTGGCCCTTTTGCAAAGTTCTACCGAAAAATAATCACAATTTTTTATTTTTCACAGGAAAGCTTACGGGGATAAGTGTTTGGGGCTGCTGATCATTTATATCGAATATATGGAAAAGTTCTTTTTTTTCTTAATATACATATTGTGCATATATGACCATTTATCTACGATTTTTATGATAAAATGGTTTGGCCTTGTACTGAATGTTAAAAACAACATTTCGTACAAGGGCAAATCATTTTAGCATAAAAACCGCCATTTTTTAAAAATATATTTTCCCTGTGGGCCTTTTATCTCCTTTCAGTTAGCGTAAATCTTCTCAAAATATAGCCACAAGGAAATATATGAAAAAATCATAATTTTTAAATCAAAAAATTTGGTTTTTTTTTTGCCAAATATCATTTTAGGTGGTGGAGCAATATTTCATAATCTTTTCGTTTTGGGGCCATTTTGCGTGGGACAATTTTGCGCAGAGTCCAAATTTGTTTGTACATTATGGTTAGACTAGATCCTGAAAATAATTCTTTCAATAAATTATTTTTTAAGTCTTTTGAGACTTTTAGTTTATACTGCGCAACAAAATAAATACCAAAAGACTTTCTTTTTGGAATGAAAGTTTTTTCAGCCTTTTAAAAAACATCTTCAAAAATAAAACTATAAAGAGGCTCTTATGTTCGACTTAATTTATAAAAGTTTAAGTTTATGAACAACTCATTTTTTAAAAATGCTTACTTTTGATCATCAATAATAACTTTATACAATAAATTATTTTAAAAAAATGTTTTAAAAGTTCCAAATTCTGTTCAATTCTTCAACTCTTGGAGAACATTTTTGTGGAATTTTGGATTAAAAGTAATAATTAATATTGCAGCAATCAGTCATTTCGTGACTCCTACATAAAATATGCGCTGAGAACGAATATTTGGATTTAGTGTACATACATTAGACTGACCCAAAAAAATCGAAAGTGCTCGGATTTTCGGTGCTCACGATTGTTTTTACCTTATTTTGTCTTGTGATCACTTTCTCACATTTAGATAAAAAAAAATATTAACCTGTTATACACCCCAGGTCGGACATTTTTGAGAAAAAATAAGTTTAATAAAATGTAATTTTTTGAGGCAGTGCGCAACCGACCGTATATATATAAAATTTTCCACTAAAGCAGTTTCTTAATCTTTTGGGCTCGCTGAATAAGATGCAATAATTTTTTTCTTTTTATACGGTATTTGTTTCGTTTTTAGGTTTTTTCGCCAAAATAGCAGAAAAAATGAATGGTTTTGTCAAAAAATGGCCGATAAATGTGACTGAACATTTCTTTATTCTAATTTCAAGTTTGCAACTTTATAAAGCATGTAAAAATCTATAAAAATGATACTTTCAAAATTTTTTTCACCTGAATTTTCATGGAAGATAAACAGAAATTCGAAGAATTGATATGGAGAAAAATGGCAATTTCACGTACAGGTGTTCATATCTCGAAAAAATTTCTATTTTCCGCTGTTTCTCAGTATGCAGTCCTCTAGTTTATATATATTAGTGTAAGAATTGAATATTAGTATTGCATTCAAGCCTATATTATGTGAAAATAGCTTGAAAAACGCAAGAAAAAATAGAGAAAAAGCAGAAAATTTTCTATTAAAATCCATCTATTACAAGCTTTCTAACCCTGACACCAGACCATACTTTTCCGAAGGCTTTTGGCACGCTAAGTTCAAATCCGAGCTCAGAATTGCTATATGACCTATGGTTTTTGAGATATCCTAACCTAAAACTGCAAAAATCACTATTTTTTTGCTATTTTGGAGGTTATGTTATACCTCGAATTGATTTTTTATAACAAAACTTCTCGCTCTCATCATAGTTAGTTCTTTAATATATCGCTCAATAACGTCATAACTCAAAAAATTAGATATTTCATATTACGTTTTTGTTACGTTATTGTAGAAAATGAGCGATGTATACAGAAAAATCTTAAAGGCTTATATGTTCATATAAAAATTATATGTGATATACATATGTATGTAATCAAAATACATACTTAACATTGCCACAACAAGATGTAACAAAATTAAAAATAGAATTGTGCAAGAAAATTTTAGAGCTGGATTCGAATTATTTTGAGAATTATTTCTTTTACATAAAGCAATGCAACTAGCATATAAAATCGATATTTTAAATAATGTATCGTTAATGCAAAATATTACCATCTATGAATTGACATTTAAAACAATATTTTCTTTTTTTAGTGTATGTTAAAATTATGTGTGTGTTGGCCATTTATGTAAAAATTTTAAATTTTATTAAAGTGATTTGAAATCGGTTTCAGTAAAATAAGTTCTGTTCTGAATATAAAAATAGAAAATCTTCAATATTGAATTACCACTTATACGGTTATTTACTTTTGTTTATAATAACAAGCACCTACATATGTGATAAACTTGTTATTTAGTTCTTGAAATTATTTTTTAATTTGTTTTCTTTTTTATCATGTAAAATTTATGTTTAATATTAAATAAATTTAAACAACAAAATAAATTGTATAAAAAGAAAAAATTTGGTTATAATATAAATGGTTATATTCGATTTAATTTACAGAAGCCCTATTTATGTCAAAGAAGCCCTATTTTAGTTCAAATTTTGGCCCTTTTACAAATATGCTAATATCATCATTGGTTCAGATCATAAAATTGTTTGTCAAACATGTTCAAGTTCCATAGTATGTATGTACATATATTTTTTTGATGGTCAAATTGTTTAACAAACAATTTCAGTCTTGTGAAATCGAGGTCTGATGATTTGTGACACTTACGACAGTTTACGAAGTGTGATTGTCGTAAACCTAAAAATCCATGTCACATGCCAACACTGGTATTGAGTGCCAGTAGGCCGAAAGCTATTTTCATTTACTTAATTTTTATTTTTGCTTTTGTTTTTTTTTTCATACAGAACAAAAGCTGAGTTAAAGAAACAAAAAAATTATTGAGTTTGTATATTATTTTTATTGAGCTTACTGTTCGATATGTGTGTGTGTCAACACAAAAAATCACACTTAAAAAACATAAATAAAAAGGAAAAATGGGCTAAAGCTAGTTATACTAGTTTCGTCTTCTGCTAGAAAGACTCATCAGTAACTTCTAAGCCAATTAGTAAAAGTTTTGCAAGCCTTATATGTTTATTTTCTTGTATAGATCTGTTAAGAACTCAAGCAAAAAAATTAAACAAAGAAAGCAAAAAACTCTTTTTTCCCTTTTATTAACGTTTGTTATTGTAACTCCCTTGCTATTACACATTTTCTTGCACACATATCGAACAGTAAGCTCAATAAAAATAATATAATATATAAATTATTTTCTGTTCAAACAAACAAACAAATTATTGAGTTTGGTCTCAGTAGCCACATGAGCAGGTCAATTTTTGGTGTTTTCGTTCCAATTTTGTTGTTAATGTTTAAAAATGTTTAAGATTGAGAAGAAATTATTATTATTTTTTTAAATAGTATTAAAAGGCCGCAATGTCAGATTTGCTGCAAATTATCTAATTTTATCAGCAAATACACTACATTAGTGTTGGCCATTTACCCTCCCGCGGTCACAATCAATACAACGGGCCATCATTCGTCCCGCCGTGCAGTTGCTGATTTCTATGCGCTGATTCGGTTTAAAATTGAATAAGCGCGAAACCCAGTCGAAATCAAACGTGCAAAAACAAAACAAATGCAAACAAAAACATTATTTATGCGAAAGGCAATTTTTTAAGCATGTATTATTGACTTGTATTATTTAATTGCTATAAAAAAATTATTTTTCATGGAAAAATAGTTTTAGTTCATGAAAAAATAGTTTAGTTTTAAGTAAACTCTGTTAATATGTTTGTATAACGTACATTTGTATACATAATATGTATCAGATTTTTGAAATGTTTTCTTTTTGGTGTTAAATAAAAATACAATTATTTTATATGCCAACATTTATCTTTATTTATCAACATCAGCAATGCACGAATTTCTACTGGGTAATTTTTTCTTTACGTGGAAAAGGCAAAACACATTTATTTTCATTTTTTATTTTCGTTGGAATTCCTTCACACATTTGTACACATACTAGCGCGAAATGTTTGTTGTAAACGTCAGCGCACTGTCGACTTTTGGGCACCGCAGCTGGCCATCCCTACACTACATTAATAGACATTTTTGACCATTTACCAAGAAGTATATAATTTCAGCCGATTTTAAATTTTTTAATTACAAGCAGCTTGCTCATTCCAAAAAGTCAAATACTAGCCCAGATATGTATCCAGGTAGGGATTTGTGGAACCCGAAAAGTTCTAACCTTTTTTTTAGAAAAAAAAATGCGATTTAAGATTTGATTTTTATATTAAAAACAATGAATTATGTAAAAAATTCCGTAGTTATTTGTACTGATTTTTTGCGTTGAATATATTTAAATATGTATATTGATTTTGTGTTTCAAAAATCTGACAACCCTATATACAATGAAATGTTGGCACTTCCACACCATTGCGGAATAGACCCCTCCAAAATATTCCATTACCACAAGATACTGTTAATTTAGAAAAATTTGGCTAAAGCTTTGCTAATAATATGACAATTTTAAATGGGATTTATACTTTACATATCTGGGCTAGTATTTAACTTTTTGGAATAAGCAAGCTGCTTTTATTCAAAAAATTGAAAATGGGCTGAAATTATATACTTCTTGGTAAATGGTCAAAAATGTCTGTTCATGTATTGTATTTGCTGACAAAATTTAATAATAGCAAATTTGACATTGCGACCTTTTAATTCATTCATTCGGTTCCAACTTTCTCATTTTACAATCAATTTTCTTTTGTTTTGTCTTATTTTTTATGTAATAGTATCAGCTTTACGTAAACAAAATAAAATTTGAAGTTTTTCACCGATTTCTATTTTTTGTGGCCACAAGTACACTGCAAAATTTGATTTTTATAAAAATCTGGCCTGTTTTCATCGATATCTTCTGAACCACTTATGGACATAAAAATTTAAATACATAAGTTTGTTTGTTACTTTAATAACTTAAATTTTGGTATCAAAAACGATTCAATTAAGCATTTCTAGCTCGAGATATGAATTTTAAAGTGAAAAGAGGTCGAACAATTTAAAAAACCACAATATCTCAAAAACCATAAATTTTATTTTCATTTGCGAACTCAGCGCAAAAATGCACATAAGAAAACCCCTCATCAAAGGAACAATACAAAAATTTTTTTTGTATCGATTGTTCTCAACAAATTGTCGAAAAAAATTAAAATATTCAGAAAATGTGGCATTGGATTCTCTCATTCAATCGCTTCTAACGTTGTCATTTTATGGTCGATTTTCTTTTGGTACTTCCAAATCAGCTGACTTACAATGTTTACGTTTGCTGAACATACGGGCTAACTTACAATCAGTCGAAACTCTCATTTCCGAATACAGCCTGACGTGAGTACTCGAATGCGCGCGTGAACTAATTTTTTTATTACGAATATAAGAAAGTTCAGTTTCCGGGGAAGAGAAAATATGAAGGTCTCCTGTGCCCCCACTCACTACACGAACACTTTGGAAACCCTTGTATTACACTACTAAAAATAACTTAAAAAAATAAAAAAGGACCGAAATGAGTTGTATTTGAGGGCTTTTACTTTAGCTAAAGGAAGGAACAAGAATATATAATACATATACGAAAATATTATATTAGCGATTTTAGAAAAGAAATTTCAATCTCTGAGCCTTCTTCGCTGCAAACAAGTCTTTGACTCTACTTGTGTTAATCTCAATTCTTCGATGTTCTAACGTTAGTGCCAGCTCAGTCAATCTGTCCTAACTAGGGTTGCCAGATGGACTGGATTCGTCGGGATTGTCCAGATTTTTAGTACCATGTCCAGAGTCCCGACAATCAGAAATATGTCCAGATAAAATTCGAACAATGAAATAAAAGAAAAATAGGACTGGATACAAAAATATCTGCCGTAGGCATTAAAAATGAATTAACATTCGTCACGTCCAAAAGGTACGGACTGCTCTTAAGAAGTTGACATTTTTCAAACAAGAAAAGATGATTTATAAGGATGTCATAAGGTCTTAATCCTCCTAAACGCAACCTACAGCTACGTACCTTTAAATGAAAATAAGTGTGCAACACCATGATTTAACTAACATGGTTACTGCACTGACAAATGCTCCCTCTTTCTCTTTTATTTTTACGTAATAATTTTGTCAACCAGAATTGAATTCTTAAAAAGTTGTCTTAACTATTTAGAAACCCGGTATAAATATAGTGACGTTTCAATTAAAAATTATCCTTATTTTTTCTTAAATATAAATTAATTTCCTGGGATGAACTACAAACAGCAATAGGAGTCTTAGGCTTAGAAAATTATATCAACAACGATATATTACAGATTATTGTTGCTTACGTAGTGTGTATGAAAATCTACCAAAAAATATTCCCAACGATAAAATTTGGGGATCATTTTTTTCCAAATTTAAAAATGACGAATTGAACATCTTAAGAAAATTGATCTCATTTATTTTTCCAATTCCAATAACCAACTCTTATTGTGAAAAAGTTTTTAGCCTTTTAAACAGCTTATACTCTAAAGAAAGAAATCGAATGCTGACAGATCTGATAAAGTCAGAACTAATTATAAGATTAAACTGTACCGAAACTGTCAATCATTTGGTAACATTTTAGAAACTCCAAGTGGTAATAAATTGATAAAAGCAGTTCGGTCTAATAATAAGTATTTATGGACTTAATGCAACTTATTTAAAAACTCACTTATTTTTTTTAACTGAATTGTTATGTTTCTGTTATGTTTTTGTTATGTTTATTTTATCTAAATAAAATATATATGTTCCTCTGACACTAAGCTTTAGTTTTCTTTTTTGTCCAGATAAATCAAAATTTTTTTTTTAAGTGTCCAGATAAATCCCGATTTTTTTTGATTTTTTTTAAAAATGCCCAGGTGAAACACAATTTGGATCTGGCAAGCCTAGTCCTAACTCATTGAGCTACTTACATAAGTTTTCACACATTTTAATGTTGAAAATGCCCATTCAGGAGAGCACGTGCACTGAGTAAAGTTGGCAAATTTTTGAGAAACTTATGAGTATATAGAAAAACTTCTTGATTAGAGTTTCCTAGGGCTTCAATTGCTCAAGTTGAGGGATCTATCACTGGCAGTTCCTATCACTTTTTTTTGCCATAAATGAAGCTCAGCTTTTAGGAAGTACTGCTCCAAAAACTTCTTTATAACAATCAAAATTTTTCAAGTTAAATCTGCTTATCCAACATATTGACGGCACTAAAATATGAAAAGAAACTAATACAGATCAATGATTATTAACTATTTCTTGCGGCCGATCAAAAATCATTTTTAAAATGTGATGATTTTTAGACCTTATTTTCATTAAATCGTTTTCATATAGTGTCTGTTTTTTTCAAAAAATCGTTTTCGTGTAGTCTGTTCCTCACAAAAAATTTTTATAGAGTGTCTATCCCTTGCAAAATCATTTCAATATAGTGTCCGTGAAAATATTTAGGGAGACGGGCTTCTATCCCCTCCCATCCCCCTAGATATGGCCCTGTCTTCATCCATCGTAACCGTTTCCATGACTTTCTTGAGCATTAATAAAATAAATTAAAGAAAGTATACTATATTTATATCTTGTCTTTTTTTTCGTAAATATTATCGTCAATATTTTGCCCACTTTTCGTCCATATTTACATAAATATTTCATAGGTTTTTCGTAAATATGTTATGTTGCCACTTATAGCAATCATCATTTTAATTTTTCAACTTAAATCTGCTTATCCCTCATATTGACGGCACTAAAACATAAAGATAAGCTAATACAGATCGATGATTATCAACTATTTCTTGCAGCTGATCAAAAATCATTTTCAAAATCTCATGACCTTTTTTTTTAGACTTTTTTTTACAAAATCGATTTCATATAGTGTCCGTTCCCTTGAGAAAACCGTTTTTAAATGGTGTATTCCTCTCAAATTCAATTTTACATAGTGTCTATTTTTTGCAAAATCGTTTCTATATAGTGTCCGTCAAAAAATTTCGGGGGGGGATCTATCCCCTACCATTACCCTCTAGATACGGCCCTGGTAGTGGGCACCACTGGTCATGAACTAAATTATAGCACTATTGAGAGACAACTCCTGGCAATCGTATTGTCCACCAAATATTTTCAGCCTTATTTGTTCGGCCGTAAATTCATAATAAAAACTGATCACCTACCGCTTATATGGTTAAATAACATAAAAGAACCTAACTCTAAACTTCAAAGGTGGAAAATTAAGCTTAATGAGTTCGATTTTGATATTTTCGATATTAAAGGAAAAGAAAATATTTTGTCTGACGGTTTGAGTAGAATTGCGTTAGATAAAAATAAAAAAATGGAAATAACAGTTAATTTAAATGAATTATTTGGTGAAGATATCGAAACTGTTCACAGCGCAGATACTGATAGCTTTGATTTCATTAAAATCACAGAAAATTACAGATAAAGAGAAATTGCTGCAAATAATACAAAAAGAACATACTAAATAAAAACCATAGAGGTATTAGTGAGACATATTTGGAAATATAAATATAAAAGAAATTCAGAAATTTATAAATACCCTTTTAATATAACTAAAACCCCTGAAAGCCATAATGAAATAGTCCATTTTGACATTTGGTTTCTACAGCGAAATATCATGTATCAGATAGAACCTGGGTATCTTTAACAGAAGGTGTAAGGAAGCGCATTCAATATCTCGGGAAACCAAAATCAATCGTTGCAGATAACGAATTCGATACGGCTTGTATGAGAAAATTTTTGAGGAATAACGACATAGTGACTCATTTTACAACAGCGTATTTAAAAACTGGTAATTCTGACATTGAAAGACTTCATTCGACTTTGAATGAACATATAAGACTTTTCAACGCCGATCCAAACAACAAAGATGACTTAGACGAAAAAGTTTTTAAAGCTATTCCTTTTATAACGCAACGATGCATTCCACAACAAAAACATAACCAATTGATTTCACAAACAATATTATTTCAAAGAAAAAACTGCTGAAATTATCACATGGTACATACATATATGGCACGAACAAAAAAGTAAAAGGATCACAAAATTAAATAACAACATAAAACACAAAACAGATTTTGAAAATGATTTTGTTAAGAACTTTAGAGTAAGCAAAGCTCACCCAAATATAAAAAAAAATTGTAAACTATAGAAAAGAAGGAAATTGTTTAGTTAACAATAAATATAAGAGAAAAATTTATAAGACTTAAGTCAAAAGAAAACAAAAATACCAAACTTAAAATGTTTTATTATTTTGTCATTTTTGTTATGTTTTACTGAATCGCTATGAACTATGAAGTTTATTTTTCTCTTTCATAAAAATTTTGTAAAAATTTATAATAATTATTTCAATAAGATATATTCTAATGAGATTTATAACCAGCCAAAGATAATTGAAGAGAAAAATAAAAACATAACAATAATAAAAAAAAACATGTGTGCAGTTCACACGCGGTAGAAGTGAAACTGCGAAAGAATGAGATGAAAATGTTTTATTAAAATGATAAAAGTTGACGGGATCTACAATACTGCCGTCAGAAGCGAAATAGGAGTCTCAAAAAAACTCGTTTCGAGATAATTGATGTTTTGTAAATGCCTTTTTCTTCTTAGTTTTTCTACAGCTTTTCAATTTATTTATGGCAATTTAAATATCATTTTAATTTTTTTTTTTTTTGATTAAGGGAAATTATCAAAATTCCTTGTGTTTATACCCTTTTTATGAGATATTAAACGGCCATTTCCCTTAGAATTTATAGCTTTAAAAATGTAGATACGCCATTTTATTTGAGACTTCTCATACAAACTTTCATACAAAAGATATAATATTTACTATTGCATAAAATACAGATTACATTAAATAGAAACTAGAATCAAATTATATTTTTAGAAATTATAGTATCTTTACTGAAATAAAAAAATAAGCATACATTATGGTTACTTAAGAAATCTCAAGCCTTAAAAGTAGGGAGTTTTCACCAAAATGATATCATATTTCCTGGTATTACAATAGATGGTGAAGTGAACAAACAAAGAATGACAAGAACTTACAACGACAATGACAACATGATCCAGTCATCGAAGCTTTGCGTTATTGCCCGTTATTTTTTTAAAATTATTAGTCGTAGTCAAATATACGACCATTTACCTTCATATTCTTGACATTCTAAATCGCTTAGTAATTTGGGGTAAAATTGAGATAGAGAAAATATTCTTAAAGGATTTTTTATATGTTTGAACTATAATATCGCTATTTGGCTTAGTTCATAAGATACGTAATTTCTTAAGCTATCCGATGCCGTTAGAATCTTTTTTTGAGATACGCCTAATTCGCTTCTGACGACAGAATAGTTACAGTAAGACTTTGGTAGTTAATCAGTGAATTACTTGAAAAATTTAAGAAATAGCAAATTTTTCCACGTTTATGCCTCAGCATTTGATTAACCAATGTCGAAGCTGATAGTTTTAGTGCACTCAGCTCGACGAGTTCTTTAATTTTATATATCATTTACTGCTGTAGATATTCTAGATGTCGTCAATTTTTATCATTTTATTAAACATTTTCGTCGCATTCTATCGCAGTTTAGTTTCCTAAAGGTTTTTTTTTTTGTTCTATTTAATTTCTTTTATTTCGTTTATTTGTTTTTGCGTCGAAGACCCTGGTAGTCAGTACGCAATGCAATTGTTAGTTTTGTATTTTATACTCTTCTAATAAATAATAATTTTTTTTTTTTCGTGGGGAAGGTGGTGGTAAAAGTACTGCAATATCCATGCAATTCGCTATCCTAAAGCTACCGTCATAGCTTCAGAGTGTGTCACTTCACTAAAACCCACAACCTTTTTTGACCTCCAGGCCTCCTACCCTGGGGCTGCGTTAGCATTGCTTCGGGGTAGGTCCCTTGATTTGTCCTCAAATCATATACCTGCGTCCAGGTACCACTTCTTTTTTCTGAGAACGTCCTCAGTAAACTTGCAACTGCATTCCAGTTTTCTTCGCTCTGCAGCATCCTTTCGATCACGTTGTCAGCGGAGCACTGGCCGACTGATTCCTTTAAGGATGCGCGTTCGTTGTCCCATCGATTGCAGTTGAAGAAGGTGTGCTCTGCGTCATCTTCATCAGCGTCTCCATATATACAGAAAGGGTGCTCTGTTTTGCCAATACGGTGTAGATACTTCTGGAAGTATCCATGGCCCGATAAAAACTGAGTGAGTTAATAATTTACTTCGCCAAAGTCTCTCTCGAACCATCTTCTTATGCAAGGGATCAGTCTTTTTGTCCACCTGCCGCTGACTTCTGAGCGATACCTGTCCTGCCACTTAGAGAGGGTTTCCTGCCTTGCGTCTGCAAAGCTTATGGTCAGGTTTCCCTCCTTTTTTTCCTCCCAGACCATTTTACGTTCGCTGGCTAGTAGGTCAATGGGGATAACCCCATAATAATAATAATAATACTTAATTTTTTTTTTTTTTTCGTGGGGAAGGTTGTGGTTAATGTACTGCAATATCCATGCAATTCACTATCCTAAAGCTACCGTCATAGCTTGAGAGTGTGTTACTTCACTAAAATCCACAACCTCTTTTTTGACCTCCAGGCCTCCTACCCTGGGACTGCGTTAGCATTGCTTCGGGGTAGGTCCCTTGATTTGTCCTCAAATCATATATCTGCGTCCAGGTCCCACTTCTTTTTTCTGAGAACGTCCTCAGTAAAGCTTGCAACTGCATTCCAGTTTTCTTCGCTCTGCAGCATCCTTTCGATCACGTTGTCAGCGGAGCACTGGCCGACTGATTCCTGTAAGGATGCGCGTTCGTTGTCCCATCGATTGCAGTTGAAGAAGGTGTGCTCTGCGTCATCTTCATCAGCGTCTCCATATATACAGAAAGAGTGCTCTGTTTTGCCCATACGGTGTAGATACTTCTGGAAGTATCCATGACCCGATAAAAACTGAGTGAGGTAATAATTTACTTCGCCAAAGTCTCTCTCAAACCATCTTCTTATGCAAGGGATCAGTCTTTTTGTCCACCTGCCGCTGACTTCTGAGCGATACCTGTCCTGCCACTTAGAGAGGGTTTCCTGCCTTGCGTCTGCAAAACTTATTATCAGGTTTCCCTCCTTTTTTGCTTCCCAGACCATTTTACGTTCGCTGGCTAGTAGGTCAATGGGGATAACCCCAGTTATTACTAGCACAGCCGCTTCGGAAACTGTGCGGTACGCACATGCAACTCTGAGCGCAGCAGTTCGTTGCACTGACAGTAGCGTCCTTTGCCGACATTTCGCCTCTAGCATTCCTGCCCATATCTCACTGCCGTAGAGCAGTATCGAGTTTGTTGTCGCCATTAGAAGTTTCCGTTTACTTTGCGTTGGTCCACCGATGTTCGCCATGAGCTTGCTAAGCATGCCTGTTATCTTGGCTGCTTTTGTTGCTGCGTGTTGTAATTGAGCCCAAAATGTCAATTTTGGGTCAACTCTTACGCCGAGGTACTTAACTACCTTCTTTGTTGTAAGTATGCTGTCGCATACTGGCAGCTCCAGTTCTAATGGTATGTGTTGCTTAGTAAGCAGTATAACCTCCGTCTTTTCGGTGGCGAGTTGGAGTCCGTGAGCCTGCAACCATTCCCTTGTCCTTAGCATAACCTGGTTTAGTTTTCTCCTGGCTTCTTCGGTGTTGCGAGCCGTTATTACAGCTGCAATGTCATCTGCGTACCCCACCAGATGTGTATCATCCGGCATTTCGATTCGGAGGATTCCGTCGTAGCTCAAGTTCCAGAGGTCTGGGCCTAGTATAGACCCTTGCGCTGCTCCGGATGTTATCCTTTTTGTCTTTCTTCCTTCGCAGGTGTCATAAATGAGCTCCCGGTCCCTTAGATAGCTCTGCAGGATCCTCAGCAGATATTGCGGAGTAGCAAACCTTAGCTTAAGAGCTTCAATGATATCTGACCACCTGAGGCTGTTAAAAGCGTTGCGTAAATCTAGTGTTGCCAACAAGACAATCCTCCTGGAGTGATGGTTCCCTCGCTGTGCGTGTTCTACGCTAGACACTACATCTTCTATAGCGCCAAGGGTTGACCTTCCTGTTCTGAATCCATGTTGCCGTTCCGATAATCCACCAGCGTCTTCAATAACTGCGGATAATCGAGTTTTTATCATCTTTTCTAGCAGCTTCCTAGCGCTATCAAGCATATACAGTTTTGCTTTTTCCACACTTCGGGGAATAAGCCTTCCTTAAGGCACGCATTATACATCGACAGTAGAACACTTGGGCGATTTTCCGCTACTATTTTCAGTATTTCTGCAGGGATTCCATCAGGTCCTGGAGCCTTGCTACTCTTGGGAGATTTTGCTGCTCCTTTTAATTCTTCTTCAGAAAATAATGGGGTTAATCCAACAGGCAGCGCGTCTTGTTCTTCCTGCTGCAGGTTATGCGTAGGGAATAAGGAATCAACGATGTTGCTCATGGTATCGCCGTCCATATTTGGGCCAGGAATTTTAGAGCCCAGTTTCTCTTTTGCTACTGCTCATGCCAAAAGTTGCCTTGCTAGTTTTAAGTTTAACATTCACTGTAATATCATATCCCTAAAGATATGTTTTACATCTCATTAGTAACGTATAGTTACCAACATATAAAATATGATTTTTTGATAATCATAATGATGATTAGGTTACTTTAAACCATTTTTGTATAATTAGCTTCTCTTCCATTTTTGGAACATTGAAGCGTATGCACGTAAGAAAAATCCTATACATTAAATAAAATCTTAATACTTAACAACTTGAATTTTCATATGCTTTTTTATTATATATTCCGCTAATCATTTGGAGTCTCTCTGACCATTAGAAGTTTTTTTGCTGTTCTCATCAACATTTTTGGTCCATTCGAGCCAGATCTTCAGATTGCATCTCTTGATTGTCAGCAGAAAGACCAGTTGCGGAATTGTAAAGTTCTCTTTGAAGTCTACATTTTCATACTTGGAAAATCAAACTTTTGTATACGGACATCAGTCTCTACACGGATTCTATAAGGTGCGTGGTTCTTTTTTTATTCGTTTAAAATTTTTGTTTTGAATTTGTGAGCAAGACGGTATTCCTTATGAAAAAACGGTGTTCCATACTAAAAAATAAAAATAACTAAGTGAAAACTAATGCTTAAAGAATTGTTAGGAGCATTGAAATCAAAAGAAAAAAAAGACTAGGAAAGTGGTTTTTAAACGAAGTATGTAAATGAAATAAAAAAGGAAATAAAAATGGTGCTAAGAAAAAGTGGAAGAAAAAGTATTGAAAACCGTGAAATTATTACTTAAAAACAAAAAATTAAATGAGCAAAAATAAATAAAATTGGAGGTTGCAGATCATCCACCACCATTGGTATTTGGCGCCATTTTTCTCTGTCGACGTAAGTTTTTTTTTCTTTATGCTCGTACTTACATGCATATGCTTCGTTTAGGAATTCTATAAATTTTCATTTTGCATACAAATTTGAAGGAAAATTATATATCTTTTTTTTGCCGTTCTCAAAAATTAAAGAAATAATTATTCTTAAATTGGATTCTGTTTTATCTTTAATTTTATTGATTTTTCATATCGTGTATCGCTTACATATATGTTTGTATATACATACATACATATATATACGATCTATAAATTTTGGTTGGTAACCAACATTTTGTGCAAATACAATTGTAGCACCGTTGCACATAAAATCCGTAAATTTTTATTCGAAATAAAAAACAAAAAAAAGTCGATTCGGGACACCTTAGCAAAACACGAACTTAATCGTTGCGTGGGTGTGTATCTAAGTCTCCACTTAAGTCTTTCTCAATTTTTGATTCGCGCGCTTACTAGTTGTTGTTTCTGAGTTTTCGCTCACTGCAACTTCGTTTCTTTTTTTGTCATTGCTTTGCAGATTTCTTTTGTTAGTGAGAACTAGCTTACTTGCTGAACTTGAATTTCTTCTCACAGCATTAAAGCTTTTATTTATGTTGCATTTTATTCTCGCTTAAAGTGTTTTTTTATTTTATCAGCTTATATATTAGCGTGATGATCGGTTCATCGACCATATAAAGAAAGCTTTTTGAAACTTATTTTTCTTTATATATCTATATCTTTAAATTTTGTCTAGTTCAATGACAATATAAAATACATGATACTCTATTGTTTTTCATCTTGCTGTTGATTTATTTTATGCAGCTTAACAACTGATTTTTAGTTAAACAATTTTGTTGTTTTTTGCTTTATTTTATCCATTAAAATTTTGTAATTTTTTTTGGATATCTATTTTTTATATTCTTTCTTGATTTCAGCTGTGCAAATATCTATTAGTGAATAGTAAATCTATTTCATACTTTGAATACAAAAATTATTTTGTTATTTAGTACACCAGCTTCAGTAAATTTCTGATTTGGTTTTTTTGTTTTTGCTTTGGGGTTTCTATCATCTCGTGACGGTTGCGTTGTTGAATTTTTGTTCTTAATCAAACAAATTTTCGTTCTTTTTATTGTTTCATAAAGAAAATAAAATGTCTGCTCTAGACTCTTTTATTCGGAAGTCTGATAAAATTTTTGAATTTGACATTAATTTTTCTGGCATACCATCGAAAGATCACTCTCAATTCACTTTAGAAATTTATAAAGATGAACTGAAGGAACTATGGAATCAGGCAAAATTATCCTACGATGCCTGTCTTTTGTCTTTTGAATCCTCAAAGGATCCAAAAAAAAAAGGAAAAGGACATAGGTGATACTGTTGATTGTCAGACTGCTAAGGGCAAATATACTGCTATATTTAAGGCATATGTTTCGTGTCTTTCAAAAATCAACGAGAAGATACAATCGCTTTGCAATCCATTGACCGGCAATTTAAGTCACCAATCCTCTATGACAAGCTTCAAATGTTTCTTGGCTTGTTTGTAGTTTTCGGTTTCATTTGTAGCGGCGCCTAATCGTCTGGCTCTAGTGAGTTTCCTCCTCATCCGTAGGCAGTTCCGCCTAATTTCTGCTATTTCATCTGTCCACCAGTATACGGCATCTTTTCTGCGGCTTGTGCCAACTTTAGGCATCGATGTGTTGCAGCATTGAGCTAATCGCTGCATAGTCGCATTTGTGAGAGTTCTGGCGTCCCTAGTTGTGTCAGTTGGCAATGAGTTTTCGTCGATATTTGCCAGCAAATATTCGGATCTAAGTTTCGCTACATTCCATTTTCGCATGCCTCTTCTTGTTGGTGTCTGGATGGGGCGACTTCCTGAGTCTAGATGGTAAGTGATATACTGGTGATCACTACCAGTAAAATCTTCTAGGACTCTCCATTCTTTAAGCATTCCAGCTAAGCTCTCTGACACTAGAGTGATATCTGGTGTGGTGGCCTCGCACCCTGGTCTTCTGAAGGTCGTAGCTGCGCCAATGTTAGCGATGGCTAAGCCCAGCCTAGCGGCCATGTTTAGCACGCGTCTGCCTCTGGAGTTTGTTGCTGCCGTTCCCCATTCGACAGCTTTAGCGTTGAAATCTTCTGCGATGATAAAGGGACCTCCAATTTCCAGCACTTTGTCTTCAATGCTTTCAAGCTTCTTCTGGAATTCAGCAATGCTATCGCTTGGGGTTAGGTAACAGCTGAGCAAAGTGAAGCTCGTGTTTTGCACGTATACGAAGCAGTTCCCTGCACCTTTAATTGCATTGACAAACCTGCACTTGCTAGGCAGCCAGATTGCTGCAGTACCGGTCGCATCTTCTAACCAGTTTTCTCGATTCACTCGCCCATACTGTTCACTTATAGCAACAGCGTCCGCTTTCTTCTCTATTGCCATCTGCTCTAATAGCCATCGGCCGTTCTGCTTCGATGCATGTTGGCCTGGAGTATTCTCACTTTGTCGCTTGGCACTTAGTTGAGCCAGGCCCAGCTTCTGTGCACAGGCAGCACTTTGGTCTCTTGCTGCACTCCTTTATTTTATGTCCTGGCTCTCCGCATCTCATGCACAGACCTTCACCTTTCCTATCCGGTCCCTTGCAGTCCATTTTCAAGTGGCTCATTCCGAAACATCGGAAACATCGTTCGATGCTTGAGCAGAGTCTAACTCTGGGCTCTGACGTAACCGATTTTTATGCCATCTTCTTTGAGCAATTTTTCCGCTTTTTCTTGCGTTAGTGTTACAAACGCTCGTATTTGCTCACGCTTGTTTGGTGCTGTTACCCTGACGCGCATTTCCTCAAGTTGATCTCCTACCACCTTTTAGCGGGAATAATAATAATAATAATAATAATAATAATAATAATAATAATAATAATAATAATAATAATAATAATAATAATAATAATAATAATAATAATAATAATAATAATAATAATAATAATAATAATAATAATAATAATAATAATAATAATAATAATAATAATATATTTTTTTTTTTTTTTTTTTCGTGGGGAAGGTTGTGGTAAATGTACTGCAATATCTAGTGAATTACCACAACCTTCCCCACGAAAAAAAAAAAAAAAAAAAAAATAATAATAATAATAATAATAATAATAATAATAATAATAATAATAATAATAATAATAATAATAATAATAACTCTCGGGGGAGATGAACCCCTAGAGAGCACGTCCCCAAGGTGGCGGATAGGGGAACGCTCGATAGATATATCGGGTAGGTGGGAAATAAAATACCACCCGTGGACCAAACATATCAAATCCAGAAGCGTCTGACCCAGAGTGGGCGGCTACCTGGTAAAATAGTCTTTTGGGTAGGCAGACTATAAACAATACCTTTACCTAGTTTACTAGAGCATGAATAATATTTTGGAAAATCTATCGCTGCCCGAGGACGTCGGGGCACCACCTGGAGCCAGCGCTGGGGGTGACAGTTTGCAAGCCGTTAGTGGTCAGATGTCTGTGAGGACACTGATCGGGTCACCCGAAAGAGCTACCCACTACAATAGCCCAAACACTCACAAACACCACAAATACAGGCCAACCAAGGCAGCGCATAAAATGGACCTCTGAGTTAAACAAAACCGTTATGCGCTGTTACTATATGGAAACCGAAATGCATGTTTTTAGATCACAAATGAGAACACTTTTTCTAGAAAAATTGCCTGATATGTCTAGAATAACGGAACAAAACCTTGCTGACAGAAGAAGGGCGATAATCATAAAACAGCTACTCAATGCCCAGGAAATCCAATTTACCAAACAAGAAGCCGAGATCCACCTAACAAGGCTGAGACAGACAGATGAGGAACGGTTAACAGTACAAACTGACACCGAGCAACAAAGTAACAATGTTTCACCTCATGGTCTCACCCTCGTAGAGCCCAGAGCCGATGAAAATCAAACAGCTACTGAAGAAGAAGCTACAAGCAGTGGAAATGAAACAGCAAACATCTTACGCGAACTTTTCCAAACTGCCCTAGCTCAATATGAAAAGAGTGACCCTCTACAAAGAGAAGGTATCCCAAGGCTATACAATAATAGAAAAGTGAATGAACTTACAGATATAATCAACACATCTATTTTACCGAACTATCTAGCAGACGCTTCTAATATCGAACAAATACACTGCCTCATTTATGTCGCAGCAGTTGCAGTTGTAAGAGCAATGAACAAAAAGATGGTGCCTCAAACAATCGCAGCAGCACGAAGTACAACCACTTATATACCATCTTGGGAACGTCGACTGGTTAACAAAATTAGTAAGATCAGGCAAGATCTTGGAAGGCTCATTGCTTATGCTGCTGGTTCCCGGTCGCGGAAAATCCGGAAGTGTATAAAAACCATCGTTTCTCCGAAAAATATAAACGAACTAACAGAGACTACACTGACGGAATTAAAAGATACCAAAACACAAATGCTTGCCGCATACTCAAAAAGACTTGCAAGATATAAGAAAAGCAGTAACCGAAAGTTAGAAAATGAATTGTTTGAAAGAAATCAGAAGCGTTTCTATCAAAAACTGGAGACTGCAGAGGCGGATACAAATAACTCACAACGCCAATACAATAGCCAATCTAGGACCAAGCGAGAGTTATAAGTATCTTGGTGTTCTGCAGTTAAAAGGAGTAAGGGAAAGTCAGATGAAAGAAAAAATACGAAAACAATTTGACCAGAGATTACGGAAAATTCTTAAATCTCATCTCACTGCTGGAAATATTAGCAAAGCCCGTTAATACCTGGGCAATTCCCATATTTACCTACTCTTTTGGCATAATAAACTGGTCAAATACCGACATTGATCAAATTGCAACATCCATGAGGACTAAACTCTCAAAATATCTGTGCCATCATCCCAGAAGTGCAATTGAGCGCTGCACATTGCCACGTGAAGAAGGTGGGCGTGGATTCCTTGATATTGCAAATCTACAATACTCTCAAATAATCAAACTAAGGAACTACTTCAGAGAGCGAATTGAAACATCTGACTTCATGCGGAACATATGTTTCGCAGATAAGAATTACACGCCTCTAAAATTAAGAGCAGAAGACATTTAAACACCAGACAATGTGCTATCAAAAGAAGACAAAATAGCTGCTTGGAAAGCCAAAACTATGCACGGAGTGCATATATCCCAACTACAGCAAACTCACATTGATCTCTCCAGCTCAAACATGTGGCTTAAACGAGGTCAATTATTCGCAGAAACAGAAGGATTCATGATTGCCATTCAAGATAAGGTCATAGCAACGAAAAATTATCGTAAACACATTATGCGAGAAAGCATTACTAATGATTTATGTCGTAGATGCAATAATAATGCCGAAACAATAGATCACATAATTGGAGGGTGTCAGAGTTTGGCGGCATTTGATTACACGCAGAGGCACAATAATGTTGCAAAGATAGTATACATAAACTTGGCATACAATCACGGCCTCCTTTTACAAAAACAACCATACTACAAGTATCAACCACCACCTGTACTTGAGAACAGTAGAGCCAAATTATATTGGGATCGATCACTAATAACAGATCGGACCATACGTGCAAACAAACCTGATATAGTTTTATTTGATAAAATTACCAGCGTGATAAATATTTTTGACGTAGCCGTTCCTCTTAACATTAACATCCAGACGACTTATGCCGCAAAAGTAGAAAAATATACTGAACTGGCCGATGAACTAAAAGCAATGTATAATGCTGCACAAGTCGAAGTAACACCCTTGATTATTTCAGCCACAGGACTCGTTCCGAAAACGCTTCTTAAACACCTGAAGAAGAACAGCCTAGAAAACACACTGGAGAATATTCAGAAATCAGTGATTCTCAGCACATGCCATATTGTTCGACGTTTTCTACAACAGCAATAACATCAACCCCAACACGAAGGGCTAGAACCTGATCTACGCCCCAACAGAACCAAAGTCCTTGGTATTATTGCCCGGACTAGGTATAAAACCGACTAAAAGTCGAGAATTAAATTAAGATAATAATTTTTTTTTTTTTTTTTTCGTGGGGAAGGTTGTGGTAAATGTACTGCAATATCTATGCAATTCACTATCCTAAAGCTACCGTCATAGCTTCAGAGTGTGTCACTTCACTAAAACCCACAACCTTTGACCTCCAGGCCTCCACATAATAATAATAATAATAATAATAATACTAATAATAATAATAATAATAATAATAACTCTCGGGGGAGATGAACCCCTAGAGAGCGCGTCCCCAAGGTGGCTGATAGGGGAATGCTCGATAGATATATCGGGTAGGTGGGAAATAAAATACCATCCGTGGACCAAACATAACAAATCCAGAAGCCTCTGACCCAGAGTGGGCAGCTACCTGGTCGGCGTCTGACTCAAATTGAGCGGCTGATAATTATTTATCCCTTGCAGCAGGGTTACAATGCAAACCGTATGTCGAGAGAATGTATCGAATAGAAAATGATAACTCGCCGCTGCCCGATGTCGTCGGGGCACCTTCTGGAGCCATCGCTGGGGGTGACAGCATGCGGACCGATGGTGGTCAGATACGTAGAGGGGTACTGGCTGGGCTACCCGAACAAAATACCTCAAACAACCACAACAGAAACAATAGATATCCACAACACACAACACAAGATCCTCGACAAAGTGAACAGCATGCACCAGAAGATGCAGCTCTCACTCGAGGTATACGTAATCGACGCAGAAAATGGATTGCAAATATTAATGAAACTTTACTGCGCGCATACTACCTAGTCACACACTGTGAAGCAAATCTTACTAATTACAGAGCTGAATTAAGACAGCGATTTATTGAACTATGCCCAGATTACGATGTGAGTGAACAAAGGCTTTCTGACCAAGTCAGAGCAATACACCGGAATAACTTAATTCCAGAAACAACGCGAAATGCCATACGAATTGAAATTGAAAATCAGACATAATACCAATGGAAGCTATTATACTGAACGTAAATCATAATGAAGTAGACACGCCAGATACTAACATGCAGACAGAACCAAGAAATGAAGAACTAAAGCATCATCCTCAACCACAAGATGAAATCAGAGACAATTACATTCAACAAAAAATACTCTTTTGGGGAACTGACCCCATAAACCGGCCTAGTATACCGACGATAAATACATCGAAAAGAGTAAGCGAAATATTGCACGCTTTGAACTTATAACGGAAAACGCGAGATGCTGGAGAGTCCTGCATTAATAAGGATAGCTAAAAAGATTAAGGACCTCAGGAGTTCCATATCAATTCTTCTTACTTACCAAGCAGGGAACAGATCGAAAAGGCTTCAAAACAGAGTTAATAGGATTTGCAAAAAACATAAAAGCCACTCTAGATATGAATACAATAATAACATGATTGAGAAAGTCTTAGACACAATCAAGCAGAAACTATCAGTTCAAGTATTGAAACAGAAGAAAATAAAAACATCAATGTGTAGAAAAAGAAAAATCAGAAAAACTTCTTTAGGAAACTGCGTGGTGGAAATGATATTCAGAACGATGAGCTTCCCGAAATCAGCTGCGTGGAACAATACTGGTCAGGCATATGGTCAAGTCCTAAAGAATACAATGAGATGGCTCATTGGATTCAGGAAGAAAAGACAAGAGCTGAAAATTATACCTCTTCCCAAAATATAAACATAGCAGTGGAAGAATTGAAAGAGATTATTGCTAATACACATAACTGGAAATCTAAAGGAGAAGATAAAATACAAAACTTTTAGTACAAGAGAATGTATATATTTTACCCTAAAATGTGTGAACTTATAAATCAAATTATAAAGGAGCCTGATAAGTTACCCAAATTCTTATGTACAGGCGTAACCTATTTACATCCAAAAGGCAACGGTTTTAAGAAGGATATCAGCTTGCATCAACAAACTTGTATACAATCACCTAGAGCACAACTGTATTCTTAATGAAGAACAAAAAGGGTGCATCAAAAAGGCACGAGGTTGTAAAGAACAATTGACTGTGGATCAGGTGATAGTAGAATAGGCTAGAAAAAATAACAGAAATCTATACGTGAGCTATATAGATTATAAAAAAGCGTTTGATAGTGTACCACATGAGTGGCTCATTGATGTACTGAAGATTTATAGAGTCGATACAATAATTGTTGAATTTCTAGCATGCGCAATGAAAATGTGGAAAACATCCATCCATATAAATAATAATGGATTAACACAAAAAACAAAATGCATCCCAATAAGATCTGGAATCTTCCAAGGTGATTGCTTTAGCGCACTATGGTTTTGCATCGCTATAAACCCATTGAGCAGCATTCTCAACTCCAGTCAGTATGGTTTCAAACTGAAAGCAAATAACAGCGAGAACAGAAGATAAATCATTTGTTATATATGGACGACCTAAAGACATATGCATCATCACGAGATCGCTTTGCACATCTATTAAACATAGTTAGTTCGTTTAGTAATGACATAAAAATGGAATTTGGTTTGGAAAAATGCAAAACAGTAAGCATTGTGGGAGGCAAAGTAACTCCTTCAAATCAAAATATTCTTGGGATGCACGAAATGCAAGATGATGAAATATATCTAGGCGCTGCACAGAACAACAAAATAGATTCGGGAGGAATAAGAAAACAATTAACAACAGAATTTAAGGGAAGAGTTCACAAACTTTGCAAGTCATATCTTAATGGAGGCAATCTCATTAAAGCCATCAATACATATGCGATGCCAATGCTAACGTATAGCTTTGGCATAATAAAATGGTCAGGAACCGAAATCGAAAGATTGCAGCGAACGATTCGAACCATTATGACCCAATATAATTCGCATCATCCCAAAGCATGCATGGAAAGGATGACGCTGCCTCGTAAAGAAGGTGGTAGAGGTATTATAGATCTTCAACTGTTACATAATAAACAGATTATCTCACTTAGAAAATACTTTAATGAAAAAAGCAACTACTCTGCATTAATAAATATTATATGTGAAGCTGATGATAACTATTCACCACTGAATTTGAAAAATCAACCGCCAATTAGTATGTGGGATATCAATACCCAAAGAGAAAAGTGGGCTGCAAAACCTCTACATGGGAAACATTATAATGCTCTCCACAGTGAACATGTTGACAAAACAGCGTCAAACTTATGGCTTCAATGTGGTAGCATATTTTCCGAAACAGAAGGTTTTATGATCGCGATTCAGGACAGTGTAATTGCTACGAAAAACTATTTGCGACACATTGTTCGAGACAGCAGTGTAGATGACAAATGCAGAATATGTGGCTCCCAAGGAGAAACAATAGAGCACATAATATCGGGATTCACAAGATTAGCTCAATCACATTACTTGCAAAGACACAATAATTTTGGTAAAATCATTCATCAGGAGATATGTATGACATCTGGCCTCATCACAGAAATGAAACCTTACTATCTTTATGAACCTGAAAGTGTTCTAGAAAATAACTTTTTTAATATATTATTTGATCGAACACCACATACAATGAATAGAGTAGAACATAACAGGCCTGATATAACAATAGTAGATAAAATAAACAAAAAAGTCAAACTAATCGATTTTGCCGTTCCAAACCACAACATCCGAACAACATACGAGGAAAAGAAAATTCAGTATGAGCAACTAGCAATGAACATTAAAAGACAATGGAGTATGGATGAAGTACGAGTGATTCCAATGGTAATAAGCTCAACTGGACTGGTCGAGAAAAACTTTCGAAGACATCTCAGGGAGCTAAATATAACACAAAAATGTTTAATAAAGGCGCAGAAATCAATAATATTAGACACAACACATATTGTTCGCAAATATTTAACATAAAATTATAAATTATACAGTACATTACAGTACCTGCAATAAAATTAAATATTATATTCTGTTAGACTAAGGTCCTATGAATGTAATTTATGTATCCGTAAAATCGTGAAATAAAGGAATAATAATAATAATATTTGTTTTCCATTGCATTTACGTCCATGCAATAAACATAAAATAAACTTATGCGACAGCATTTGATTCAAAGCTCTTTGAACGCACGAAGTGTGTCGCGTCTTGCACGATTTTCGATCGTTATGTTGTAAACAGAATTGGGTCGGAGTCGGAAAAGCGGAAGCAGAATTCCGCTGTCAAAAAAAAAGTCCGTCGGAAAATGATTTGAATAAACACAATTGCGGCGGAACGGAAAATTCAGCTGTCATTTAGTTTACATGAAAAAAAGTTTTGAATTGAAATATTTTTAGTGTGACAAATTGAAACATTTTTTGGTGATTTGAGTTAGAATTATTGTTGAAAAAAAATTAATACCAATATGCAAACAATAGTGCGTTTAATAAAATTTGTAGTCGTAATGGACGCTATGTACAACATGTATGTTGAGGCATGTAAGCGCATAAAAAGGAGGTGGTGAGTACGTCCCTATACAAACTATACAAATGGTACATCATTTTAAAGCAAGAGAATCAAGCATTCTTATATTTTAAAAAAAGTATAGGTTTTTAAAACAATTTTTTGAGAAAATATCGTTTTTTTAAAAAATATTGATCAAAATTTTCGAAAACTCGTCATATCTCCAAAATTATAGGTTAAATTCCAAAGATTTGCTAATTGTCTTTCATATGACACCCATATTTTTGATATCAATGCAGGGGTTCTTAACTTATAATAGTTTTTACAAAAGCTATATCCGAAACATCCGATGGCTATATCTCCGAAACTAGATCCGATCGACATTATTTTTACATGTTTTTTATTTGCTTTTAACTCCCTTTTATCCCTAAGAAAAAAAATTGGGCTATGGGAGCTAAAGTATACCTGTTCTTTCTTATGGACTTTTCTGTAATCCTTTACAAGCCATTATACTTGCGGACCTCTTCAATCAATTTCTCGTTATAACTTGTTTCACTCATTTTTTAAATTTTTTAATCCGGAATATTTTTAAATAGATTTTATTTTTGCAGAATATATTTGTAGTAAGATTACTTTTTACAAAATTCTCATTCAAAACGTAAACAAAAAAATTGACACAAGCTGATTGGAAATACAACCCTGATCCGACACAGAAAATAGAATTAAATCTAAATCGACGGATGTCCGTCGGTAGGCTATCAGTCGTACGCCGCAGTTCTGTTCAATTTCATAGCATCAAGTGTGTTCTAATTTTTGACAGCGGAATTCCGCTTCCGCTTTTCCAACTCCGACCCAATTCTGTTTACAACATAACTCGGGAAAACGCACTAAGCTGTCGCATAAACGTAATTTTCCTCGCTATAGTAAGGCTTTGGTAATTGATCAGTGCATTGCTTGACAAAATTTAAAAAATAGAAAATTTTTCCACGCTTATATCTCAGCTTTTGGTTACCCGATCTCAAAGCTGATAGTTTTAGCACACTCTGCTTGATGAGTACTTTAATTTGATAAATAACACTGGTCAACAGTGGTTTTGTTGCCCTGGATGTCTCTGCGGATTTTTATAATATCAGGTACCCAGATTACGAATATATTCGTGAAAGTTCTGGATTGGCTCTAGTTTTTAAGATATTGATGTACATATATACATATCTATATTATATGAAACAAAGTCGGGTTAGTTACACTCAGAGTATCTCAAGAACGACTAGGCAGATTTTGATGATCTCTAGTTTTTTGGATTTGTCTCCGCCCCGAGAATGACATAGGTTATAAAACTTTTATCTAAAGTGCATATTTAGGGTGCCCTTATACAAACATATTTTTAAAATAGCATTTTCACAAGCTACGTGGTGTAAATTTCATGTGAATCGCTCACGTGGTCTTTGTGAAAATGCTATTTTAAAAATATTTTTGTATGAGAACCACCGTAAATATGCATCCCAAATAAATGATTTATAGTCTAAGCTATGCCACTTGATATAAAAGCTATGTGGTGTAAATTCGGTGTGAATCGATTACGAGGTCTTTGTGAAAATGCTATTTTAAAAGTATTTTTGTATGAGAACCACCCTAAATATGCATCCCAAATAAATGTTTTATAGTCTAAGCTAGTGTTGGCCATTTACCCTCCCGCGGTCACATTGCCCGTTTCGGGCCATCATTCGGCCCGCCGTGCAGTTGCTGATGTCTATGCGCTGATTCGCATGAAAATTGAATATGCGAGAAACCAAGTCGGAATCAAACGTGCAAAAATAAATCAAATGCAAACAAAAACATTATTAATGCGAAAGGCAATTTTTTAAGCATGTATTAATGAAATATTATTTAATTGTTGTAAAAAATTCAATTTCATGGAAAAATAGTTCCATTATTGATTTTTACAAACAATTAGATAAAGAAAAATTTCCAAATATACGAATTTTTGCAGCGAGTATCGTTGCTATGTTTGGAACTACGTATTCTTGTGATCAGTTTTTTTCAAGACTAAAACTCAACAAATCGCGCATTAAGAATCGCATTTCAGAGACTAATTTGTCACCGATATTACGTCTGGCGTCATCACAAAATATTGAACCAGATATTGAAAGTCTTATTTTAAGTAAACTCTGTTAGTATGTCTGCATAACATACATATGTATGCATAATATGTACTATAAGATTTATGAAATGTTTTCTTTTTGTTGTTAAATAAAAATACCATTATTTTATATGCCATCATTTATCTTTATTTATTAACATCAGTGATGCACGAATTTCTACTGGGTGGAAAAGACAAAACACATTTATTTTCATTTTTTTTTCGCTGAAATTTCTTCACACATTTGTACACATACTAGCGCGAAATGTTTGTTGTAAACGTCAGCACGCTGTCGACTTTTGGGCACCGCAGCTGGCCATCCCTAGTCTAAGCTATTCCACTTGATGTAAAAGCTATGTGGTGTAAATTTCATGTGAATCGCATTTTAGTAATGTTCGTAAAATAAAATCATTCTCAGTTCCGAAGAAGAAACCAAGATTTCAGGTTGTTTGACTTGAAACTTAACTATATATCTGTGGACATTTGACAAAACAACCTCTTTCGATCTACGGTAATAATCCAATACAGCATAAACTCTTTGCTTCAACGTAAGACTTACGCTATATTGAATTATTACCGTAGATCGAATGAGGTTGTTTCGTCAAATGTCCACAGATATGTTTATAATTTCGGGTTGCATAATAGCATGCACACGCTACAGGATTCCCCAAATTGCTTAATTTTATGGAAAAAAACGAAAGTTCAGAACATAACAAATCTGTAATGGATTTAGTTAAATTTGCGCAAGTGGCATGAAACATCTGTTCACAAGGACCTGAACTTGAAATCATCAAATTAAGTCAAGCTTTGTATATGAACAAAGCAAAAAAGGGAATCAAACAAAAAACTGCTGCAGTGCTTACACTGATGAATTCTTTTTTAATTTCTAAGTTCTTGACACAGTGACAAACAAACAAATAAAAGTAGTTTATGTAATATTTTCTTTTAGTAAAAAATAAAGTAACTACCTACCAAAACCACTTAGCAAACACAAATTAAAAAATTATTGCAGTAGAACCAATATTATCCGTCTCCCTATTATCCGTTACCTCCGTTAACCGTAACGGTCCATTCCATTTCATGTTTTAATTTTTTTGTCGTCTCATCAAAATAAATAAAATGCGATCTATCTTCTGGTATTTATGCGAGGGATTGTTTCCGTTTCGTCTGTGTTTCGTTCCTTACAAGTAATTTATTACAACCAATGTGTTTTAAAAACGGTAAGATAAATAACATTTATCGCCTTCATCACAATGTCCAGATTCTTCATCACAGTTAACAAATTCAACTGTTGGATTTAAGGGCATTTCGAAAACTACTGGTTTTAGATCGGCGTTCAATTTTAATCTGACATTCTTTTGAGTATTTGTATACATTAGGAAAAAATTAAATACCGTCAAATTTCTGGTATTTCAGTAAATTTTAATGTGTGTCACTATATAAATTACTGAGAGTTGTGTAAGAATTCTGTAAATTCAGTAAAAATTACAGATGGTTCAATACAATTTACTGAGTTTCATGCACGAAGTGAAATTACAAGCAATTTTTACATTTTAGTTTTTTATGTATAATTTAATATTTAGTTAGCAATTATAATCTCATTGAACTAATTCAATCCACAACTTAAGTCCGAAAATATTCTTAATTTTCACCATCACTAACGTCGCTGGCAATATCAAAATCAAAATCTATTGACCCTTCATATTTCAACTTATCGAAAAACTGGTGCCGTTAGCTGCGATATAAGTTTTTAACTGTTTAATATCTATGTATTTAGATTTAGTTATTGTTTTCCAAGAGGATATAAATAATCTAATTTCGTAATCCGAAAATCGTCTGCACTAACAATCCTTTTTCCTAAATTTACCACCAATGCCGTTCCTTGATTAGGGAAAATAAGCTTCAAAGGCTTCTGTTTCAAAAAGAATTAAGATAGGTATGTACCCTAGGCTGGTTCAAAATCGTATGGAAAATTTAAATACCGTTAAATTTCTGGTGCTCAGGCCTGAAAACATACATTGAGCCTATGAAGTCCATGTGCCAAAATTTCACCCGAATCGGACCATGGGAAGGCGTGTCAGTGGGCCGATTTGTATGATTTTTTCGAGATGATTTTTTAGTATTATTTCTTTTAATTAAAAAAAATATCAACTTCGAGGTATATTCGTGGTTATCATTTTTTACGGACTCAGTATGATGTGAAATATGTGTGAAAATTATAAATCAGAAAATCGCCACAAATTTGAGTATTGATTCGTTGATACGAATATGAAAAATGCTGAAAAATCTAATATTTGTCCACTTTGCTCGTTCAAAACCATACCTATTTTATATTTTTTGGCCACGGTACTATGCGCAATCGATTGGTAATCTTTTTTTTACACAAAAAACGATGTGTCAAAGATTTTTTGTACCAACGATGCGATCTGGAGAAATATTTGAATAATAAAAGCAAGCATTTTCGTCATAAGAAAATAAAGATTTTTAGTTTATTTTTGTTCAAGAAACGCTAATATTTTACATTTGTCCATTTTGTAGATTTTTTCGATTTTCGGTGGCCACTTTAAGTATTTTGTGAATCTGATTTTCGTGGTCCCTTATCTGTTTGTTGAAATTTTGCACAAGAGGAATCGTTCTTTTTGCGGTGTCGGTCACATTGTGTAATTTTAGGCCACAATCTTCGAACACTTGTACGATTCGTCATTTGGCCAGCAAATGGGGCCTTTTTCCAGAAAATCCATGTTGTGAATGACACCGCGGAATGAGCAATTGGTTGCAAAATTGCAACAAACAGATAATGAAGAAGGAAGATCAGTTTTAAACATTATTTTAAGTGGCCGTCGAAAACCGAAAAAAATTCTCAAAATTTAGGAAAATAAAAGTTTTTTTTGCTTGAAAAAACGAGGAAAATAATATTTTGGATCGCTAAGCAAAAAATTTCAAAGGAGAAAACTTAGAATTATTCATAATAAAATCCATAAAATCTAAATAGAAAAAATTTATGATAATTACGCACTTATATTTTTAAAAAAATTTAATTGCACGCATCGATGGGAAAAGGTCGAAAATGATTTTTGGAAGTGTTAGGAGAGGTCCCCGACCTTCCTAAAAGGTTGTTTTGGACCGATTTTTGAAAAAAAATTTGTTACAGGAATCGATGGGAAAGGGCTGAAAATGGATTTTGGAAGCCACAAAAAAAGGTCCCGACCCTCCTGATAGGGTGTTTTGGACCGATTTTTCGAAAAAAATTTTGTTGCACGAATCGATGGGAAAAGGCTGAAAATGGATTTTGGAAACCACAAAAAAAGAACCCGACCATCCTAAAAGGGTGTTTTGGTCCGATTTTTCGAAAAAAATGTTGTTGCACGAATCGATGGGAAAAGGCTGAAAATGGATTTTGGAAACCAAAAAAAAGGTCCCGACCCTCCTAAAAGAGTGTTTTGGACCGATATTTCGAAAAAAAATTTGTTGCACGAATCGTTGGGAAAATGCTGAAAATAGATTTTGGAAGCCACAAAGAAAGGTCCCGACCCTCCTAAAAGGGTGTTTTGGACCGATTTTTCGAAAACAATTTTGTTACACGAATCGATGGGAAAAGGTTGAAAATGGATTTTGGAAGCCACAAAAAAAGGTCCCGACCCTCCTAAAAGGGTGTTTTGGACCGATTTTTCGAAAAAAATTTTGTTACACGAATCGATGGGACAAGGCTGAAAATGGATTTTCGAAGACACAAAAAAAGGTCCCGACCCTCCTAAAAGGGTGCTTTGGAGCAATGTTTTGAAAAAAAATTTTGTTGCATGAATAGATGGGGAGAAGGCCGAAAATGGATTTTGAAAGTAACAGGAGTAGTCCCGACCATCAAGGAAGGTGTTTCGGACCCATTTTTGGAAAAAAAAATTTATTCCACGCATCGATGGTATTTTGGACGCCGTTTACTTTGCTCCATCCTTTCTTAAAAATTTATTTTGAGCATTTGGCTTTCTTTTACGGTAAACTAAAATCTTAATAGATCGCCGGTTACAAATCTATTCTCAATATCGACCAAAAATTCAAGGAATTTTCATAAATGTCTAAACAGGTCATAAAAAAAAAATCGTAAATGAAGAAGGCAATAAATTTAGTTTTGCTTTTTTATTTGATACTTATAAGAAAAAATTATCAAATTATTTGTGAAAATAAAAGTCAAAAAACTTTTTACAAGTGACTTTCAAAAATAAAAGTCAAAAAAAACTTTTATTGATAGTTTTTTTTTAAAAGTTTTTTTTTGACTTTTTGAAATATAAGTTAAAAAAAACTTTTATTTTCTAATGAAAAAGTTTTAAGGAAACTAACTTTTATTTTCTTGAAATAAAAGTAAAAGTAAACTTTTACCTAAAAAAAAACTTTTTTAAAAGTTTATTTCAAGCTTTGGTGCAAGGAATGCATTCGAATAAGAAATTTGCATGCACAAAGCGAGAAAAAGAAAAAATATTGTTGACAATATTTACTTGCTCACAATTTAAGTTCGAAAAACACGAGCAATAATGATCGTAAACTTCGCGGAGTTTCGAATATTGTATTCCTCGTCACTTAATCCCCCAAAACAGGCCCTTCGTATGTATATACATATGTAAGTACATCTCGCTCATTTACTTCAAGAGTGGCATAACACAAAAAACCTGATTTTTGAGTTAATGATTTAGAAATATTCACCATTTCATGTTTTATTTTGTGTCTTATAAACTCGCTTTGTGAGAAGAGTTTATGTAAACATACCTTTTTGCATTCTCAAATAAAAAGTAACTTATTGAAAACTTTAAATGCGTTTTTCTCCAACTTTGTGTTTTTTGAGTTATACCACTCTTGAAGTAAATGAGCGATATGTTAAAATAAAATAGCGCGCTTTTTGTTATGTACGTACCTGCATACATAAATTTACAGCGAATTCAACTAACGTTATACAAAACGTTAGCTGCCTATGTACATATATATATGTAAAACAAATTAAAGATATGTATGTATATGTATGAATATCGGTCATTCTTTTAATAAACGCACACTTTGTATTTTTTGACGTTTTTGAACATTTTTTGAAACCAAATATCTCAAAAACTATAGGAGATAGGATGAAAAACCATTTAATCTTTTTCGTTTAGAAATACTATTACTTTATAAAAAAAAATTAAAAAAGTTTAAACAAATTTGTTTAAACATAAATTTTTTTAGTTAAAAAAATGTTTCTCAAAATATTTTCAATATAACACCTTTCGTTTCTTTTATATGTTATTCCTCAGTCAATCGTAAGAATGCATGAAATTCCCACCATAACTTTGGAAACTACGAATTTTTTACTGATGATGCGCATGGTGCATTTTTCAACATTAAATTCAACATAAAAATTCTTTTTTGTTTTTTTTCTGTAATGTTATTTGCAATCAATCATAAGAATGTGTCTGCATTCAAAATGAATTTCCCGACATAACTTTGGGAAATATTATACAATTCATACAATTAGACTGAAACGCGCCTTCATAAAACGCTCATATTTTCCAAAGCTATGGCGAGAATTTTGAATTGAATGCAGATTCATTCCAAAAAAAACAAAAAAAAAATTTTGTCAAATTTTATGTTGAAAAAACATGATGCGCGTCATCAGTAAACAATCATAGTTTCCAAAGTTATGGCGGAAATTTCGATATGAGAGCACAAGCATTCTTAGAATTCACGAATTTTTGTTCTCAGCCTCCACCTCCATCCGACGAGTTTTCAATAATGGGCGGCATGTCAACGCAATCACGTCCTCAGTGAGGCCAACCGTTACTGTTTCATAAAATGTTGTCTTCGGGTTCCTCATTGTCTCGCGTTTTGTCTCTGAGTCACGTATGCCGTCAATAAACGCCTCTATTTTGAATTTTTCAGCTACGACACTTAACTCGTCAGGATAGGAAAGGTGTGCCAATCGTTCAATATCCGCAGCATACTCCTGCAAGGACTCACCAGATTTCTGGACACGACTTTTCAACTCCAGTCTGTGAATCTGCTTCATGTGGTCACTGCCATATTTTCGCTGTAAGGCATCCATCACTGCCTTGTAATTCTTTTGCTCCGCCACTGGGACCGTTTGCAATACTTCTGCAGCTGCGTCTTTTAATGCCACAATTAGCGCTGCTGCTGCGCTATCGTTATCCCAGCGATTATGAGTAGATGTTGTTTCGAACTGGAGCTTGAAAACACTAAATGGCGTTGTTCCATCGTACGTGGGTGCCTTAAGCCTTTCTGCACTAATTTCTCTTATCACTTGAGTGGTTGGTCCGCTTATTTCCAACTGTTGAATCCTTTTGTTAACGTCTTCAACATTATTTTGAACTTTTTCAAGATTACTTTGAACTTTTTCAAATTTATCTTGGGCTTTTTCTTTGAATGATTCAACGTCATCTCGTAACTCAATCACTTTTGCATCGAGGCCATTTACCATTTTGGCAACCTCCGTTCGAACAGCCTCCATATTTTGATTCATTGTTTGGATCTGCGTCGCGTTCTGACTCAAGCTCTGATCAATTTCTTCCCGAACCTCCTGGACTTGCAGCGCGTTCTGACTTAAGCTCTGGTCAATTTCTTTCCGAACCTCCTGGATTTGCAGCGCGTTCTGACTTAACTTCTGGTCTATTTGCAGTGCATTTTGGCTTAACTTCTGGTCTATTTGTAGTGCATTTTGACTTATCTTCTGGTCTATTTGCAGTGCATTTTGATTTATTGTCTGCGTTATCGCCATTAACATTTTCTCGAACTTTGACATATCTACAACGTCATCACATGCAGCCATTCCAGAAGCTTCCTCCATTTTCGGTGTTGATTCTGAGACATCACTATAAAATTCATGCTCTTCCAGGTCTACCCCTTGAGCCTCAAGAGCCTGCCGTAAGCGTTTCTGTAACTCCAACTTTCCGCCAGATGATTGCAGATTCAGCTGCTGCAACTCCTTCTTTAGTTGATCCACTTTTAGTTCGTCAAACTTAACCATTTTTTTTTTATTTTTTTTATTTTATTTGATTGTTAATTCTTTTTACACAATCCCACTTCTGACACCAATTGTTACGAAATTTCCTGTCCCTTTGACAATAATTTCAGTCTCTTCCACTTTCTGAGTTCGATCACAGGATTGTGTAATAATCAAGAAAAACGCAAACTTTATTTAATTATAAAATGGTTTATTTAAATCACAAACGTTAGTTTTTACACAGTACAATTGTTTATTTAATCTTTACATTCAAATTGTATACACAAACGTTATACTTTATTACTTAAAATTCACTATATCACTTCAGTACTTAAATTCAAATGTTCTCACTTAAGATCCACTGTGTTCCACTGTTCAATATCAACTGTGTCTCTGCTGCTTATATCACAGCCTTTTATACTCAAGTCATCATGTTCTAGAACCATCTGCCGTTGTCTAGAATGTCGTTTCCTGTGCCTTCTAGATGGCGTTATTTTTCTATGGTCAGTGATGCACGTATTTTCTTACAGTCAGTGATGCACGTATTTTTCTACGGTCAGTGATGCAAGTATTTTTCTACGGTCAGTGATACTAGCTAATATCGTTTAATAATTATTACGAGAATTTTCTGGCATAAACCAAATTTCGCTACAATATTATTAGCAAACTGACGAACTACAGCTACTACCGGCGTCTTTTACATATTTCCATTATTTTTGACTGCTAACTGTCTGAAGTTTGTAGGATGACGACAATATCCTAGGTCAATTTGGCCACGAAAACCTAACTGTGACCGCCGTATTTTTTTTGAAGGGTTCACGCATTATTTACAGAAACATCAATGATCCATTTAAAAACTGAAGAGTACCACTTTTTTCCTCTAGCTCAGATTCTGTTAATGTTTGTGCTTCATTGCATATGCTTCATACGCCTCATTGCTTCTGAAACAACTGAATTTTTCAGATCTGGCTCGTTAGACTAATATCTTCCACATAATACCATTTGGTTTCTTGTAATAATTGGATTTGGACTGTAATGGTATATTTATTGGTTTCATGACATAAAGAGTTAATTACTTTTTAATCAAAAAGGTTTTCGATGTAGATCCTTACTTGAGCAATCTCGATAATAGTTCTCAACAAAAGGAGAAGAACGATAGCTCAGTAGATATTTTTCTGAAGATGGTCGAATTATTTTTTTTACTCTTTGCGGTGGTTATTGAAACTAAAAAACTTTGATGAGTTTGAGAATCCGTTATAAATCGCAGAAGTGAAAATATTCACTCCAGTTTTTTAGTCTAAAAACCAACAACAGCAAGCAATGCAACAAAAGTATAAGTAGCGACAATAGCCCACTGTTACCATATGGTAACGTCAGAAAAAAAAACCGTCAATTGAATTAGAGTAGCGAATCCCACTGTCACCATATGGTAACATCGTTGAAAATCATTGCCAGTGCGCCACAGGCGAAGCAAATTGAAGTAGTTTTTTGTTTTAAAATATGCTTTTCTTTATTGGTTAGAAGTTTATGTAAAAAAAATAACAAAAAAAAATAAAATAATTAGATATAAAATACTTTTTGAACTTCACTGTCGTCCAGCATCCGTTTTTTTGGTTTTTCCTTTGCAATACATTTTTTAGCAACGGTTTTTCCACAAAATCAAACAGGAAGATGACAATTTCAAAATGCTTTGTTATGAATTTTTCTTTGTAAAAGTACCACTAGAAACATAGCAGTATGTATTTTGAAATTTTAATCTTTTCTTGAAAATAAGGTAAGCGAACGTTACCATATGGTAGCAGTGGGCTCTACTGGGTTAACCTTGGATTTCGCCATAGCAATATGTATGTTTTTTGTTGCTTTTTTGTGCACTTAAAAAACCTTTAAAAAATTTTCTCTATTTTTTATGCTTTAAATTTTATTTGAAAATTTTAGCTTAAAAAACTAAAATTTTCAAATAAAGATTAAAACTTTTTTCTTTTTTATCTTTTTATTCAATTTTCTGCAGCAAAATTTTTATGAACATAAATATGATTTTTTTTTGTTTTAAATTTTACACTTTTTTGAAGGCTTATACACTTTTTTACCACTTTATAGGTCTATTTTAATTCCTCTTTTTAGGAATTATGGAATATTTCTCTATAGCGAAAGGAAACTATAGAGAAAAGAATTTTTTGTGTGAACTTATAGATTTTTTGAAGTTCTACACACCACTTTTTTTTACGGAAAAATTAACACTGTTTGGCGCAAAATTATCACTTTAAAATTTCTTATAAGAAATATATATAGAAAATAAAGACTTTTTGGCGCAAAGAAAATATTTCTTATTAATTTTAGTTTTCGGTAGCACTATGGTTGCCCGACGAATTTTACCACGATACGCACGCACAGAAAAAACCTGAAGTACTGACTGACTAACTGAATATCGAAATAAATGCAAACGTACCTTGTTGTTGTGGAGAAAATAGAATCTGATTCAACTACGAAAAAATGATTTTGCTCTTTGAAAGTTTTCTTCTGGAGCCTTTGGTTTCAATGGTAGCTATTGATTAGCTTGGAATTCTTCCTCTGCAGGGTACTCCGGTTCGTAATGAACCAAATGTGAATGAGAAGAAATTTCTATTTGTTTGGATGAATGTATATGCTGGAATCTGCAGAGTGAAGCCGTGTTGAAAATGCGAAACTCAAAGTTTTGAGAATAAAAATGTCGTTGACTCGAAAATTTAACGATTTTTTTATGTATGTTATGAAAAGAAGAAAATAAATTAGGAGTTAGGTTTTGTAAGAAATTTATTGGGACAATTTCAGTGTCTTACCCTGTTGCTAGCTAAATTCACAAGAATGATAAAATATTTTCTTAACTTAACTTTTTGATTCCATATTTATTCTAAGAATTCAAAAGCACTTACAAAAATATTTGGTTTATAATCAATTTCGATTGTGTACTAAACTGTATTTGTTCCATTTACTTGATATCTAAGGGGATAAGTGAAAGTGTGTCGTTGGGTGTAGACGTGTTTTTACTCTTCAATAAAATTAAGATAGCAATATGAATTGTCCAGCTTGCAACCGGAGGATTGAGCGTAGTGATTCATATAAGGTGTCTTGCAGTGAATGTGAAAGTTTTTTCATTGCTTGTGTCTAAATTTGCAAGAATCAGAACTTAATTATATGATCGCAGAAAATATTAAATGTAATTGCGACGAGTGAAGTGCACTTAAACGCAAATCACTGCAACAACAACCTTTGACATCACCTAATGAAGAAGTCACAGCGACAAAAACGCAACAAAAAGTACAAAACCCTCCAAAACTCTATGCAACAAATATTCGCAAAAGAAAACAATAAACAACAACAACAGCAGCCTGGTAATATACGGCTGCAACAACAACTTTTGACATTACCTAATGCACAGCAAAAAGAATAGAACCGCCAAAACTCTAACCCACAAATATTCACTAAGCTTACACCCAATCTCAAAAAGAAAGCATCGAGATAAATGAAAGGTCGAATGATGTAGTAACCCTAAACCTGCTTTACAAAGAGATCATCACACTAAAACAAACAAATTCTGAAATTCTCAACAATGTCAACAATCTTCGAAGCGAAAATGATTTACTTAAAGAGCGAGTAAGTACGCTTGAAAACAAAATTAATGATTTCGAGCAAAAGGAAAAAAGGAACATGTTAGAAATTATTGAGTTACAGAGTTACAGACCACGCTTTGTGGCTATGTCGCTTCACACGCTTCTCTCAGAAAAAGTTGATACCCTGCATTCGTATGGATTGATTTACAAGCACAACGCGTAGAAAGCCAAAAAGCGTAGAACGCAAAAAGTTAAGCAACTTTCAACTTTCTCGCGTCATCTTATTAAACAAACTTTTCAATTCATGAAACATATTTTCATTGTTTACAAATTTGTCAACTGTCAACTGTTTTCATAGAAAGCTTTGACGTAAAGAAGCGTAGTATATAACTCAAAAATAGATGCGTAGAAAGCTAAAACGCGATAAAGCGACAAACCGTGGTCTGTAACTCCAAGAAAAAATCTTGTCAACACTAATATTTGGTGATAAAAACAAAAGTAATATTTATATTAACCCTGGATGGATAATCTTCGTCGAACCGACGAATACATATCGCTCTCTTCAATTTTTCTACTCACACGTTGCACTTGTTAAGCTCATTTTAATCTAAATTAATTTAAACTACACCTAAAGCCTAAGCCAAAATAGACGTGACGAGTAAGTTCGAGTATATGGAAACCCATGTTAACAACCAAAACGAACAAACGTAACTGATCGAAAATGAACGAAATTTTTTGACGAGACGTGTTTTTCCGTACGAACCGAACTTCAAAGCGTCACTACTCGTTATAACAGCTGTTTGCCGGCACACATAAATATTTTCAAAGTAAAATTCAACAATAAATTACTCCTGTGAAGATTTATTTATTTATTTGCAATGCGATTGCGATTGAATTTTTCACTTCGTTGGTTAACGTAACATTTTGGGTTAAAGTCAAAACAGCCGTAACGAGTGCAAACGTTCGTTCAACTGCTATCGTCTCGTCACGTCTATTTTTTAAGGCTTAAGTTGGCATTTTATTTTGGTTCAATTTAAATCAAAGTATTAATCTGAGTATGCTTTTTATTCAGAATTTTCTTATATATTGCATAAATGAGGCTTGTGAAAGTACTTCGTCGATTCGACGAAGAATAGCCATAACGTCTTTAAAATATGCTTATCCTTCCAGGGTTAATGAGAGTCTAACGAAGAAAAATAGAGCATTGTTTATGGAAGCAAAGAAAGTTAAAAGGGAAAAGAATTAAAAGTTTTTATGGTTTAAAAATGGTAAGATCTTAATGACAAAAGTTGAATATGATGGGGTTGTGATAATAAGAAATTCCATTGATCTTTTGAAGCTTAAATAGTTTTTATTAATTTTAACTTCAATGAGTTATTTTTTTTGAATTTGACCACATTAAAAATGTGGATGATTTATCATTTCATTTAAGCATTGTTGATGAAAATTCAGTTTTTATAGTGCATCAAAACATTAGAAGTATAAGAAAAATACGATACCTTGCTCATCTTGCGTCTTTTAAAACTTTGCCTGATTTTGTTTCTCTCAGAGATTTGGATTTTCTCTTTTGAAGTTGATGATTTTAAAATTTCAGGATACATTTTTTTCGTAATTACAAATGACAAATATTCAGAAGGTGTGCGAGTGGGGGTTATTGTAAAAATTTATCATGAGTGTAACATTATAAATTCCAATTTTGCTGATGTTATGAAAGTATGCTGCAAAATTGATAACATTACTTTGAATTTCGTCTGCTTTTACAGGTTACATGCATACGCTATTCAAGAGTTGCTTGGTGTTTTCTGCAGAGAAAAAAGTGAAAATATCATACTGTTGGGCGATTTTAACATAGATACTCTGTCATCCAATGATATTGCTGACTCTTACTATGCGTTAGTCTCAGAATATGGCTTCCATTCACTTATTAACGAACCGAACTTCTTCTGACTTCTGTTTAGACCATATGGTAGGCCGCTTTGTAATATAGGTACTGACTCATGTGTGCCTGCTAACATTGACTTGCAAATTACAGATCATAACATGACTAGTGCTTCACCGAGAACCAATAAATATCGTTATCGTTAGCGTTATCTGGACCCAGAACGAGAACGATAACGAGACGATATTAAAAAAAAAAAATAAATTTATCATATGGCCGAGGCCAAGAACAAAAGAGGTCTGGCCGATACCTCGTTATCGGCGATAATGTAGAGTTTATCATACGATAACCATATAGAACGTTCAACGCGCATATATCATATATGTTTGCGTAAAAAAATTTTGCTCTATATTTTTACTAATCACATGTACATATGTACATTATACATTATAATTTTTTTCTGAAAAAAAAAAACAAAGACAAAATCAAAATAAAATGTGGGGATTCACATCACATTGTACCGTGGTAGTAGCAACTGTAAATAATTCTTCGACTTCGCTTTTAGAGTAACTTTAATGTAAAAACAAGCAAGTTTATTCTTCTGTTTACTCTTCACAGCGCTGGAGCCACTCTTACGGCATCGGATAATGGGTCTTAGCTCAACCGAACCCTATTCTTGGCACTTATACCAATTTGTAAAATTCGGTACATGGACCCAATTGTCTGCAGTAAGGACTGCATAACATGTAAGTGGGATGGAACACAGGCAATGCGCGGGTAAATCCACTGGTCCAGCTAGTATTAAATGTATAAATGTTAACGAAAATAACCGAGAAATATCGGCGATAATGAGACGAGAACGATTCGATAACGATACAGATCAAAAATGTATCGTACGAGAACGAGTACGACACGATAAGCTTAGCCCCACTACGAGGACGATACGATAATTTTTGAATTATCGTATCGTTCTCGTATCGGTGAAGCACTAAACATGACGGGATTATTAATAAGAAATCTTAATAATAAGACCAACAATATGTGCTCTTCTATAAAAATTCATTAATTGCCTTCAGAATCATATATTAGATTCTTCCTATGTGATAAGACCAAGGAAAAAAGATAAAAGGTTAAAACGCTGGATTACTCTAGATATTTTAAACAAAATTAAATTGAAAAATAAACTAGGTGTAAAACTGTTAAAGCACCCAAGCAATATGTCGCTTAAGTCTCGTCATAAAAATTTGAGTAAAAAAATAAGAAATGAAATTACAGAATGTCGTAATAAATTTTACCAAGCTGAATTTGAAAAATGTAGTGGCAGCATTAAACAGGAATGGAGGTTATTGAACAACATTTTAGGTCGAAATGTTAAAGATGATAACCCTCTGGTCTTAAATAGCGGCTCTGAAATAGTTTCCGATTGCTCCACAATAGCAAATATTTTTAATGATTACTTTGCGACGGTTGCTTCACAAACCATGCTTCATAATTTTCTTGATCCATTTAGATACTCCACTGTTTCAGGCCTTAGAGGGGATACAATAAACAGTTATGGTTTTTACTTTGAATCGATATCAGCTTTAGAACGTTTAAATATTATTAAGTCTCTAAATGGGTCAAACGCATGTGGATGCGATGATATCTCAAACCAGTTATTGAAAAACATTTCTTTCTATTGTTGATATTCTAGCGTATATCTTCAATCAAAGCATCTTAAGTGAAAATTACCCTGAAAGTTTAAAATGTGCAATTGTTATACCCCTATTCCAACAGCTTTATATTTTAATAATAAGGTGGCTAATTTATTTGCTGAATTTTTTAAAAGTAACATGGATACTAATACGGAGAGTAACTGTGATCCTATTTTTAACATCCCTTCAACTAAATAATAATGGTATTATTAACGGTATTTTAAATTTAAAATCTTCTACTCAGACTGATAATGATGTTACTTCGGCTCTTTTTCTTAAGGAATGTTTATCCTCGTTAGTGTATCCTCTTAAAATTATTTTTAACAAATCACTAGTTGAAGGAAACTTCATTAATGATTGGAAAATAGCCGTTATTACACCAGTTCATAAAAAAGGTATTAAAAGTGATGTGTCTAATTATAGGCCTATTTCCAAACTAACCAACATTTCTAAGCTTTTTGACAGTGTTGTAAAAACTAAAATTTTCTTCGCTGTAAAAAGTATTTTGTGCTTAAATCAACATGGTTTTATCCCAGGCAGTTCAACTGTTTCTAATTTGGCTATCTTTACTGAAGACTGATATCTGATAAAATTATATTAAGTAAACTTTATCAAATTGGCTTTCATTCATCTTTTCTTAGATTGAATCTTACTTAGCCAATAGAGTCTGTTACGTAACCATAAATCTGAACCTTATTTGGTAACATCTGGTGTACCACAAGGAAGTATACTGGAACCATTATTGTTCATACTTTTTATTAATGATATCAGTAATTGCTTTAGTTTTTCGAAATATCTTTTGTATGCTGATGATCTAAAAATTTACTCAGCTATTAATAACTATCTTGATTTTGAAAACTTACAATCCGATTTAAATAATTTGTATTTATGGTGTCAAAATAATAAATTGCATTTCAACGTTGAAAAATACTTTCAAACAACATTTCATAAAACAAATTCAGTAATTGACTATCAGTATCATTTTGATAGTTCACAATTAAAAAAAGTGAGTGAAATTACTGATTTAGGTGTCATTTTTGATGAAAAGTTCACGTTTGTTAGTCATTACAATTTCATTATTTCCAAATCTTATGCCATTTTAGCCTTTGTTAGAATTTTCTGATCCTTATACTTTAAAACTACTTTATAAATCGTTAGTTCGATCTAAATTAGGAAATAAGTCTAGATGTTTACTCTTCAATCTAGACACCCTTGAATTAAGGAGAACCATCTTATCATTACTATTTATATACGATATCATAAACGGTTTTATTGATTGTCCAATTCTGTTGGCATCCATTCCTATTAACATACCTGTGAGGTATTTATGTACGTTATAACAAACTTTTTCATGTTGGTTTGACTAGAACAAATTATGCTACAAATGCTCCTGTTACTAGAGCACTTACTGAATTTAATTTAATATACACTGGCGGTCATGAAAACCGCACCACTGGCAGCACTGTTGTTATATGTAAAAATTTAAAAAATTCCGTTATTTTTTTAAACTTCAGTTAACGGGACTTTCTGTATTAAAGTATTACAAGCAGTGATGTCATTTGGGTTTTGTAAAAATGTACTGAATCGAGACTTCAAATGTACTTTTTAGAGCCCGAATGTACTTTTTTTTTGTCTTGAACACCCAATTTTCCTAATATGCACGAAATTGTTCTAAAATTTACTATCAAAAAAAAAAAGGTCACTTTTCCCATCTCAAAAACCCTAGCAAAATGAAAAATATTTCACATTAATTTAATTATAAAATCTACACATTGCGCGATTATTTTCATTTACTAAAAAAAACAAAAAAAAAAACGTAATTAATATAATAGGTATTAATACCTATATATGTTTTTAAAGAGTTATGTTTAGAAAAATTTATTATTTTTTGTTTCCACCTCTAGATTTTACATGTTGAATTTTAAAATTTTTTTGTAGTATAAGTTAAGAAAAGTTTCGTGTCGAAACGACTTTATATAAACTTTAATTTTTCTTTTTCTCTACCCTACCCTTGACATCCTTAAATCAACTTTTGCACTACCTATTACTCCAACACATAAATTACCTGTAATGCGAAATTCACTGAAAGGGTTAATAAAAATTACTTAATTATATCTCATCTGTTGATGATGACTTCAGCTCCGGACCTGTTGGTATTCCTGCGACAGTACTAGTTGATAGAGTTCGCAAACTATCGATGGCACTATCGATAAAATCGATAGTCTCGCACTATCGCGACTATCGATGGTTTATGATAGACTATCGATAGTATTTATATTAATTTTTCATTAAGAGTTGTTTTCGTATTTTCGATAATATTGTATAACACCACTTTTTCAGTGTAACTGTCATTTCTTGAAACGCGTTTGATTTAATTTTACATATGAGTAAGGGTTCAGCCGCGGTTATAGTTGTCCATAAATATATAGTGGATATATATGTATGTGGATATCTTTTTTACACACCGAGATACCATAAATTAAAGTTTTCTATTCATCCTGCCATACTTGATTATGTAGGCCTTTGTATTAAATTTCAAGTTACGATATTTCGGAGAAAAAAAAGATATTGACATAATTTAAAATGAGTTTTGAAGAACAAAAGCATTACTTTCAGATGCATTACTTTATTCGCGATGTAAATTAACCTCAAATATTGCTAAAAACCGTGTTTTTTGCACTTTTAGTTTAGGATATCTCGAAAACTTGACGTACAGGACCAATTCTGAGCTTGGATTCGGATTCAGCTCATCAAAAACCATCGGGTATGCTAGGTCTGGTCTCTGGTTATGGACTTTCATTTAATTTTGTCGATTTGTGCATTACAGTGAGTATGGCTGAGCGCTACGGGCTCTCTGCCCTCTATCTCAAAAACGGTTGGGCGTATGAAAAATTTTTCAAGACAGAATTTGTTGCAAATTTTATGCTCTACAAATGTTGTTATATATGTATGTAAACATGATTGGAGCTACAGAAACCGAGATAATCGCGAAAAACTGATTTTTTTGACCTTTGACTTTGAATAACTTACGACGCAGACACGAGATTTTATGAGACTTTTGAGACAACTTATAGAACATGAAAATGAAGGTATATACGAGTTTCCAGCTTATTATCTTTCATTCCTGGATTCACCCCTTTTTTGTGCTAATTTGACTGGCCTAAAAATAATATAAAAAAATTCACTACACATGCGACAAAAACAACACCGTCACCGACAAAGAGACAAAGTTAACAGTATGTTATTTAACTCTTTAAATCAAACGTACTTATAATATTCGCTAAGTCTGATTTACCATTTTCATGTTCAACATGTCCTGGTACAGATGACTAAACGCAGAAAATTATACTGTAAAAATTCATCGGATTTCCGGTAATATAGGTAATTACAGTTTTACCCTGTCTAGCCCGGATAGTAAGCAAAAAAAACTGTAATAACTGATTATGATCAACAAAGTGTTAAGGAAATATTACACACAGTAAAATGTAACATTTACCCAAAAAAACATTTTTTAATGAAAATTCTACTTTTCATCCTAATTATACTTCCTAAACCATACTTCTGAACAAATTATGCCAACAGGTTTTGGATATCAATAGCAATCTATGATTTATAACTCGGCGATATCATAGGAAAAGTAGTGCATGAATCTCAGCATTACCAAGTACTTAGTTAAACTTTTCATTGACATAAAAACAATAAGAAAAAAATTGGCATACCGAGATCGAACTCACACATTATGAATTATAAGATCGCACTCCCAACTCTGTGACCAAACTGTCTGTGGTTTTACACGTACACTTTTAATGAAATATCTCAAAAACTATTGGAGATAGGATAAAAAATATTTTAATCATTTTTGTTAAAAATTATTATAACTTTATAAAAAAATTAAAAAATTTTAAATAAATTTTTCAAAAGATTAATTTTTTTAATTAAAAAAATTTTTCTCAAAATATTTTCAATATATCATCTATTGTTTGTCTTTTTTTTTATATGTTATTCCTCAATCAATCCTAAGAATACGTGTGCTTTCATATCGAAATTCCCGCCATAACTTTGAAAACTACGAATTTTTTCTGATATGTAAGAATTCAGATTAAAAATGCAGATGAAATTCAGATTTACATTTTTTCGCCCAAAAGCGAAATTACAGTACAATGTGAATTTCGTGCGAAAATATTTAAGCCTGAATACCATTTTAAATAAAAAAAAAGTGAAAAACTAAGATTTTTGAATCATCTTAAATTAAAATGAATTAAAAATTATCTGAATTCTGAAACAACCGAATTGTAAATATCTGAATAACGATTATCTGAAAAGCATTATAGACCCACAGAAAATGAATATAATATTGTATTTACAACAAAAACTTATCGAGCTGTATGACACGCAACTAATAGCCCTATTCTGTCTTTGTAGTATTGATTGTCTCAAATTTTAATATTTTTCAGTTGGTGAATTTGTTAGTGGTAATATGTTTGTGCATATCAGGCAAAGAGCTTATAAAACACACCATATATAATTTTTGTAGAAAATTAAAACGTTCTCTTTTTTCATTATCTTTTTAGTTTTCACCTCTCTTTTGTGTATGATTCTCAGTAAATTTTTTTGATCACAAAAAATTTTAAGTTTTGGTACCAATAAGTGTAGAAAGCGTCGACTTCCCTAAGCAAAGCTGCTCACTATTATCTTTTTCTGGTTAGCACTTGTCATTATGAACAAATTTTCTACCTGCTCTTGATAAGATCAAGATTATGAATTAATATTGTTCTTATACAAATCTTTTCATTAGAATATCAATAGATAATATGTAGATACTGTTGAGTTTTATCAAAATTTTAGATGCTAAGGTTGTAAGTATGTAAAGTAGTATGAGGTGAAAAGTGGATCTATTTTACGTTGCAGGAACACAAGGATTACATCATTGCCTGTCGTTCTCAGCTGATGGACAAAATCCTATAAAATATTGCTCTGTTTTAGATGCAATTGTCACCATAAATATAATTCAAGAGCATTAAGTACTTTACAAAAAAAAAGTTAGGCCTATAGACACTTGATTTTTTTTAGTCAATGTAATTAGTATGATTTTAATTTTCATCTGAAGTACAACTGCAATTCAATGCCGTCTTTATCTTTACATGTGGGCCAACAGATATTCAATAAAATTTAAAAACAGAATTGAGTTTATACTTTTTCTTTCATTTCAGCTGGAAACAGTTGATGTGAAATGTTTCTCTGATTTAAGAGAATTGTAAAGTCAAAATGCCTTTTAAATTTAATTTTATTGAGAAGTTAGCCATTTATAACTTTCTTGTATAAGATAATTTTACTTAAACATATTTCTTTCCATTATCTAAATCGGCCCAAAATCGTATTTGTTCTTATGTTAACTTGCTGCACGTTTCAAAAGTTATTTAAAATACACCGAATGAGCGAGTACCGTTCAAATATTTTTAGAAAACTAAATGCGCTGAGAATAAATGCACAACTGCAACATTTTATACTTGAAAGCTTTGATCTTTTGCTAATTCTTATTGATCATACATACATATGTTTGTAGGTACATATATGTGTATACATGTATGAGCATTACTAAATAGGTGCACTCACATTTCTTTTTTGGCAGCTTTATTTTGAGTCATATTGAAAATTTAATGAATTCAATAAATAAATAAGCAATCGTTTAATATTTGAAGTCATAAGCATTATAGCAATTTTAAATAGAAAATATAACCCCGAAATTAAAGCATATATGTACTTATCGTTACCTTAATATAGAAAGGCCCTAACTAACATTTTTGTTTCTTTACAGGAGAACAAAAAAACTTAATTAAAATTTATGTTTTGTAGTATTGAAATGAATTTGTTTTTTTTTATTTGGTTGTAAATGCTTTATTTTCAATCGTAGCACACACATTTTTATCAATAGTGTATTAGTGGGTGTCCTACCGACAGTTAAAAAAAAAATCGATTTTGAAAAAAATGTTAGTTAGGGCCTTTCTATATTAAGGTAACGATATGTATGTGTATTACCAGATGCTGCTTAAGTCACCGAAGCTATGTTCAAAATAGGAATATTTCTGCGTTCTTAGAAATATGCCAGCATATTTTATATTCGGATTTACTGGTACATACATACATATCGCTGGTTTGCTGAAAGACCGACATAACTAAAAAACTTTTTTTTTAGTTAATTTAGCAGAAATAACCTTCATTGGTATCTAATGAACTATGTCGACATACATTTATTTATTTCCACGTAAAAAGTTATTTATTGAAAACTTAAAATCTATTTTTCTTTAAATTTAGCCTTTTTGAGTTATGACGGTCTTCCAGCTAACGAGCGATATGTTATGTTAATTTTATTTATTATCTCAGTAAACCAGTAAGTGCAAAGCACATGAACAATTACAGCGCAAAATGTATTAAAAAGACAAAACAGGGTAACTAGCTGCTTATACTATGTAGTTTCAATCACGGCTACATGGTATCATCAGTAAGCTTTGTTAGCCGACGTGTAAGAACTTCCAAGCACACTATATTTTACTTTTCGCATTGACCAATTAAGAATCATAAAAAAAATGCGCCAAAATTCTACATTTTTTGTTCTTTATATGCAATTCCGAATTTGTTTGCGGGGATATAAAGGAACAGGTTTACTTTAGCTCCAATTGCCAAATTTCTTTTCTCAGGGATAATAGGGGCTTAAAACAAACAAATTTTTTAAAAAATGTCGGTCGGATCTAGTTTTGGAAATGTAGCCATGTGGATAAAGCTTTGATAGAAATCAATATAAGTTGAGAGTCCCTGAATTGATATCAAAAATATGGCTGCCATAAGAAAGACAATTTAATGAGCCAACATATTGACACTTGTAGCTTCTTCATTCATATGGAGAGAGCTTTCTTCAAGAGCAATTCCAAAATATAGGCCTCTTCAGTCACACGAAAAATGTGGGCGTTGTTTGACAACAGTGGGTGGGTTACGTAAAACGCAATATCTTGGCACCTAAGACGGATTTTTTCTATGTTTTAGTTAGACAGTTTTTTCGTCAAATTTTAACGAAATCGGACACAAACTTTGTCTGCATCGCTTACAGGTTTTTCAATAATTTTCCATCCCCATGCTAAAACAGGCAAAACAAAAAAAAAAAAAACAATCTACAAAATTTTCAAAATAAACACCCTAAACTACATACATATAGTATGTATGTATGTCTCTACAAGAGTATGACGTTGTTGTAATAACTGTGACTTGGGTCCATGAACACATGTATGTATACATGAAATGCGACGCCCCCAAATCGGTTCGAAACAGGATAAAAAAATTAATTTAAAATTTTTATCTTTAACCTATACTAACCCTATTTCAAAGTGGAATTTGATTTAAGCGAATATCAAATGCGACGCCCCCCAATCGGTTCGAAACAAAATAAAAATATTTTAAAAATTTATATAAAATTTTTATCTTTAACCCTTACTTACCTTAGAAAAGAAAAAAATAGTAACAAATAAGATATTGAATTAAAGGCAATTAATTGGGGCTTTCTTAATACCGTAAAAAATTACAAATTATTAATACAATTTTTAGAAAAAAAACCGGTTTATTTTATGAGTTAAAAGCGATAAGATGAATGCTCAAATTAATTTAAAAACCTAATAGAAATGCCATCATTTCCGACTGCATTCGAAGTGATTTTCCACTGTATTTTCATTTACCGCTGAAAAAAGAAATTGATGCTGATGGGAAATGTTTGCGGATTCTGTTAAAATCACACTAGGTGGTGGCGCAAAGTGACAGTAATTAAGGACATAGTCGTTTAATGCACTAGGGTCTATGTTGCGAATTTATTATACATATTTATACCTTTATTATTGACCGACAAAAATTTTAAAAATTCAGTGCCTTATAAATAAAAAGTTATTAAAGTTATTATTAGGAACAAGACGATTCTGCACCTTGTCATCGGTCGGAATCGGTAAGTGTCCCACTCACAAGAATTATTTTTTACATTTTTTTTTGATAGATTTACAATAATGAACTATTTATTATTGCATAGGTAAAGGAATATAACGACTTTTTGGGAACTGAGTCAGTCCATGGCCCGGTAATAGCCCCGACCTCAATCCCATTGTGAAAGTTTGGGCCATTTTAAAACGCAAAGTGCGCCAACAAAACCCTAGTAATATTCCAAAGTTAAAGGAAATAATTGAATCCACTTGGTTCAACGATATTTTAATGGAATTAATACGGAAACTCTATGAAAGCATGCCTTTTGGAATGGAAAGCGTCATCAAGGCAAAAGTAGGTCCTGCGCGGTATTAAAATCAATTTTATCGTATTATTTAAAATAAATAAATAATTAATAACTAAAGAATATTTGGAAAAGGTTCCTAGAATTTATTATTGTTAGGTGGACAGTTTTGAAAATACTCAAAACTTATCCCTAGTAACAGCATCTCACAAACTTAAAACCGTTAAACAAGAGTAGATATTATTTTACTCATTAAAATATAAAACTTCTTGCAAAACTCAAGTCTGCGTTTTTCTTGACCGTGAGTGTACGTGGTTTTCTTTTCTCTATACGTTATAATAGCTTTATTTTATTTTTTACAAACTATTTTTTTTTACGTTACGTGTGTTTACAATTTTATGTTTAAAATTTATTCTACTCGCGGTTGCTTCCGTCACGGTTTTTCCGTCCGTATTACGATGTCGCTGTGCGTTAGACCGAGACGAGGATTATTCGTTTTACCGTTATGCCCGTTGTTGTACGACAAATAACGGCGCTGCTAAAAACTATTCTGCCAGCACGAATGTTAGCGTTGCACTCAGACGTGCGACAGGATTGCCAGCTAGCTTGACTACTCTATTTCAAAATACCATGATGCCAGGTCTTTCCTGCACGGGTTCTGGCGTAGCGCAGTTGCCGTACAACAAATACCGCCGGCGCTGAGAACTACTCTGCCGGCACGAATGTTAGCGTTGCACACAGACGTGCGACAGAATTGCCAGCTAGCCTTCTTACTCTACTTCAAAATACCGTTATGCCAGGTCTTTCCTGCACGGGTTCTGGCGTAGCGCAGTTGCCGTGCAATAAATACCATAGGCCTGAATTATATTCCACCGGTACGAATGTTAGCGTTGCACACAGACGTACGACAGAACCATCAGCTAACTACCTACTATGACTACTGGCTACGAACTACGCTTACCACAATGATGTTGTCCGGGACGAGATCACTGCCTCCTACTCGCAGTAAGCTGTCCCTTATATATCTTATTTTCACCACTGAGTGTAGAGAATGAACAGCTGTGTTTCCGTTTGACTATGTTGATATAATACTTAACTTAGCATAATTTATGAACATGATTTTGTTTTCTTAGTTTTGTAGTTCATTCTTTTAATTGATATTTTTTTTTTCCTTAACAAAATTTATAAAGTAATGTGTTTTTTTTCTCTAACAAACAGAAAATATAATAAAAAGAATAAAAAGAAAATAAAATAAGTATCTCCGACTTTATGTTGTAGGCGGAAACGCACGTACAACTTCCGCCTTTACAAATCACTATAATAAACAACTGCTTTTAATGATTCAACGGAATTAAGCAAACTTTACAGATTAGGAAAACAATTTTTTCATATTTTTAAAAAATATATAACATGACCTACATCAGTGAAAATAAATATCCGAAATTTCTCACCAAACATTCGCATAAGTCACTCCATTCGCATATTTCGGTTTAAACATTTTTCTGCGAAAAAGTGGTGTAAGATATTATTGAATTTCATACATATAACGCAAAAGTGCAAATCTATATTTTTGTCATATACACGGAAAAAACGAAACTCGAAATTATTGTAAATATTGTCCCTTTGACAATAATTTCGATCTCTTATACTTCTCTGAGTTCGATCACTGGATTGTGTAACAATCAAGAAAAACGCAATCTTTATTTAATTATAAAATGGTTTATATAAATCACAAACGTTAGTTTTTACACAGTACAATTGTTTATTTCCTCTTTACATTCAAATTGTATACACAAACGTTTTACTTTATTACTTAAAATCCACTGTATCAGTTTACAGCCAGATTATGTAAAACTCAACGCGACGCGACGAGTCACATTTTCGTGTTATATAAGCTCGCTCACTCACATTAGCGTCAAAATGTGATGGTTATCGTGTGCCTTACGTTTTTTTGGTATTATACAACACGCAAAGAGGCACAAAAACGAACTTCAGATTTCAAATTCGTTACTTGAATTTATGTTTGCGTCGCCTTTTTCAAATTTGATATTTCATTCATATTTTTGTTTATTATTTTGAATTAACTAAATAAATTTTAAAATTTTCTTTACCATAGCCAAATTTTATAAACAATTTGCCAGCAAACTTACTCGTTTTCTGGAATATCGAGTAAATTTGAGTTGTCCCTAAGTTTGCGTTTTCTTAACCGCATGCAATCAGGATTCTTTTCATCAGTATCATCGCTGTCGTCCCAAAATTCAACTAAGGAAAACATTCTAAGAACATGAACATTAGAAAAATCTTCGGCATAATTTGTTATAATTTTAAATACCTTTCTTTTCCACAAATTATATGAAATCAAATTTTTCTCTGCATAATTTATTTATATTTTTCTTTAATTTATATTGACACTTTTGTAGTGTTATCAACACGTAAAAATATAGGAATACAAAAATTTTATTACTGCACAACTTTGACTTTTTGTAAAAAAAAAAGTGGCATCATTAAAACGTAAATCTTAACGTTTATAGCTGGCAATTCCAGTGTCAACCAAACTGGACGAACGAAATAACGTAGAAAATTATATAATACGAACTTATGACGCTAGGTGCCTGAAAGTGCCTCGCACGAAAAGTGTCACTGAGTTTTACATAATCTGGCTGTTAGTACTTCAATTCAAATGTTCAACTGTCTCACTTAAGATCCACTGTGTTCAACTGTTCAATATCAATTGTGTTTCGGCTGCGATTTACATTACAGGTTGTCTTATAGGCTAGTTACATTTCATTACATTTATTTTTTCTTAATATACATATGTATTTATCTAAGAGTTAAATAATTAAAAAGATTTCATATTGCTATGTAAGAGTAACATTACAATTCTTACATTAGTATTCCATTAGTATAATATATATTTCTACATTAAAAAGTTTATTTTTTCCCAAAAAGTTATATAGTTTATATCTTTAATTTTGCAGGAATTGTTCAGTGCTATAGACTGTATTTCTTATGTCAAGTGTGTTATATCTTCTATGATAAAATAAAAGTTTTTTACCTATGTACAAATTATTATTCTTATCCAATACATTTAAATAAATAGGAGACATATATTTTTCTATTATCGGGTATGAGATTACATTTTACTTATTTAGATAGTTTACTAACAAATCGTTATTTATGAATGACATATTTCTTAAGTACTTAATGGCTAGTTCAACTAAAAAGGAGTCAATTCTTTTAATTTTACATTTTCTGTAAACCGTTTCGTTAGAGACATTTCTGTAAGTACCGTCCCAGTATCGCCTAGCTTTGAGATTAGTACACATTCTCAGAATATATCTCTCAAAGGTTCATAGTCTTTCCATTTGGCATGACGAGATGTCAAACCAAATGGGAAATGCATAGCCTTTAGGCTAGAAAAATCTTCGGCATAATTTGTTATAATTTTAAATACCTTTCTTTTCCACAAATTATATGAAATCAAATTTTTCTCTGCATAATTTATTTATATTTTTCTTTAATTTATATTGACACTTTTGTAGTGTTATCAACACGTAAAAATATAGGAATACAAAAATTTTATTACTGCACAACTTTGGCCCATTTTAATGGGCCTGATAATTTGCCTATAACAATTTAGTCTAATTTCATTTTTCAGAAACTTGGCCCTACGGAAAAGGTTGGAGTAGCAGAAAAACATTTTCTTTGCTTTGGCCAGAACATAGTCAATATGCTTATTGAAAATATATTTGATATGCAAAATTACTCCTAAGTACTTGATGCTGTCCTTATAAGCTATCAAATGCCCGTTAATTTCAATGCTTGGAGTAAATTGTCTTGCATTAGGGTATAACTTTTTCCTAACACCTTTAAAAATTGTGCTTTCACATTTATTTGAATTCAACCTAAGTTTCCATTTTTCAAAGAACCTGCATAGAGTCTGTAAATGGTCATTTATATCAATATTTGCCTTTGAAGCCCTTGCACTTGAACTAAGTACAATAACATCATCTGCGTATACCAAGGTTAGAAGATTAGGACCTGGTTCTGGCATGTCCGCTAGCAAGATATTATAGAGAATGGGTCCTAGAATCGATCCCTGAGGAACTCCTGCAATAATTGGTATACAAATTGAATTTTCATCATTATTTGAAACGTAAAATTACCTATTTGTGAGGTAGTCTAGGACTATACCGCAAAGATGTCTATCAAAATTGAATTTTTTGTACATTTTGTATACAATGCCATCTATCCAGGCTGTATCAAATGCCTTTTGGAAATCTAACGCTACAGCAATTGTTGCACGTTTTTTGTTTAGATTGGTTGTGACAAAGTCAGACAACAAGGTGAGTGCGTGGTTGGTGGAGTGGGATGCTCTAAAGCCAAACTGAAAGTTTCTAAGAATTATTTTTTCCTCCATGTGGGTCCTAAGTTTTTCTAAAATAAATCCTTCATAAAGTTTGCTAACATTAGATAACAATGAGATTGGTCTATAATTGCTAAGAAATTTTGGTTCTGAGTGTGGTTTCAGGACGGGAACTATCTTGGCACACTTCCAGGCATCTAAAAAGTATCCTAAGTTAAAAATATGGTTAAAAAGAATTGCCAAAAACCTGCAGAAGAAGAATTCAGTTTTTCTGAGAAGAAAATTGGATATTTTATCTTCACCTGCGCTCTTTTTATTATTTTTTAATTTTAACTTTAAGGCTATTTCAGTAGGTGTTATCATTGTTCTGTAGTTTTCAAACACTACCTGATCTAATCCTATTATTGAGGTCAACGTGCTATCAAATCTTATTAGGGGTTGAGTGTTAGTCAGGTCAGAGATTTCTGCCTTAATCCTTTCAGCGAATTGGGCGCTACCTAGACTAGAGTTTTGGTGGTGGGTTTTCTCGAAGTTGTCTGCTAGGGCATTAATTTTATTGAAGTTGTCTTCAAGAAAATTGCCTTGTGAATCTACAAAGGTAGGTAAATGAGTTTTTTTGAGAAGGCCGCACATACCATTGATTTTTCTATAGGTATGATTGTTCATTCTTATGTTTCTACATAAATTGGACCAATGTGTTTCCTCATGAATTCCTATCAGCTCACTAATAATTTTATCTAAGTTCTTAATTAAGGCCTTGAGAGTATTTTTTCTTAAGGGATCAACACATCTGTGCTTAGCTTAGAGTTTAATCTCTTTTTCTCCTTAATGAAATCTAATATATTCTGAGGGAAGTCGATGTGACCTTTGCTTCTAGCTCTAACCCTGGGTACCGAACCTGCTACAGCTACCTCTAAGCACTCGCTCAGGCCTAGTATGCAATTGTTTATTTCAGACCTGCTAACATTTCTGTCTGCAGGTAGTGTGTGTATATGAAGATTTCTTTCAAGAATATCTTTAACATTCATTTTATTATAGTTATAAAATTCACGGGGTGGATTTCTGACTATGTCACTGGTTGACAAAATTATCTCTACACCAAAATGGTCAGATTCATAATCTATGCTTCTGAGGTAGTTTGTGAAGTTATCATGAAATTTAATATCAACAAAAGCAGAGGTCATAATTAAATCAATATACGAATTGCAGGTGGATACTCTTGTTGGGAATTTAATCGGGACTAATTGTATATTGGGATATTTACCTAACCAATTTTTTAGGCTGACACCACTAGGGTTAGAGATTTGATTTCCCTAGTCAGAATGCTTAGCATTTAAGTCACCGCCCCAAACTATTTGGTCCGTGCTAAGGGAGTTTAGGATGTTGGTCAAGTCTTGTTCTGCCAACCATTCTTGAGGTCTTGTATACATAGATACGAAAGAAATTTTGCTGCCATCTTGAAGGCTTACTTCTAGAGCTATATTTTCAATGGAATTTGTCTGAATTGGAATTCTTTTATAACTAAACCCATATCTGAGGCATATATCTGTGCCTCCACCCTTCCCTGAGGTTCTATCCTGCCTAATTATTTCATAACCTTTGAAATTTACATTGTGCCTATTACTGAGCTTAGTCTCTGCCAACAAAGCAATGTCGGGGTTCTGCTCTCTGAGAAAGAAATTAAAGAAATGTCTCTTTTTTATTGAAACTAAAGAGTTCACATTAACGAATAAACACTTCAAATCTCTAATCATCTAAACGGAGAGTGATGAGTAGGTTGAATAGGGCTTTGGAGTTATCCTCATCCCTAGTTAGGGTTTTGTTAGTGGTGGAAAACTCACTAACTTTGGAAAGACACTCAAGGAAATTTTTTCCCAATAGACGTTTGCAGTGCGTGTCAATTTCTTCGAATTGGGCATTATTAATGCTTGGGGATATGCCATAGCTAACTTTGGGAGGAGCTATGGGCTTCGAACTCGAACTTTTGAGTTTGGACGCAAAAGTTTCTGTCGTTCTGAACGACGAGGGTTGCGGTGCAGTTGTAGCTGCAAAAGTTATATGTTTCTGCGAGTGAGTTGTCTTTTCTCTCATTCTTTTTAACAATTCAATCCTTTTAGGACAATTTTTAAAGTTAGCCGTGTGACCCTCAGTGTTGCAATTGGCACACTTGATAGGTAGGCCTATACGTTTAATTAACGTACCTGAGGCTTGCTCAGTGAAAACTACCTCTGCATTATTAAGATGCTTAGGAGGGATTTTGCAGTTTTTGGGTCCATGGGATTCACCGCATTTAACACACCTATAAGGCATGTTACTTGCCACATGGTTGAATCTTTGGCAATTTCTACACTGAATAGGCAATTTTTTTTTTGATATTTTCGAACCCAATCCTGCAGTTCAGAATATATCTAATTGCCCTAAATTCTTTAAGGTCCGAATCTTTATCTAATTGGACATGCCATTTATTATCACTAACTTTAGTTAGGCCTACAACATTAATTTTTAAATTTAGACCGTTAAGGTATCCCAGGATCTCTTCTTTTTCATAAGAAGGTGACAACTTAGTAATTATTACACTATACGGCTTAGATTCAACCGGAGTATAAGTATAAAAATTTGTCCTCATATTTTTCAGAATTTCTTTCACCTTATTATAATCATCCATCGTTAATGTATTAACGTGGGTAACGTTTTTGTTTAAAATGTTAAAGGAGAAATTTTTATGCTTTAACTCTATAAAAATCTTATCAGCTTATACTTTTTGACTTACGTTATAGGCAATTAGAGGTGGTGGTAGGTTCTTCTTCTTATTATTCCTGTTGGATTTGTTTTTGTTGTTGCTGTAAGCTGGGTGAATGCTCTTCACGGTGTCATTAGTAGTTGTTGTTGTTTTTGTCTTCTTCGGACGTTTGCTTTCGTCCAGTGCAGGAAAATCTGTGTTGCTTGTTGCCGTTTGGCGTTGAATTTTCTCTAGCCTCTCTACGTCACTCGCTAGATCCATTTCGCTCTCAGACGGCACGTTGTCGGTATTTGGTGTAGATCTCAGCTGTGCCCTGAGGCTTTCGCATTCGCTGTCAGCAATCATTTTGTCTTTCTGCAGCTCTTCGAATTTTGCTGCTAGTTGATTAAATTTGACTTCCAGGCTGTTGTAGTCATCACATTCGGAGTATGACAAGTTCTCCGAAGTTCGCTTTCTCTTTGATTTTTTCTTTTTTCTAGTAGACTCGCTCTTCGTTGACGACTCGCTGTAACACAGGCTGTTGTCGTCGCAGTCAAGTTGACTGAATTGGTTTCCGGCCATTTCTCTGCAGGTCACAGGTATATTCTCTGCTACTGCAGCAGGTAGTACTTATTCTACTTTTAGATATACTTTTTTGCGCGCTTGGTGTAACACAACCTTCTTATTCGAACGCTAAGGTAAGAATCGTGTTTCGGCTGCTCAGGTGACAGCCTTTTATACAAAAGTCACCACTTTCTCGAAATTTCCACCACCATCCAGAATGCGATTTCCGGTACCTTGAAGATACTACACTGATCCATCCAGAATGCGATTTCCGGTACCTTCTAGACACTACACTGATGCTCAAACTTTATTGTTTATAATACAGAAAACACACTTAGTGCCGCTAGTTGGTGTTATTTTTCTACGGTCAGTGATGCTAGCTAGTACAGAAACCACTCGAAATGCCGCTAGATGGTGTTATTTTTCTACGGTCAGTGATGCTAGCTAGTATCGTCTAATTTTTATTTCGAGAATTTTATGGCATAAAGCAAATTTCGCTACACTGCCCTCCGGTTAAACTTGTTCGTCCCGAACAAGAGTCTCTCCATCTCTAGTATAAGGTGCCAGCCTTTCGATGTGGACTACCTTTAATTTACCTTTGTTGCCGGGGTATTTTTGGATTCAATACACAACATCATTAATCCTTGTGACGATCCGGTAAGGTCCCTCCCACCTTTAATTTGCGTTGCTGATCCTTCAACAGCTTGCGCCTCCTTTTTCAATTCTTTTCTAGCCGCTTCTTTTGCCTCAATTTCACGTTTTCGTTGTTCCTCTTTTTCCGCGACATGTAATCTGGAACTACGCTTACTCCGTACTTTTTCTTGACAAGAACGACCGGTGAACTACACGGGCTTTCTGATGGTGCAATGACATTTTCTCGCGCCATATCCTCTATAAGGCCCATTACTTCCTCTCTCTTAGCGCGTGCTAGCCTCTTTTGAGGTTGACGAATTGGCTGAAAGTTACCTGTATCAATGCGATGCTTGACAACTGATGTTTGGCCATTATTTTCTCCTTTGGACGCAAATACCCGCCAATTCTTTTGCCGAAACCTTCTTGCTTTGTTTTTGTTCTGTGCAGACAACTCCTTCGTCCATTCTTTCGTCAATAAGGACGATAATTTTGTTAAAGTTGTACCTTTTGTGTTCTGCTGGTCATGCTGGTCAGCCGTAACTTTCTCACACTGCGCTGTTAGTTTACCTTTTTGCATCTATTTCGGCTCATTTGTTGGTTTCAAAATTGGTACCAGTATTTTGCTGTCAGCTCTTGTTTTTGCTGGGGTCTTTCCAATGATCAGGTCTATCTTTAAATCTTTCTTATCTGCTTTTACTACCCACAGATGGCTTGTCTCACAGTCTTCACTAGTTGTTTCTTCAGTGTTGGGTTCAACTCGACAGCGCTCACTTATGTAGACTCTTGCAGTTGTTAATTTTTGTCCACAGCCAATGTTTAATAGCAACTCTACATTGGCATACCTTAACGTATTTTTCTTAAGGTCCAAAGTGAACCCGTGTCGAATCATGAAGTCCACGCCAATGATAACCTCATCGGTGATGTTTGCAACAATAAAATCATGTTCCATAGTTTTGTTGCCAATAAGAATACTCGCTGTAAATTTTCCTACTATTTGCGCATTTTCTCCTGTCGCTGTTCTCAATTGGATCCCATTTAATGGCATTACTCGTCGTCTATTAAATAAATCTGTCCTCAGAATTGAGTGCGATGCGTCTGTATCCAAAGTTAGCTCACATGGTTTAAATTCAAATGTTCAACTGCCTCTTTTAAGATTCCACTGTGTTCAACTGTTCTATATAAACTGTGTTTCGGCTGCTCAGATGACAGCCTTTTATACTAAAGTCACCACTTTCACGAAATATCCACCACCATCCAGAATGTGATTTCCGGTACCTTCTAGATACTACACTGATATATCCAGAATGCGATTTCTGGTACCTTCTAGACACTACACTGATGCTCAATTTTTATCGTTTATAGCACAGAAAGCACACTAAATGCCACTAGATGGTGTTATTTTTCTACGGTCAGTGATGCTAGCTAGTACAAAAACCACTCGAAATACCGCTAGATGGTGTTATTTTTCTACGGTCAGTGATGCATCGTCTAGTTTTTATTTCGAGAATTTTATGGCATAAAGCAAATTTCGCTACAATATTAATCAAAATTTAAGAAAAATTAGTAGGTAATTTAGTAATTTAGAAACGGTTCGAGTGTCTATTAAAAATTACTAAGCGTAATATAAAAATTGCATCAAGCAGGCATTAATTTTTCGAATGCAAGTTTTTAATTTTACAAAGTAGATATTAAAATTTCTGCAATAATTTATTATATCTTAAAAGGACTCGTCTATTTTTTATAAAGTACATTCTAAAGTTTTTATGATGAAATAATAATAACTGAAATTGATTTTTAAAATTTTTTGTGTGTTGAACAAAATTGGGACGGCCAGCGAGTTTCTGTTGCCGCTTTCCCGACCCCGTCCCAATTCTCTTCAACACATTACTTCAAAGCCAATTAGTAAGAGTTTGGCAAGCCTTATATATTTATTTTTTTGCATGAACATGTTGAGAACTCAAATAGAGTACAAATTAAAAACAAAAGAGAAATAAAATTCAATATAATAAAAATTACTAATCTTGAAATAATTTTTCTATAACTACTTTTTAAAAATTATAAAGCGGGAATCATACATTACAATATGAAATATGTAAAAATTCTAATGTCGCAATTTATTGAAATTTTTTAGGTGATAATTAAAATGAAGAAATCAATTTTTAATATGCACTTATTAAAAAATTTAAAATGAAAATAATTACAAACTAGAATATTTGGTTTCAGATGTTAATTTTTATAATCTCCTATTAATTTTGAATAAAATTTGAGCTGGCGTTTTTTCCATGTATTTGTATTGAATGTATTATTATTATACAGAAGTTTAAGCAAAACTAAGACTAAGAATATGTTTTATGGCTTCCAACTGCTAAACTTTGTAAATTTTTGCAAATTTATTTTTCTTAAAGAAGTTTTCTTGTAACTGACCTTGAAGCGAAACTAATTCTTCAATGTTCTCAATGCTAATGCTATTTTTGAAAAACAGAAACTCCAAATTTTTCAAAAATGTGTTTATGACTGAATAGTTTTGGAGACAATAACAGCTAAACTTGAGATATTGAATTGCATAAAACTAAAATTGTAAATTTTTAGAATAAAACTTCAAGTTTCCGTGCATGCTGTTCATTCAAATTTTCACATATTTCCAAAATGCTTATATATTAATCTTAGTTGAAGATTTTTTGTCGATCTATGTATTAGTTTTTAAGAAATTTTGAACTTTTTTTTTTCCTTATGGCCGCTAATGTTACAGTGTGTGACGTAGCAATAGCAGTCGGTTTGCCACGCGTGATGGCATCGTTGGAATTTGTCTTCGCATTAGTGTTTATGAAGGATTTATTGCAATCCATTGAACCAGTAACGAAAGCCATTCAAAGCCGAGCGATTGGATATAAAGATTCTATGTCACTCATTAGACCTGTTTATACGATGCTTGAAAAAATTAGATCACAAAATAGTTTCGATAAATACTATTCTCTAATGACAGATCTGTTGGAAAAATTAAAGCCCACAGAATCAGTTTACGCCACAAATCATCCAATTCGGAATAGGCACCAGTCAAAAATCTTGAAATAGTCTTGTAGTGTAGAACATAAGTAAATAATTTAGTAAGAATAGACTCTTAGTTATATTAGAAATGAAATGTAAAAAGTGATTAATAAAATAGCAGCCGAAGCAACTCCACGTGTGTTCCGTTAGTTTTGTATAAGGTGATATATAACAAATTTGGCGACGAGAAATTAAAACCGCGTGAGCAAATAATTAAAAAGTTTTAAAAAAATAATAAAATAAATTTTAAGAAGCATTTTTGTTTGTAAAAACAATAAAGATATAAACCTTTTCAAGACACTTATGTATGTATATAAGTGTATGGACCCAGTGTGCCACACGGATCCGTTTCGGATTCGTTTAGGATCCGCTTCTTCGTCTTATTTATCCGAAACGGATTCCGATTCTGATACGATTCGGATGCGAAATCGGATTCGTATTTTGATAATAAAACGGATCCGTTTCGAATTCCGTTTCGGACTCGTTTTTCTAAATAAAATGGATTTTACTGTATCAAATAAACGCAATTAAAAAAAACTTTTTCTATTTTGATTATTTACTTTCCATCTATTTTTCTAATGCTTTTGTTGTTACTTATTGTTTATTAATGTAATTAATAAGTTTATAAAACTTCAAAGGAGAAGAGAAATTCCATTTTTTTTTTACCTGACACCCGATCACAGAATTGAACCTGCTGTCCTGCGTCATGCCACTGTTCAAAGATGCTCATCTTACCCAACTCAGCTACCGACTGCATTTTTAAGACCTACTAAAATGATATCGTTAAACTGCGCATGCAACAACCATTGTCTAATCAGGGAAGCTTCGGTTCAAATCCTGGCGACGACATAATTTTTTTTTTATTTAATTTAATTTTTTATTTTTTAATTTGAAAGTATTTAAAAAACAAAAAAAGAACTATATATACATATATTGAAAATGTCTTGAAAACTGACTTTTATATTAATAATTAAAAAAGAGTCCGGATCGAATCAGTTTTATTAAAAAAACGGATCCATAACGGACTCGTTATTTATTATTAACATAAAAGGCAGTTTTCAAGATATTTTCAATATATATATAGTTCTCTACTTCTTTTTTTGTTTTTTAAATACTTTTAAATTAAAAAATAAAATAATTAAAAATAATAAAAAAAAATTATGTCGTCGCCGGGATTTGAACCGAAGCTTCCCTGATTAGACAATGGTTGTTGCATGCGCAGTTTAACGACATCATTTTAGTATGTCTTAAAAAGAGTCCGTAACGGATCCGTTTTATTTACAAGAAACGACTTCGGAACGGATGCGACAAAACGGAATCCCATTTTTCGAGAGGAATTTCATACGAAAACGAATTCGAAACAGATCCGAACGGATCCGTTTTATTAACAAAAAAACCAATCCGAATTGGATCCGAATATGAAGTCCGTTCCGAGTTCAAAACGGATCCGACAACGCGGACGATTCTTCCCGCTGTTTGGAGGCGAATCACCCACGATTTCGCATCCGAATCGTATCAGAATCGGAATCTGGAACGGTTCCGTTTTATTTACAAAAACCGACTTCGGAACGGATCCATTTTGTTCACCAAAAAGGAGCCGGAACCGATCCGTATAAGAAGTCTGTTCCGAGTCCGTAACGGATCCGATTTAGTTTAAAAAAATGAGTCTGGCTCGCATCCGTTTTATTTTAAAAATCGAGTCGGTAACGGATCCGTTTTAGTTAAGAAAACGATTCCGTAACTTGTCTGCTTATGAAGTCCGTTTCGGATCCGCAACGGACCCGCATCCGTTTTTGTGCACATTGGGGAGTTGCAAAATTTTGACTTTGGTTGGACCAGACACTTACAAACGCATTTAATCGTGCGTGTTGCCAGAAAAGGCGACAGATAAAGGGTTCAAAGATTTGGTAAACGTAATTTTGCCACATTTTAAGCCAGTCAAAAATGTAATCGCTGAGCATTTTAAGTTTTACAATTGCTCCCAAAAATCAAACGAACAAATAGCAGATTACATAGTTAATCGAAAGTTGTTAGCGGTACCATGCGAATTAGCATAGTTTTTATCAGAAACACTACGAGACCGGTTGGTCTGTGGAGTGAAAAGCTTCAAACTAAACTTTTTTCAACATTAAATTTAACTTGGGAGACAGCATGTACGTTGGCTCAATCATTTGAACTAAATGATAAAGAGCAAAAAAATATGCAGAGGCAAATAGAATTACTCGAAATCCCCAGTATTCAAAGATGCAAAAATGTGCTAAGTGTACGGACATGTTTTAGTTGCGGAAAAAAAGGTTATTCAACAAAAGCGTGCTTCTCTCGCGTTAACCGAAATCCAAAATCAGTTCAAAAGTCATCAAAAAAATACCAAAAGTATCAGCAGGTAAATGAGCTAGATTACATGCTTGGAACGTTAAATTGGGTATCGAGCGTGGATGAACCTTTGTTGATGAATATATTGGTAAACGGGAGAAAATTGGTGACGGAGGTAAATAGCGGAGCGGTAGTGTCTGTGATTTCAAATTTTGATTATGAATTAAATTTTAAAAACGGTAAGTTAAATAATGTCAATTTTCCTCCTTTTCAGGTGTTAACAGGTGCAAAAGTAGAAGTGAGAGGAGAAATTTCAATGGCAGTGAACGACCAATATCAATTGAAACTAGTGGTCGTCAAAACAAACAAGAACTTAACACTGCTTATGGGTAGATGTTGGATGGACTCTCTCTTTCCTTGGTGGCGAAGCCAGTTTAGAATGTGCCGGAAGTTAATTGACCTATTTACAGTGAACACTTTTTGCCAAGCTAAGAAAATTTAAATCCAATTAAAAAGTTTACAGCGGAAATTTCTATAAAACCAAATTCACAGCCAAAGTTTTATAAACCGTACACAGTTCCAATGAGTTTAAGGAAGGCCGTCGAGTCTGAGTTAAATCGTATGTGCGAAGAAAAAATTATTCAGCCAGTTCGCAATAGCGACTGGGCTGCGCCTATTGCTTGCGTTTTAAAAAAAGATTAAAAAGTAAGAATCTGTGGTAATTTTAAAATTACAATAAACTCAGTTATTGAAATGGATGTATAGGGCGATGGTACCAGTAGTCGGCCACTTAACTTTTTTTTTAAGTTCAAATGGCTAGCAAAAATCGGTTATTAAGGTAATTTGTAAGGAATTGTGTGCTTCTGAATGCCTGATTTATGTAGTTTTGAAAAATATCATTTTTATTAAATTTATTAACTTATACGTTTTTTTCGTTGAAAAATGAGAAAAACGTGATTCTTGAGTAGTCGACCACCTCTTCTCCCAAGGTCGGCCAAAAAAGTTCTGGTAGTCGGCCACTACTTTTTTGTTTCGTTTGTTTTGTTTTGTTTATGTCAATTTGTTGAAATACATATAAAATTAGGATAGAGGACATTTTCTTAGGAGATTTTTATAGGTTTCAACTAAGATAGTGGCATTCGGCGTAGCGTAATTTCTTAAGCTATCCGATGCCATAAGGATCACGAGTGTAAATTTCTTTGAGATACGCCCATTTCGCTTCTGAGGGCAGTATAGCTGTTGCAATATCTGAAGAGAATCTGGTCAATTCACCAGTGTCATCTATAATGTCGGTGCCAGTAATAGTTGTGTTTGAGTCAGTTCTTAGCTTGCTCAAACTTTTTTATAACATCCAGTATAAGGTCAAAATCAATATTTATTTCTATCAGCCTTCCTTGACCAATGCTAAAACTTTTTTCAACAGAAATTGACTTCAGCAAGATAGTTTTTGCAGATTTTCGAGATCATTCTGAATGCATTTGGTGTAATCAATAAACTTTGCGTCAATTGGGTAGATTTCACATGTCCTAAAGGCATTTTTAATTGTCTGTGTACAATCGGAACTATCCAAAACTAACTTTAAAATTACACAAAAGCTTACTTTCGTAACCGCTTTTCCTTCTTTAACTGGTACTTTTCGCCATTGACTAATAGTATTAGATGACTTTTGTGATCAAAGCCTAAGTCGGTCAACCACTTAACAAGACGTTTTTTATTTCAGTTAAGCTTACAACAGTCTGTGGCCCTATTCTTCTAGCAGGCCCGTACCTACCATAGGGGCTAGGGGGGCTTAGCCCCTCCTAGCGCTTCATTAGCCCCCCTAGCACTTCATTTGCCCCCCTAGCGCTTCATTTGCCATTAGCGTTTCATTTGCTCTTCACGCGTTTTTTAGGAAAACTTCAAAAACAAAAGCAATTAGAAAATTATATTTATAGTTTATACTACTTAGGTTTAAAGTTTATTTTTTTAAAACAATAACAATTTAAAATAGCTGTACTCTGCGATCTTTCAGGGCATTGAATCTTTTTAAAACCATGTCTATATCTATAGACTCAAGACGTTTGTGCTCGAAAGCCAGGAACGATAAATTATTCAGCCTATCAGTCAACATGCCTATTCGTTGTGGCCGTATAAGGAGTGCGTCATAAGAAATTAGTGCACACGTTTTTGCTTATAACTTCTTTCATAAAAAAAAAATAAATTATTTTGATTATTAGCTTAGAAAAAAAGCTTAGAAAATCATGTCAAATACTACTTTGCATTGTCATCTATTATTTTGCGAAGACATGAGCAGGAAAATAGAAATGCGTGAAAAAAATTTAAGTTTTTTTTTAAATAACCTGTAATATACCTTCAAAAGATTATGCTAAAGTTAGCATAAAAATCGGTATCTTGCGCAATGAAAAATTTTAAAGCAGACGTTAGCATGAATCAAAAGCAGCGAACGCGCTGGAAAAGGGGTTGTGGTGATCATAATAACGCAAAGAAGGTCGTAACCATGTTGAAGAGAGTCCCAACCTTCCAGGAAGAAAAACCGCTCAGCTAACAGATTTCTCCGAGTCATTTGTACGAAAAGTGAAAGGGGAGGCTAGGCTAAAGTCCTACAAAGTTCAGAAAGTGCCGAATCGGAATGCTGAAAAGAATTTCGAAGCAAAAATACGCGCTCAAAAACTGAGAAAAGATTTTGTGTCCAAATTCGAATGTTGCATTATGGATGACGAAATGTTCGTTCTCTCCGACATTTTTCAGTTTCCTGGCCAAGAATTTTATTTTGCCAACGCTAGGGGACATGTCCCAAAAAATTTAAAACACAAAATAAATAAAAAATTTCCCAGAAAATTTCTTGTTTGGTGACCAATTTGCAGTTGTGGTGAAAGAAGCCAAAATTTCGTGACCAGAGGCACAATCAACATCGAAATCTCCATCATGGAATGCTTTAAAAGAGGTTCCAACAATTTGTAAGAGATCATTGGGTATCTTGCTTTTATTGGCCTGATCTTGCTTCATTTCACTACAGTAAAACGGCTCTTGAGTGGTATCAGTAAAATAACATTACTTTCGTTCCTAGAGAAGCGAACCCACCCAATTGCCCTGAACTCCTGCCAATCGAGAGATATTGGGTTCTAGTGAAGAGCCAATTAAAGGCAACAAAAGGGAAATGCAAGGACATAACTCCTTTTAGACGCAAGCGGTGCGCGTCAAGCCAAAAAATCCAAAAAAATACCATCAAAGCACTAATAGTAGGTGTCCCAGAGAAAGTCAAAAATTTTACGCTTCAAAATTTATATTTTTTTTTTACTATTATTTTCTACATTTGAATTAAATTTCCGTTAAAAAAATATTATCTTTTTGAAAATTGAATCTGAGGTTATTGAGATATATTTATTTTTCAATGCACTAATTTCTTACGACACACTCCTTAATTCGTGTTCATGCCGAAAATGACGATTCGCATACTTCCGTTCCAGACGGGAAAGTTTCGATGGTTGCAAAAATATTGTACACTTTTTCCATTACTTGATGGACCTTATACAGCTCCGTCAGCACCACCGTCTTAATTTTTATTTGTTCCGGCTTTTTAAATTTGTTTAATTGATCATTCTCCGAACGAATTCTATCTATATATTCTTTGGCAATTTTGAGCTCAATTTCACTTGGTAACTGGATGCCCGAATCGCCCAATGGGTGCAGCTTTTCCAATTCCATTTCATCAGCTGTATCGATAGCTGTGAGAATGCCATTGATTGTAACAAAGCGATTGGTCATTTCAATTAATACGATATCGATTGTTTCGTAGAATGTTGATTTCAACATGATGATCGATTCGCTTCGTTCACCCAGTGTTTCTTCAACAACTGACTCTTTCAGCATTTTTGACAGCAGCCTATTCCGAATTGGACGATTTCAGGCGTGAGCTGATTCTGTGGGCTTTAATTGTTCCAACAGATCTATCGTTTGAAAATAGTATTGATCGGAACTATTTTGTGATCTCATTTTTTCAAGCATTACAAAAACTGCTCTAATGAGTGGCATAGCATCTTTGTATCCCATTGCTCGGCCTTGAATCGCTTTCGTTACTGGTTCAATCGATTGCAATAAATCCTTCATATACACTAATGTGAAGACAAATTCTAACGATACCATCACGTGTGACAAACCGACTGCTATTGCTACGTTATCACCATCGAATCGTTCGCCAACCATTTGAGGCAAAGTATTCATAATATGGATATAGTTTTCAAAGATGGATTTAGAAGCACGTAACGAGTTTCGATTAATTTCAAAATGGAATGGTCTTCATAATGTTGTTGTACTTTGTGGCAACGGAAAAATTTCGCAATATGTTTTGCCCGAAAATATTAAAATACGCATTAAGCACACTAGATATTCATATAGTTTACACAAAAAATAATCTTATTTCTCAAATACTTTTTTCTATGTATTTTGGGGCGTAGATTCCTTTCATTCCATCATTTGTTTTCTTCTTAAGAATCGTTTTCGAGATATCCACTAAAAAAATATACATATGTATATACATACATATATAATTAAAAAATAAAAAAAAAACAAATATGCACCGTCTCAAAAGTCCAAGCCTAAATTTAACAGCACTGTTGGATTTATCTTTTATAGGGAACAATTGAACATATAAGACAATAGAATATCTTTTACGAATTAGTTCCTTATTTAATTACATAGTCAATGGGCTATATGCGGGAATGCATGAAAATATGGAAATTACCCATTTTCATTGATTTTAGAATAGCACTCACAGATTTTGTCTGACTTGGACAAAATTACACTTCAAATATTTGTAAAATAATATTTTTGTGTTCAAATGGAGTAATTGAAATTTAGTGACTTTTAAAAAAGACCAAAAAAGTAGCTTTTTGTGAACTTTGATCGCTTGTAACTCCATCCAAAATTTTTAAAAAAAAACGTTATATATAGTAAAATTTTTTGTGCCCCCCCAAGCAAAGTCGGGTAGGTACGGGCCTGTCTTCTAGGCTTTTCAACAATTCTGCCAGAGATTCTGTATTGCAAAGTGGCTCTAGGGACCAAATGCTGCGGCAGCTATTCTTATTCACCTTGATCGATTCGAATTTTCTCCAAAGCTGGGGCCATATATCAATCATCAGTCTATACTGATGAAAAGCATGTCTTTTTACTAAATCACTTATTTTTCAATGATTTTAGTCCTAGTCACAAGCATTAATTCATTACTAGGTACCTACTTTATATGTTTTAACATCAATGGCCGACTACTGAAATTATGAAAAAGATAAAAAAATTATATTCTTCAGTAGTCGGCCAAGGGTGGCCGAGCTTAGATTTTCACAAAATATTGTCTTCTATGGTCGGCCTCCTCTGTAATTATTTATCAACAGATATTTTTTACATTTTTAGTCAAAAAATAGTTGACATAGACTATTAATTACTTAAAACCGAAAGTTCACTTAATTTCAATACTTTACAAAATTTTTTTTTGTTTTCCGACATCACTTATAGTCGCATTTTTTCACTCGTTTTTGACGCTCTCAAAGTCCTCCCGCAAACTAACATTTTTAACGCAGAGAGTAACAGCTTGATTGTACCAATTTTTTGCTAACTACTGGGGGTGGCCGACCTTAGGTGCCATCACCCTATACACTACCTTTAATTGATGATATTTTAACGAGCATGAGGAGATACTGGTGTTTTTGCTTATTAGATTTGAGTAAAGCATATCTTCAATTGTCTGTAGGTCAGAGTTCCAAAGCTTTATTGACTGTAAACACGCAGATGGGTTTATTTCAATTTTGCCGTTTGCCTTTTGGTGTTGCGACAGCGCCCATGCTCTTTCAAAGAGTAATGGACCAAATTGTGCGAGTGCTGAAGGGCATATCAGTTTATCTAGACCAGCGATTTTTAAACTGTGGTCCGCGGACCCATGGGGGTCCGCGAAACTATTCCAGGGGTCAGCGAAACAATTTTGACATCAATAATTTTACATCATCAAACTTTTCGCTTTATTCAAATAACTCATTTATTAAAAATTCTACATGGCCATGACTTTTTGATTGATTGCACATATTTTTAAAAAACAAAGTGTGCATTTACTTTTGCTCAAAATCTGAATACCCAGCACCAAACAGTTTCCACTCTTCGCACTGTTTGACAACATAATCAGTTTTTATAAATTTCATTTTGAACCTACAAGGTGCAGGTTTAAATAAATTTATAGTTGAAGATAAAATAGTAGCGATTATAAAAAAAAAAAACGAATTATGGTCAAAACACATTCAAAATATGTGTATGAGTCTTTTCCAAAACTCAGCGATTTTATAGAATTTTCTAATAAAGATCTCGATAATGACAGGCGGCTGCGTTTTGTCGAATACTTAACCCATTAAGAGCCAAGACCTTTTAAAATCAAAAATCATCGACTATGTGAATTTCGTTTTTATGAAAATGACATAAAGTGCTTTTAAAATTTGAAAAAAATAAAAAAAAATTTCAATCAGTAGGTTTTTGAGCCTGTTCCCAAACTGGGACAACGGCAGAATATATGAGCATTCTTTAAATTTTTTGTAATTTTTTTTATTCAACTCGTTAAAACTTTGATAACTCAAGTGTTTTGCTTCGCAAATCAAGCGCAAACTTTTAAAATTTTTACACAAAACGCTTCCAACGAAGACTAATGAACACTGATTTTTTCAAAATACGCTAAATCGACGATGAAGTATCAAAACAAAGCAAAATATTAAAAAAAGTTTAGTCGTTTTCCCTTCATTGTTTATGTGGATAAATTTTGCAAATTTTTTTTTTGGTTGAATTTACAGCTATTTGAATGTGCTGTACCCAAGCAGGTACAGTGGCTAGGAATGGGTTAATGCCTCTAAAAAGCAACTTCCGGAAGTATTTACCCTGTCCTGATTCTGACAACGACTGGATCAGGGATCCATTCAACACAGATGTTATAGTAATGCTAAGCATTTGCATTTGCAAATAAGGCCCTCCAAAAGTTGATTCCATGTATTTGTGTGAACAGACTTTTTTGGTACTAATATATATAAAATCAAAGTATAGAAACCAGCTTAATGTAGAAGCAGACCTGAGAATAAAACTTTCGAATATAGAGCTCGAAATTGTAAATTTGGTTTCAAGAAAACAACATCATCCATCTCATTATGTAAAAACTTCTACACGAGAAAATATAACAAAATTTGCTTATAAAATAAACAAGAGTCACCAAAAAAATAATTTTCATTATAAGCTTTATTATTATTATTATATTCTTTATTAAAAAAGATATAAAAAAAAACAATTTATTTTCTAAGCTTTATTTTGACCAAGAAATATTTGTCTGAGTTTAATGTACATTTTTTAACTTGAAACTTTTTTAATTCTCTTACTTCTCCACAATTTTTATTCATTTTGTATTTTAATTACATGAAAATCCTAATAAAAAATGTTTGCCTCTATAAATGCTAAATACAGAGAGATATATGGTATAAGTATCAATATTTATTAGAAAGTAGTGTCTGCAGGCTTGTCAACTTTTGGATCTTCAAAAACCGGTCATAAATAGTGTTGAAAAGACCTTTAAAAACCGAAAAAATTAAAGCAAAATAAAAATACTTCGTTCTTAATCTCGTCAGATAACCGGACATTTTATGTCTGGTTGAGTTTGACAACGGTTAGCAAACCTGAGTGTCTTTGTCATTACTAAGCCAGAAATTAAGCTAAGAACGACGTGAAATGTCTAGGGTTAGGAAGGGGTCCGCAAAAAAAAATTAGCTCGATAAGGGGTTCTCGGACCACATAAGTTTAAGAACCCCTGATCTAGACGATATTCTTGTAGCAGGTGTTAACCGTGAAGACTGCAAGCATAATCTGTTTGGCGTATTACGTAGATTAGAGGAGTTAAAATTAATTGGAAAAAGTGCAAACTTTTAATAAATGAGTTAATTTAGGTCACACTCTTACCCCCGAAGGAATAAAACCTTCAAAGTCAAAGTAAGATGCTATTAGATTAGCACCAGAACCTCAAAATATTGAGAAGCTCCAAAGTTTTTTAGGGCTAATAAATTATTATTCAAAGTTTCTGCCAAATAGTTCCACAGTACTGGTACCGTTGTACAATTTGTTACGCAAAAACATAAAGTGGAATTGGGATCAACATTGTGCAAAAGCGTTTGTTGATTGTAAAGATTTATTAACTGAAAACAATTTACTAGTACATTTTGACCCCACCAAACAAATTTTTATTGCATGTGACGCTTCTCCCTAGGAGCAATCCTGAGCTTTATCGATGATGGTCTAGAAAAACCTTGCTACATGGTTTCAACAACTTTAAGTAGTGCAGAAAAAAATTATTTTCAGATTCATCAGGAAGCATTAGCAGTAGTATTTGCAATAAAAAGGTTTCACAAGTTTGTAAATGGTTATTGGTTTACGCTGTGTACCGATCAGAGAACTGCAGTGAGCATTCATGAATCTGTTGAAACTTTCAGCTGATTCACACAGATTCACGCTCACAGAAAATTTTGTGAAACTGAATGGTATTCAGTCTCATGGCGTAGTCTGTGAATGCGAGTGTGATTCACAATCACTTCTAGTGAATGCCGTTTCATTTCGTTTGCTTTCGTATGAATATATGAGTGTTGCGTTCATGAAACGCGGTCGTAGAAAAAAATTTGTGTATGTGGGGAAAGGTCGAAATGAACTTTGGACATCACTTTGGGTGGCTCCGGACTCTGGAAGGACCCTCTCGACCCATTTTTGGAGATTTTTTTTTTGCTTCAATCGATAGGGAAATTTCAAAATTAAAGCCATTTTCGGAAAATTTTTTTTTTGCTCCAATCGAAGGGGAAAGGTCGAAAATGGACTTTGAACATCACTTGGGGTACTTCCGGACCCTGGAAAGGACAGTTTTTAACCCATTTTCGGAAATTTTTTTTTTTGCTCCAATCGATGGGGAAAGGTCGAAAATGGATTTTGAACATCACTTAGAGTACCTCCGGACCCTGAAAAGGACCGATTTTGACCCATTTTGGAAACATTTTTTTTTGTTCCAATCGAAGGGGAAAGGTCGAAAATGGTCTTTGCACATCACATCACATCCTGGAAAGAACCGTTTTTGACCCGAAAATGTGTCAACGGGTTATAGTACCCTTTTTTGACCCATTTTCGGAATAAAAAATTTGTTTTTTCAAACGAACCCGTACACGTTTTTGACCCATTTTCGGGTCAAAAATGGTTCTTTCCAGGGTCCGGAGGTACTCTAAGTGATGTTTACAATCCATTTTAGACCTTTCCCTATCGATTGGAGCAAAAAAACAAAATTTCCGAAAATGGGTCAAAAACGGTTGTTTCCAGTGTCCGGAAGTACTCCAAGTAATGTTCAAAATCCATTTTCGACATTTCCCCTTCGATTGGAGCAAAAAAAAATCTTGCCAAAAACGGGTCAAAAACGGTTCTTTCCCGGGTCCGGAGGTACTCTAAGTAATTTTCAAAATCCATTTTCGACCTTTCCTCATTGGTTGGAGCAAAAAAAATTTACCGAAAATGGGTTAAAAACGGTCCTTTCCAGGGTCCGGAGGTACTTCAAGTGATGTTCAAAATCCATTTTCAACCTTTCTCCATCGATTGAAGCAAAAAAAAATTTCTGAAAATGGGTTAAAAACGGTCCTTCCAGGGTCCAGAGGTACTCCAAGTGATGTTCAAAATCCATTTTCGACCTTTCCCCATCGATTGAAGCAAAAAAAATTTTCTGAAAATGGGTCAAAAACGGTCCTTTCCAGGATCTGGAGATACTCCAAGTGATGTCTACAGTCCATTTTCGACCTTTCCCCATCGATTGGAACAGAAAAAACTTTTCCGAAAATGGGTCAAAAACAGGTACCATGGTCAGGGGACCCATTTTCGGTTCAAAATCGGTTCTATCCAGAGTCCGGAGCCTCCCAAAGTGATGTCCAAAGACCATTTTCGAACTTTCCCTATCGATTGGAGCAAAAAAAACTTTTTTTTTCTTGACACAATTGAAGTTAAGTTGCTCAAGCCATTCACTGCTTCATGAATGCTGACGGCATGTGAGTGAGCTTTTCAGGCATTCACATTCATGAGACTAGAGCTATTAAGCAGCTCACATTCATGAGCAGCATACTATCTACGCATTCACTATTAGTGAGCGCAACTCAGATTCACACTCATTATTGAATGCACACTCACGTCTCATATTTTTGGAAGTGGCTCATAACCCTCAATGCAGTTCTCTGATACCGATCATCAACCACTCGAAAAACTTTTAGGTGATCAAAAGGCTTTAGCAAATATTGTTTCCGTGCGTTTTCATAGAAAATCTAAACATACATTTTTTTAACTCTGATGAAAGTATTCCTCTTACACTACAACAAATTAGTGATTTTACTAGAAAAGATCCTATTTTGAAATTAGTATGGGAAATGATTTTTAAAAATAAATGGCCGTCTTCAGCAAAGACTGACAAATATTTATGACCATATTACAGCTGTAGGTTGTCATTAGAAATTAAGCAAGACTGTTTGTTTTACGGGGATCGGTTGGTAATACCAACAATTTTCCGGGAAAAAATACTGATTTTGTTCCACGACTCCCACGCACGGAAAAAACACCAACTCAAATTTTATTAAAAATTAATAGGAGATTATAAAAATTAAAATCTGAAAACAAATATTACTTTTTTATAGTAATAAATAGAAAATCCTTATTAAAAATTCTATTCTAGTTTGTAAATATTTTCATTTTACATTTTTTAATAAGTGCATATTAAAAATTATTTTCTTCATTTTAATTATCACCTAAAAACTTTGAAATTTTACAAAGAATTTATTAAATTTTAATAAATTGCCACATTAGAATTTTTATATATTTCATATTGTAATATATGATTCCCGCTTTATAATTTTTAAAAAGTAGTTATAGAAAAATTATTTCAAGATTATTAATTTTTATTATATTGAATTTTATTTCTCTTTTGTGTTTAATTTGTACTCTGTTTGAGTTCTTAACATGTTCATGCAAAAAAATAAATATATAAGGCTTGCCAAACTCTTACTAATTGGCTTTGAAGTAATGTGTTGAACAGAATTGGGACGGGGTCGGGAAAGCGGCAACGGAAACTCGCTGGCTGCCCTAATTTTGTTCAACACACCAAAAAATTTAAAAATAAATTTCAGTTATTATTATTTCATCATAAAAACTTTATAATGTACTTTTTAAAAAATAGTACAGTCCTTTTAAAATATAATAAATTATTGCAGAAATTTTAAAATCTACTTTGTAAAAATTAAAAACTTGCATTCGAAAAATTAATGCCTGCTTGATGCAATTTTTATATTACGCTTAGTAATTTTTAATAGACACTCGAACCGTTTCTAAATTACTAAATTACCTACTAATTTTTCTTAAATTTTCATTAATATTTACAATAATTTCGAGTTGGTGTTTTTTCCGTGCGTAGGAATAGTTAGAATGAAGCTTTTGGCTCGTGGTTTAGTATGGTGGCCAGCAATCGACAGGGAAATCGAGAAATATGTTTTGTCTTGTGCATTATGTTAAAAAATTCAAAACAAGGTAAAGGACTGCCCAAATTTCACTTGGCCACCAACCACTTAACCGTTTGAAAGAGTACATGTTGACTTATTTCAATTTCAAGATGTTGATTTTTTAATTGCAGTCGACGATTATTCGAAATGATTTGATGTCCAGATTTTGTCGAAAACTGCCACAATTGACATTATTGAAAAATTAAAGATATTTTTTGCAAACTTCGGGTTTTGTACTATGTTAGTAAGTGACAATGGTCCACAATTCCGAAGAATTCGGTATTTTCCTTAAAGCAAATGGCATAAAGCAGCTATTTAGATTAGCTTATCATCCTCCCAATAATGGTTTGGCAGAAAGAGGCGTTCAAAGAATTAAAAAAAGTTTTAAGGCAGGTTTATTATCAAGTAGGGAGAGAGGACTTTCTTGCAGAACAAAGTGCTAAATTTTTTATTTAAAAATCGAAGTACACCTTTGACTGTCACTGGAGTTTGTCCGAGTGAAATGGTATTTGCTTATAAGCCTAAAACATTAATAAGTTATATTACATTTGAACATAAAACACAAAATAAAAATAAAACCGAGGTAACAGATTATAAAGTCAAAAAAGCAGAGTAATATGAAAACTTTCAGAAAAATTGTAAGTTTGAAACTTTTCACTTGAAAGTAAGAGAAAATATTTTATATATGAATCCTGACGATAAAAATTATGCCAAATGGATACCTGGTTTTGTTTGTAAACGATTAAGTAATGTATTGTATTTAATTGAAGTAAATAAGAGGCGAAGAGTTGCCCACAGAAATCAACTGAAAGTAAAGGTTAAAGATATTTTTGTACCAATCAACCAAGAAAAAAGTATTGTAAATCGAAGTAAAAGTGAAGACGGAAAATTGTTTAATAATAAAGATAAGTTAACAAACGTTGAAAATAGCTTAAGTGCTGAAGAAATTAATATCAAAAGTAGATTAAGGAAAAAATATCCAGTAAACTATAAAACTTAAGCTTTTAATTAACAAATCATATTATTGGCTAACGAATTTAATTTTTTTTATGTTTAAAAATGAAATATAATCGTATTTTCTTCTAAAAAGGAGGGAAATGTAGTGTAGAACATAAGTAAATAATTTAGTAAGTATAGACTCTAAGTTATATCAGAAATGAAATGTAAAAAGTGCTTAATAAAATAGCAGCCGAAGCAACTCCACGTGTGTTCCGTTACTTTTGTGTAAGGTGATATATAACAAGCCTGTTGTTGAAGAAACACTGGGTGAACGAGGCGAATTGACCATCATGCTGAAATCAACATTCTACGAAACAATCGATATCGTAATAATTGAAATGACCAATCGTTTTATTACAAACAATGGCATTCTCACAGCTATCGATACAGCTGATGAAATGGATTTGGAAAAGCTGCACCTATTGTCTGATTTGAGCTTCCAATCACCAAGTGAAATTGAGCTCAAAATTACCAAAAAGTACATAGATGGAATTTGTTCGAAGAATGAACAATCAAACAAATTGAAAAAGCCGGAAGAAAAAAAATGTAAGACGGTGGTGCTGACCGAGCTGTGTAAGGTGCGTCAAGGAATGGAAAAAGTGTACAATCTTTTTGCAACCATCGAAGCTTTCGGCGTTGCATCATACCGCCCAAAACCATAACTCCCAAATCCAGTTCAGACATAACACCCAAAATATGGCACAAAGCCCAAATTTTAGGAAATTTATGACACAAGACCCAAATGAAAACAAAAAAAAGCCTAAATTTCTTCTGAAGAAATTTTTGTTGGCAAATTTGGTAACTACGACTTTCAATTTGGGCCCTATGACTTCCAGTTTAGATGTTATGACGTCAGCGACTCAATATGTTTTATAAGAAATTACAATGGCTAGCGAAGTCGGTGTTGGGTTCATTACAAACTGAACCGCTGTTGACTATATATTATAGCTTCGCCAGCCACAGTAATTCTACAAAAAAGTTAGGGTAAGTGGGCGGCGGTTTTACATCTTCCAGTATGTTCAACACCGGTTTCGTAAAATACAAAAAATTTTTTGATTCGGGCAATGTGCCCTCTTATTTGGGTGTTATAAACTTTTTTCCAAAGTTCTGGGCAATATGACTATAGTTGGGTGTAATGACATTCCTCCATTTGGGCATTGTGACAAATGGATGGTGGTATAACACCCAAAAATGTCATAGAGACAAAAATTTAAATCGAAAATGTCACAATGCCCAAACAATTTCGGAACAATTTATATGGAAAATGTTTGGGCGTTTTGTCTTAACCGAATTTGGTCGTTATGGTTTTGGGTGTTATGATGCAACGCCAAACTTTCCCTTCTGGGTCGTAAGTATGCGAATCATAATTTTCGGCATTAACACGAATCATGCGGCCACAACGGATAGGCATGTTGAGTGATAGATTGAATAATTTATCGTCTTGAGTCTATAGATCTAGACATGGTTTTGGAAAGATTCAATACACTGAAAGATCGCAGAGTACAGTTATTTTTACAGGTATTTAGAAAGATTCGTGTTGCTGAAGATGGGTTGTCAACATCCCGAAATGCATCAAATTTGATAAAATTTAATTTTAAATAAAGATTAATTATAAATGTGTGAACTCAAGATAAGTTGTTTACTTATTTGTAATTTAATTAATTGCTTTTGTTTTTGATTTTTTCTTGAGTTTTCCTAAAAAACGCGTGAGAAGCAAATGAGGCGCGTGAGGCGAATATTATTCCACAATTGCTTTGGCATTAGGTTAGTGTTAAGTTTGCTACTAAAAAAATTATTTTAATCCTGCCTCAGCATACAAGCTACTTCATTACGGGCTCTACATACGAAAAGGGTCCCAGTTTTCTGGAGTACGATATTTTCTCCATTTAGTTTGCATTTTATTTCGTTTTTTGATAGTAGCCAAAAATCGATTTGTCAACCATGGGCAACTGTGATTCAAGGAACGAACTGTGCGTATGGGTACTTGGTGGTCAAAAACAAGGTTCACATTGCTCATAAATACACTCAGTTTATCATCAACCGATTCATAACACCAGACATTGTTCCAACATATCATTGATAACTCAGTGTTCAAAGCATTCAGATCTACTGAATCAAAGTCCCGAAATGTAAAGCTTAACGGAAGGGGGAAAAAAATCAAGCAGCAAAAAATTAAATCATGGTCGGACAGGAAAAACAACTGATCAAATTTTACAACACGGGACATATCAGACACCAGAAACACATCTAAGAGGCTTGGTGTAGAATTATTAGAAAAACGTGTAGAGAAACTTGAATTAATACGTTGAAACCCACAAGATGTGAAATTATGGTAAAAATTTTCTGTAACATTATCGTTTAACATTAGATTCACATTGAAATCAACGGAAACATTCAAAAAGTCACAGTCGGTAAGCCTTTTACTGAGGTCAGTAAAAAAGGAATCGAGACAGAAATTTCTACTGGGGTTGGTGACACATGAGAGTAAGATTTTAACGATTCTGTCACTGATCTCAACTTTTAAAAACTCATAAAATCATCACTGTTATTGACAAACGGAACATTTAAACTAGATCTATGGTATATCGCGACACCACCACCCATTCTACCGCATCTATCACTTCTATACAACTTAAAGTCATCAAAATCATATTGAGAATCAATTACGTCACACTTAAACCACGTTTCAGTAACACATATTACATCTACGGACGAATTATCAAAAATGTATTTAGCACAGTCCAATTTCAGACTATTTAAGCTCCTGGCATTAAAATGAACAACTTTTAACCCCTCATGTGAATGTGGAGAAATTTCTATTTGTTTGGATGAATGTATATGGTGGAACCTGCAGAGTGAAGCCATGTTGAAAATGCGAAACTCAAAGTCTTGAGAATAAAAAATTCGTTGACTCGAAAAGTTAACGATTTTTTTATGTATGATATGAAAAGAAGAAAATAAATTAGGAGTTAGGTTTTGTAAGAACTTTATTGGGACAATTTCAGTGTCTTACCCTGTTGCTAGCTAAATTCACAAGAATGATAAAAGATTTTCTTACCTTACGAAGAAGCTTAAGACTAATAAAATTACAATAACTACTAACTAATACCTCACAAAATGAAATCCGTATAACGATTATACAAAATTAGCGAGTAGCGACATGCATATGCCTAAAATTATGCAATAGTGACAGCCAGTCTTACTCAAGCAGTTTGATCAGTATTTAAGAAGTAGAACTGCTCTCATTCTTTGCTCTGTGTTCATGGCAAGAAACTTTGAACAATACCGTAGGGCGTGATTCTTTTTACAAACCCTGCATTGAAATGATTTATGTCTGTACGCAGTTAACTTGGCGACTGTGCCATGATGCTTTTTGTTGTAGTTAGGACTCATATTGTGACTGAATTATAAAATTTAAATTTATTTAGATAGAATGAAGGAAATTATGGATAGATAAGTTTCTAAATATTATTTCTTAGGCTGGTGGCAGAACGACCAATTTTACAATAGGCCGTTTTATGACACCTCGGATAGTGCGTATGTCATCAACTCGAACACGGCGGTGATGACCGATATAAACTTTATTTACCCTACCTAGGCGCCATTCATTAGGAGGAAGATTATCTTCGCGCACGACAACCATAGCGTTAACGTCGATATTTTCCTGTGGATTTTTCCACTTGCTACGTTTGTAGAGCTCTTTGAGGTACCTAAGTATTCATTTTTAAACTGTGCGCAGAGGGATTGTTGAAAAGCTTTAAGTCTTTGCCACCGGTTAATTATTAAAACTGCCTAATCTTGAATTTTAGGTTCACTGGGGGCCAAAAGTGGACCTCCAATAAGAAAATGCCCTGGAGTCAAAGCAGGCGGATCATCCGGATTGTCTGACATTGGCGCAAGTGCGTTTTGAAACTGTTTACTCCAGCTTCCCACAAACCACCCATGTGAGGAGAGCCAGGTGGAATAAAGTTCCAAGAAATGTTCTGGTGACGGAAATTGGAGCATATGTCTGACCTCAAAGCTTGAATGAAATCGCGAGCCAATTCTTTGGAGGCACCAACGAATGTTTTACCATTATCTGAATGCAGATGAGTAGGACACCCACGCCTAGCTACAAATCTGTTGAACGCTGCTAAAAAGGCTGGAGTCAAAATGGTGCTCGTAGCTTCTAAATGTATGGCCTTTGTGGAGAAGCACACAAATACACATACATACCCTTTCGTGATTAGACACGCCCTTCCTGTATAATTTTTAATTTCGAATGGACCAGCAAAGTCCAGTCCGGTATGCTCAAAAGTGCGATTCAAAGTAATGCGTTCTTGAGGCAAAACACCCATTATTTGAGATCTAACTCTTTGTTTATAAAGGACACATGTTTTGCACTTATCTACGGTAGTCTTTATAAGATCTTTGACCTTAGGAATCCAGTATTGCAGACGAACCAATAGTAACACTAGTTGATTTCCACCGTGCAAGGAAATCTTATGCGTAAACTTGACAAGGAGCCGATAGTATGGAACAATAATAGGATGCCGCTCGTCATATGATAAGGCAGGAGATTCTACCAGTCTACCACACACTCTGAAAATACTTTGTTCTTCTAGCATTGGATTTAGGTTTAACAAGCTGCTAGACGATGAAAGTGCTTCTTTTTGTTGCAGAGCCTTGTCCTCATTAGGATATGCAATATTTTGACTCAAAATTATGAGATGAGTTTTGATAGCTTTGACCTCAGAATGAATATAATAAGTTGAGGAATATTTGTGAAAAAACAAAAGTGACTGGGAATGGGCTTTGCTTCAAGCTCAGTCTCAATAATTTGTCTTGGATGTGAATTTGGCCAGTGGCTTGGATCAAGTCTAAGCCAATTAGGACCGTACCACCATAAATCGTTATTTATGAGATCCTGAGGACTAAAGTCTGCTGGATTGGATTCGGAATTGACATGAAACCAGTCTACTAAATTAACGCTTTGCGTAATTTTGGATACGCGATTGGCTACGAAAGTTTTCCACTGGCATGGTGGCTTTTGCAACCAAGCCAATTCAATTGTGAAATCTGTCCCACAAAACAATTTGGATTTTAGAAGGTTGAATTGTGATATTATCGAATCAACCATGTCGGCTAATAAAACGGCACAGCATAGCTGAAGCCGTGGAATTGAAATAATTTTTACTGGTGCAACTTTAGTTTTTGCATCCAGTAAATGAGTCGAAATATCACCCGTTTTTGGAACAATGCGAGCATATAAGCAGGCTGCATATGCTTTTTCCGACGCATCGCAAAAAGCATGGATTTGAATTTCACAGTCAGGAGTAAAATCAATCCACCTAGGAATTCGAATTTGATTTATGGAAGAATAATTTGTAAAAAAAAATTATACCAAGTCTGTAAGCATTTCTCAGGAAGCTTTTCATCCCAACTAATTTTTTCTAACCATATACCTTGCATAAAAATTTTAGCTATAACTATCCAGCTCGCTGGATCAAACAGTTTTGCAGTTTGCGAAAGGACTTCGCGTTTCGTGAACTCAGCTTTAAGTTCCAAAGGCTTGGCAGAAAAATAGAAATAATCAGCGCTGGCATTCCAACGCACACCCAATGTTTTCGCGTTACTGCTTGAATCGAGCTCTAAAAACTCTTCATTAAATAGGTGATCGCGTGGAAGATCCTGCAACAAGTTTTGGAATTCAAGGTCCACTTTCGTAGTGCGAATCCCGTGGATTGAAGTGCAGCTAGTAGCTCATTGCGTGCTTGGATGGCCTCAGTAATGCTGTGGCTCCCTGCTAGTACATCATCAACATACATTGATGTGCGAAGAATGTTGCTGGCAAGCGGATGAGATGTTTCAACATCTTTTGCCAGTTGAAGAAGCGTGCGAATCGCTAAATAAGGAGCACAGTTGACTCCAAATGTCACGGTTTTTAGTTCATAATCATAAACTTCGTTACTTATGGAGTCACGAAATAGGATTCTTTGGAAAGGAGTATGTTTATGATTAACTAAAATTTGGCGATAGATTTTTTGTATATCGCTGTGCAAAACGAACTTATAAAACCGCCATTTTATTATAAGGAGTGTAAGATTGGCTTGCAAGACTGGACCGATATGGGGCATGTCTCTGCGGTCCCACTTACCCTGACCGCACGAGAGGTGCATCCGTCTGTCGTACGGCTCGGTGACCGACTACGAACAGCCCGGACTGCTCTGCGTTCGTGAGGCGAAAGCGTACGTATGAGGTACATCCGTCTATCGTACGGATCGGTGACCGTGACTATTTCTTTAAACGAAAGAGCAATTTCCGATCACAAATTAATAAAATTTCTACTAAGCCCTGAGGCTGTGCAGCAGAAATAAAGGAAAATTAACAATTTCAAGAATTAAGATACATAATTATTTTTTGCTTTATAACATTGTAAGAGTCCAAGGGTGTAATAAGATGACAAAGGGTATTGTAGTCATTACAGATACACCGGAAAGGACAAAAAAGAGCGTAGTTAGAATTACTTATATCAAGTTTGAAGATGGACATGAAGCGTTAAACACAACACGTATCTTTGTAGAAGCGCTATCTGTCTTAATGACAGCGTGATGTGGAAGATAATAATTGGAACTCGGACTTAGTTCAGGAAAAACTTTTACCATGTGGCCTAAGCCCAAATACTCACGCAAAACGTTATCGTATTCATGTTTGAAGTCAACATTTTTATACAAACGTGTTTCGTTTCGTATAAATTGTGCATAAGTTATGGATCGTTATTGACCAAGACGCAACTCCTTTGGAAACCCTTCTTTGAAAGGAAGTGAAACAACGTATCTGCCGTCTTTGTTCCGGATTGTAGTATTTTCATACAAGTCTTCGCAAAAACAGTCAGAACTTGAAAGAAATGGTTTTTGGAGAAGATCCTCCACCTCCCAAAAACGAGAAATTTCTCGATCCAGAGAAACTTCAAATTGGATGCATAACAGACAGAGTTACAGAGTTCTGTACTTGTGACTGGACCCGTGAGAATCCAACCGAATATGGTTTCTTGAGCTAGTAGAGAATTGCATACGTTACGTTTTATACCATCAAGTATGATGGATGGAAATAGGTCACCTCCTGTTAATAAGTCAACATGTGAACTTTTATAGAATTCAGCAACAGCTAATGTATATTTGGAAGGCGTTGGACCACTGCTGGGTCAACTGTACAGGTAGGTAAATCACCTGTCAAATGAGTAAGAACTAGAGCCGATACTGATATTTGAAAGTTTGGATCAGAAGCAGATCCCAACACGAAAGAACAATTCTTTTGAGATTTGGCAGAAATAATGCCATTAAGCCCCGAAATTTGGGTTTGAATACACTTTGTTGGTAATTTAAGAAGACGATGCAATCGTTCAGAAATAAAGGTAGCTTCTGACCAGGAATCTATTAATGCTATTGCAGAATAGATTATATCAAGATGGTGAATTTGCACTATGGCAGTGCCTAGGACCACACGTTTTGCGTTGGATGCGAAACAAGTTTAAACTTGACTAATTGAATTTTCAGAATTAGTGGACTGTATTTGGGAATCGTGTGCTTTTTGAAATGAAGAACCCTTGCTAGGGTCTGCCGAAGTTGAACTTGAAGGCATCGATGGTGAATTTGAAATTGGATAGTTCCGGTGCAATAATGTATGGTGTCTTTTATGACACGTGAAACAATTATGAAGGTTCTTACAGTCTTTGATTGTATGAGCACTCGCAAAGCAGTTAATGCACAAGCCTAGCTTTTTAACATATGATATCCTTTCATCTGGATTCATTTGCAGAAATTTAGGACACTGACGCAAATTGCTGCTCTTTAGGACATAATAATATCATAATAAATAATATATGCTGCAAAGGAAGAAATGTCAAAAATATTGTAAAAGAATGCTAGCGGCTATCGATTAGTTCATCTGTGGGAAGTGTATCGTGTTAGCTTCTGGTCCATCGTATCAACACCTGCTTTCGTCTTATTATAGTATTAAATAATAATTGGCTTTTTGTTTTGATCACTAGAGACTGCCATATCTGAGTGCATCGTAGAAAGCATTTGCACAACTTTCTGCTTTTTTGGCACATAAGAACATATAGTGACATTCTCATGGAAGCCAAATAGTGATGAGAACTCTTCACGAGTTTTAGATGCATGCATTTCTTGAGGAATATACTTTTTATTCTTCTTCAGTGTCCCAACTATTGTCAGTTTCCATGATAGTAAGTGTTTAGCCAATGGTAGAGTGGTAAAAAAATTGTCCATTGACATATTTCTTCCTGATCCTTTATAAAGTGCTGCTAAATCTTTTACGACTCGTTCACCTTGGTTTATTTCGCGACCAGTCTCAGATTTTCCAGTGTACAGTTGACCAGTTAGTGGATATAAGTTTTCAGCATCACATACCCACCAGACTTTTATCCCATACTTTGCTGGTTTCGAGGGAATGTATTGGGTGAATCTTGTACGACCTTTAAAAGGAAAAAGTTGTTCATCAATTGTCAAGCACTCTGATGCCTTGTAAAGTGATGATAAATTGACATTCAACATAGTCCATATATCACGTATTGGAGCTGCCTTGTCTGTCTATTCGATATACTCGAGTATTTGCATCATCGAATCTAACAAATCTCAATATGTTCCAAAATCGGTTGATGCCCATCGTTGCTCGATATAATGGATATGAAGATAATTTCCACATATCAGTTGTATGATCAGTGTTCGAGTTATTTGCCCCAGACATTATCAATATTCCAAGAAATCCATAAAATTCTTTAGGCGTTACGTTATTCCATACTAGTGGTTTTTTTGTTGGATTGTTTTCATTATATTTTTGGTACACTAAAGTCGCCGTCTTTGTATTTCGAACAATTATATCGACCATTTCGTCGCTGAATACTCATTTAAAAGTATCAATGATTGATAACGTTTCCGTTTTCCTATGTGGACCACTTCTTTGCCGCAGAATATTAAATGTTGGAGTTTGGGTTCGAATAGGTGGTGTGCGAGACCAAATCGTATTGTCTTTCGCCACAAAAGTTGTAGCTGGCTCCGATGGTTTGTTATACGTTTCTTCACCAGCTTCTGATTCGAGGTCAAGGTCTTCGTCTCCACCTACTTCATCACATCGATGTTCCACTAAAATGGCATAAACGTACCACACATTATTATTAATTAATAATTTTATAGTAATTACTTATAATTTGTATAAATATAAGTATTTATTACTAGTTTCTTCATGGTCTGAGATTTCGGTATCTTGTAATTGTTTATCTACAGATGGAAACTAATCTTCGTCATCGCTATCGGATACACCGCTCTGTTTTGCATTAGAAACTTCTCCCAATAACCGCTTTAAATAAGCTTCTTTTTCTAAAGCATTCAACCTACATATATTCAAAATTAGATTAAATACATACAACTTTCTATATATTTTATGAATTAAAATAAATACCTTCCAAATTTCGTTGTTGTTAGCTCTTCCATTGTCAGCGGTATAAACAAAAAAAAAAAACTCAGTTCACAGAATTTTATCACTGTTTTTAACAAAAAACACTAAGCATGCGTTGCTTTCCATATATCACAGAGCAAAAAATCAAAACAATACAATAAAAAACAAAAATCTTCGCTTGCTTTGCGCTAATTATTTGAATTTCTCCCATGGTTACCCGGGTACCCTGGATATTGAACAACGTTGGCAAGTTTGGCTATTGACATAAGGGTTAATCTGATGAATGAATTTAGAGTGGCCATTGCTCAGAAAATATTTAATACGAATCAAAAGAAAGCAAAAATTTGAAAAACGAATTAAATGACCTGGCAAAGCGCAATGAATTTACAAATCGAATGTAATATTCAGGAAATTTGCTTCAAAGCAAATTAATTTTCGAAAGAAAAGGAGAAATTTGAAAATAAACGAAAACCGAAACAATTTGCAATTGGAACTGCAGTTAAATATTTGTAAACGAATTCAGGAGAAAAAAAGGAGCACCAAAAAAGAATTGAATTGAAAATTTTATAAAAAAATTACATAAATAGAAAACAAAATTTTATTGTTGTCTCAATCAGAAATGTTAGCACAAATTTTGTAGACCAGTGTGTTATATTAAACACGATGAAAAAACTATTTGCTAGTGAATGTCGACCACAACTTTTTACTAAAAAGCAAATTAAGCGTAAACTTCAAAATATGCTCAAATTTTGTAGACCAGTGTGTTTTATTAAACACTATGAAAAAACTATTTGCAAGTGAATGTCGACCACAACTTTTCACTAAAAAACAAATTAAGCGTAAATTTCAAAACATGCACAAACTTTGTAGACCATTGTTTTTTATTAAACACTATGAAAAACTATTTGCTAGTAAGTTTCGACCACAACTTTGATCAAAAAATAATTGAAAGTAAATTTAAAAATTAATTTAATTTCACAATAAATGAAAGTAGACGTTTAAAGGATGCGAAAATATTGTTGATCACTGTTTTTATTGTAAACACTATGTGGAAATTATTGCCAAAGTAAATTTTTAAAATATGTGCAAATTTTGTTGAACACTTGTGGAAATTATTTCAAAGTAAATTTTTTAAAATTTTGTTAAACACTGTATTTTTTGGTAAACACTACGTAGAATTTATAGCCACTATAAAGGGTATAGAATGGAATAATAATTTTGGAAATCTATATAAATGTGAGGAAAAATTTAAATTTTTTACATATGTTAAATGTATGTATTGTAAATTTATCAATTTAGAGAAAAATTATAATTTAAACAATTTTATCATATGTACGTTTTAGTATGAGCACTATCAAATATTTTTAACTGTACATATAGCACTCAAATAGGGTTGCCAGATGGACTGGATTCGTCGGGATTGTCCAGATTTTTAGTACCATGTCCAGAGTCCCGACAATCAGAAATATGTCCAGATAAAATTCGAACAATGAAATAAAAGGAAAATGGGACTAGATACAAATATAGCTGCCGTATGCATTAAAAATGAATTAACATCCGTCACGTCCAAAAAGTACGGACTGCTCGCAAGAAGTTGACATTTTTCAAACAAGAAAAGTGGATTTATAAGGATGTTATAAGATCTTAATCCTCCTGAACGCGACCAACAGCTACGTACCCTCAAATGAAAATAAGTGTGCAACACCATGATTTAACTAACATGGTAACTGCACTGACAAATGCTGCGTCTTTCTTTTATTTTCGAGTTCAACAAATGTCAAACAATACGTAATAATTTTGTCAAGAAGAATTGAATTCTTAAAAAGTTGTCTTAACTATTTAGAAACCCGGTATGAATATAGTGACGTTTCAATTATAAAGCATTTATCCTTATTTTGTCTTATATATAAATTAATTTCCTGGGATGAACTACAAACAGCAATAGGAGTCTTAGGCTTATGTATATACAGATTATTGTTCTTTACGTAGTGTGTATGAAAATCTACCAAAAAATATTGCAAACGATAAAATTTGGGGATGGTTTTTTCCAAATTTAAATATGACGAATTGAACAACTTAAGAAAATTGATCTCATTTATTTTTTCAATTCCAATAAGCAACGCTTATTGTGAAAAAGTTTTTAGCCTTTTAAACAACTTATACTCTAAAGAAAGAAATCGAATGCTGACAGATCTCATAAAGTTTGAACTAATTATAAGATTAAACTGTACCGAAAACTGTCAATCATTTGGTAACATTTTAGAAACTCCAAGTGGTAATAAATTGATAAAAGCAGTTCGGTCTAATAATAAGTATTTATGAATTGTTATGTTTCTGTTATGTTTATTTTATCTAAATATATATGTTCCTCTGACACTAAGCTTTAGTTTTTTTTTTGTCCAGATAAATCAAGATTTTTTTTTTAAGTGTCCAGATAAATCCCGTTTTTTTTTTTGTTTTGTTTTTAAATGTCCAGGTGAAACACAATTTGGATCTGGTAAGCCTACACTCAAAGAAAAATAAAAATCAAAACAAAACTGAAAAATTTGGAGTTTGGAGACTTGCTAACAATAACAAATGTGTGCAAGCCAGACCTTGAAACTTTTATACTTTTATTCAAAAAGTCATGAAAATAAAAGTTTCTAAAAACTTTAATGTTATAAAAGTTTTTAAAAACTTTCTTTTTATTGAATAAAAGTTTTTCCAAAAAACTTTTTTAAAAAACTCATCCTAAAAGTTTTTCTGAAAAACTTTTATAAAATACTTTTTCATAAAAGTTCGATAGTAAATTCGATAGTAACTGTTGAAAAAATAATGAACTCGAATTTGATACCTCAGTGTAAGAAGTGTCAAGGTTTTGGTCACACCAAAAATTACTGACTGCAAAAAAAACAAGCAGCCAACACCCAAAATGTTGCAACTGCGGAGAAGCTCATCCTGCTAATTATCGAGGTTGCATTGTAGCAAAAGAACTACAAAAAATCAGAAATAAGTCCAACAGCGAAAAAGCAACCAATGCACATCCAGCTGTAGTTCTCAAAGTCATGGATCAACCTGCTTTGCCAAAAAGTAAAGCCCAAACCCAACCTGCGAATAAAATAACTTATTCTCAAGTAGCTAAAAATGGTAATGACTCCAACAGAATAAACCCAGAAGAAAATAATATAATTCTGTATGAAATTCTATCCAAGCCAAATAAACAAGGAGAATTTAATAAGTCATTGCAAGGTCGGCTTGAGAAACTAGAAAAAAATACACAAAAAGCGCTCGTTAAATCAAATTATGCTTAATGTCTATAAGAATTATGGCATGGAACGCAAACGGACTGTTCAAACATAAGGACGAACTCGAAGCAATTCTTGAAACAGAGAAAATTGATGTTTGTCTAATTTCCGAAACGCACTTTACAAACCAATCACACATTAAATTTCGAAACTATGAAATTTATCATACAATACATCCAAATAATTGTGCCAGAGGTGGAAGCGCTGTTATTGTAAAAAGAAATTTACAGCACTACGAAGATGAAAAATTAAGCACACACGAAATGCAAGCGACTTCTATGGTTATTTCTGACAACCAACACCCATTATCTATTATAGCACTTTACAGTCCTCCGAGGCACAACATCACTGCTGATCAGTATAAAAAACTCTTACTAAGGAGCAAAACTCGATTTATTATTGGTGGAGACTTTAACGCGAAGCACACTCACTGGGGTTCACGTCTAATAACATCTAAAGGCCGTGAATTACTGAAAGCGGCTAAATCTACCGGCTGTGAATTTATGTCTGCTGGTAAGCCTACTTATTGGCCAACCGACCCTAATAAAATTCCAGATGTAATAGATTTCTTCATGATAAGTAAAATTTCAAAGAACTACTTACACATAGAAGAAGGTTTTGACTTTAACTCTGATCATTCCCCCATCATTCTAACAATTAGCGATCATATTATTTATAGAGATCAAAATACTGTGCTATCGAATAAACTCACAGATTGGGACTTCTTTAAAAGTATCCTTGAATTGTCAGTAAATCTTCAAACAGCTTTGAAGACAAAAGATCAGCTGGAAGAAGAAATCTTGAAATTCACCCAACTGATTCAACAAGCAGTATGGCAAAGTTCTCCTCTTATGAAGCGTAAAACTGTGGGAATAAATTACCCAAAAGAAATTAAAAACCTTATTACTAAAAAAAGATCACTGCGCAGAATTTGGCAATGTAGCAGATCGCCGGAAGACAAAAATGAGTTAAACAGAGCTTCACAGCAACTCAAGCGTGAAATAAGTACAATAAAAAATGAATCTCTGGATAGATATTTTCGAGAATTAACAGATGAAAAAAGTACTGACTACTCGTTATGGAAAACAACTAAAGGCCTAAAAAGACCAACAACTCATGTGCCTCCCATCAAAAAGAGCAATAGTGAGTGGGCTAAAAGTAATGAAGTATCTTCGTACAGGCCTATTTCGCTTCTACCGATCAAGTCAAAACTGTTCGAAATGCTTCTTTTAAATCGATTGAAACAAATTATTGAAAGTAAAAACTTGATACCTACCCATCAGTTTGGTTTCCGAACGAAGCACTCGACGCTAGATCAAGTTCATAGAATAACTGATTTTGTAGAAAAGTCTCTAGAAGAAAGAAACGTTTGTTCCTCTATCTTCCTTGATGTCGCACAGGCTTTTGACAAAGTTTGGCATAAGGGACTTATGTTTAAATTAGAGTCTTTACTCCCAAAAAGTTACACTCTAATTTTAGAGTCCTATATCAAGCAGCGCTACTTCAGAATCAAGCAGGATGATGCGTATTCAAACATAAAAGAGATTAAAGCTGGCGTTCCTCAAGGAAGTATCCTAGGGCCCAAGCTTTATCTAATTTATACCAGTGATATCCCAAACCCTACAAATTGTATAATTGGTACATTTGCAGACGATACGGTGATCCTTGCCACTGGAAAAAATGCTCAAGAGTCGACTCAAAAACTTCAATCTGCTGTTCGTAAATTAGCCCTTTGGACCCAGAAATGGCGCATAAAATTAAACAGTTCGAAATCAGTTCATATAGACTTTACAAACAAAACTACTCCATACTATCCAATTGAAATTTTGAATAATCGAATTCCATATTCCAATACTGCAAAGTACTTAGAAATGACCCTAGATGCCAAGTTACGTTGGAAAGTGCACGTCAAAAAGAAAAAAGAAGAACTTGATATTAAATATCGAAACATGAACTGGCTCCTCGGAAGAAACTCAGCGCCCTCCATTCATAACAAATTGTTATTATATAACCAAGTTCTCAAACCGGCTTGGACTTATGGCATACAGATATGGGGGTGTGCTGCATCAACTCATATAGAAAAAATTCAACGTTTTCAAAATAAAGTTCTCTAGTAAATGCACCTTGGTACATCAGATCAAAAGATATTCATCGTGACTTGAAAGTTGACACGGTAACCAGCCCCATTAAAAAAGTCGCAATAGCCCATCAGCAGCGACTAAGCCAGCACGTAAATGAAGAAGCGTCGAAACTTATTCATACGGCTGGAACGAGAAGACTTAAACGCAGAAAACCTTTCGAACTTGTTGGGACCAGACAGTAGCTAGAACGTCCAAGCACCTAGCAATTATCATAAATTAAAATTAGACTCAAACTGCTCGTTAGTCATAAGACTAGTTGCAGTCATAGGAAATGTTCGTTAATTTTAAGTAAATATTTCAATACAAAAAAAAAACGGCGGGTTGCACTCTGGGAGTGCCGACAGAAGTGAGAACTTAAAATAATATAATTGAAATTTGTTTTCATGATGTTTTGTAATGTTTATGGAATAATTTTTTAAGAATTGTTTTATTTATCAATAGAAATTACTATAAATTTTGGGTAAATTACAATATTCATTTATTATACATACATATTATCCATATTATACATAAAATAAGAATTTTTCACTTAAAAAACATTACATTTCAGTATTATTACAGTTACTATATAAAACTAAGTTAAGTGCAAATCACGCAATCGATGTCAGTGGCCTATCGCGAGTTTATACATTTTTCCTCAGCCGCAAATGCTTTCTTACGGAGGTGCACAACGTGCCTAAAGAAGTTCTCACTTTTTTTTTGCGGCTGAGGAAAAATGTATAAACTCGCGACAGGCCACCGACATCGGATGCGTCATCACCGACACAGGATGACACTGGATTTTAAAAGCTGAAAACTTGACATTAGCTTTCCTCCATTTATTTAAAATCATGTAGCATGCATTTAGATAAAATCAGTAGCCAAGACAATAACCATACGTAATCAATTTAAAATAGTCGGTACACTACTAGCCAAAATTATGGTGACCTGACAATATTTTTAAAATTATGTAGCATGCTTTTAGATCTATGTTGATAGATCAGTAGCCAAGACAACAACCATGCCCAAAAGCACGCAGCAAATTTCTAAAATTACCATATACCAACTGATGACGTCATGGTTGTTGTCTTGGCTACTGATCTATCAACATAGATCTAAAAGCATGCTACATAATTTTAAAAATATTGTCATTGTGACGTCATCGATGTCGGTGGCCTGTCGCGAGTTTATACATTTTTCCTCAGCCGCAAATGCTTTCTTACGGAGGTGCACAACGTGCCTAAAGAAGTTCTCACTTCAAAAAATAAAAGTTTTTCTAAAAAACTTTAAAAAAAAACTTTTATTAATAATAAAAGTTTTTAAAAACTTTTAAAAAAAACTTTTAAAGATAAAAATTTTTTTTGTCTTTTATTTTTAAGAGTCACTTGTAAAAAGTTTTTGAAGTGAGAACTTCTTTAGGCACGTTGTGCACCTCCGTAAGAAAGCATTTGCGGCTGAAGAAAAATGTATAAACTGGCGACAGGACACCGACATCGATGACGTCACAATGACAATATTTTTAAAATTATGTAGCATGCTTTCAGATCTATGTTGATAGATTCATCACCGACACAGGATGACACTGGATTTTTTGTAGTGTAACTTTAAACAAGTGTGTGTCTAAACTTAACCTAACGAAGTAACTGTAATCGAGTGCACAAACCATTTGTAACTTTAAGCAAATTAACCACACCACATTCACCACAAATCAGTGTGGGCAGTTTAGTTCAGTTGAAGTCTTGACTTAATTAAGATCTAGGAAACAGTGTATTCAATGAGTAAGAAAAACTGAATAGTGCTATAACAAACAGTATGTTCAATAAGTAAATAAAATTGTCTGGTGCTATAAAAATTATGGACTTACATTATAGCCCACCATGATGATATTCATTCTACTTACTTACTTGGGTGGCCATAACAACCCGTTACCGGGTTACGGCCGACCTCAAAAGCTCTCTCCAGGCGCCTCTGCTTCGCGCGCGCCTTCTCCAATCAGTCACACCAAGCGTGGATAGGGTTTCTTCGGCTTGGTCTTTCCATCGGAGGCATGGTCTTCCTCTCCGTCGTCGCCCAGCGGCTTCCGCATCAAACACCTTTTTCGCCGGAGCTTCTTCGTCCATACGCACAACATGTTCCAGCCAGCGCAGACGTTGGATAGTGATGCGCTTGACTATTTCGATGTCATCATAGAGCTCGTACAGTTCATGGTTCATTCGAATACGGTAGTCGTCGCCGACGCGAACAGGACCGAAGATTTTGCAAAGAATTTTTCTCTCAAACACCCCAAGTGTGCCTGCATCGGTCTGCGACACAACCCATGCTTCTGCACCGTAGAGTAGCACGGGTAAGATGAGCGTGTTGTAGAGTGTCAGTTTTGTCGGGCGAGAGAGGTCTCTACTACTCAATTGCTTACTGAGACCGTAGTAACACCTATTAGCAAGAGTGAGTCTTCGCTTTATCTCCAAGCTGATATCGTTTTGAGTGTTCACGGCGGTGCCAAGATAGGTGAATTCCTTGACAACTTCGAAAGTATAGCTGTTCGCAGCAATGTTGGATCCAATGCGCCGCGTCTCCCTGCTTGTGGATAGCATATACTTTGTTTTGCCCTCGTTCACCGTCAAACCCACCTTCGCTGATTCTTTTTCGATAGCAGAAAACGCAGCAGTAACATCTCGCTTACAACGTCCAATGATATCAATATCATCGGCATATGCAAGGAGCTGGACACTTTTGTAGAAAATAGTGCCATTACGATGTACACTGGCTTTTCGCAACACCCCTTCTATCAAAAAGTTGAAGAGGTTGCAGGATAGTGGATCGCCTTGTCTGAAACCTCGTTCGGTATCAAATGGTTCGGAGAGGTCCTTTCCTACCCTGACGGAGCTGGATGTGTTGCTCAACGTCATTCTGCAAAGCCGCACTAGCTTCGCAGGTATACCGAACTCAGACATGCAGGCAATCCCGTATCGGGCTATCGAAAGCAGCCTTAAAATCGATAAAAAGATGATGGGTATCGATCTGTTTTTCGTGGGTTTTTTCCAGGATTTGACGTAGTGTGAAGATCTGGTCTATGGTGGACTTACCAGGTCTAAAGCCGCACTGATAAGGCCCAATCAGTGTGTTGGCGAACGGCTTAAGTCTTTCACACAGTACGGTCGACAGGACCTTGTATGAGATGGCAAGAGACTGATTCCCTGGTAGTTTGCGCAAATTGTAGGGTCACCTTTCTTCAGTATAGGACAAAGGACTCTGAGATTCCAATCGTCGGGTATGCTTTCTGCTAGCCATATTTTGCAGATGAGTTGATGCATACACCCTATCAGCTCATCGCCACCGGTCTTGAACAATTCGGCAGGCAGGCCGTCAGCACCGGCCGCTTTGTTGTTCTTAAGTCGCTGTATCACAACTCGTACCGCGTCATGGCTAGGTGGTGGTACGTCCACACCATCGTCGTTGATTGGTGGCATCGGGTTAATTTCTCCAAAGGCGGGATTGGTGGAGTCATCGCCAGCAAGCAGCTTGGAAAAGTGTTCCATCCATAATCTCAGTGTACCTTGCGTATCCGTAACCAGATTTCCGTGTTCATCTTTACAGGTAGATGCTCCGGGCTTGAAACCTTGGGTCAGACGCTTGACTTGTTGGTAAAATTTTCGAGCATCATTCCTGCCTCGTAACACTCCGAGTTTCTCACGCTCACACCTTTCCTGCTCTCGTTTCTTGCGTCTGAAAAGGCGCCTCTCTTCCTTTCTCTTTTCCCGGTAGTTTTCGCGTACGGCTCGCGTTGCGGCTGACTGCAGTGTTCTTTTTTTTTATATGCGGCGTTTTTCACTGCAGTAGCTTCGCGACACTCCTGGTCATACCATTGATTTCGCGGAGGTGGGCGTCGGAAACCAATTACTTCCTCAGCGGCAGAGCGCATGGAGCGGGAAATATGCGCCCAAAGTCCACCGGCGTCATCGGGTAGAGAGTCAGGTTGAAGGAGCAGTTCTGAGAGGTGAGCGGAATAGGCTTCGGCCGTCCGATGTGATTGCAGTTTAGCGACGTCCAGCTTTCGTTGCATACCAGAGCGTACATCCTTTGCATTGCACAGCCGCATACGTATCTTGGCTGCAACAAGATAGTGATCGGAGTCAATATTGACTCCACGGAACGTTCGAACGTCTAGCACGCTGGAAGCATGCCTTCCGTCGATCACAACATGATCGATTTGGTTTTGTGTTTTCTGATCAGGGGACAGCCAAGTGGCCTTGTGGATGTCAAGGTGTTGAAATCTGGTGCTACTTACTACCATGTTTCGCGCCGCGGCGAAGTCAATCAGCCGTAGACCGTTGTTTGAGGTGGTCTCATGGAGGCTGAACTGACCGACAGTGGGGCCAAATATACCTTCTCTTCCGACCTTTCCATTGAAGTCCCCGAGTACAATCTTAACATCGTGGGCCGGGCAGCGGTCATATACTTCCTCGAGTCTCGCGTAGAAGGCATCTTTGACAACATCGTCCTTTTCCTCCGTCGGGGCGTGCGCGCAAATCAAGCTGATGTTAAAGAATCGAGCTTTGACGCGGATCGTAGCCAACCTTTCGTTCACAGGTGTAAACCTGGAGATATGGTGGCGAAGTCTCTTGCTTACAACGAATCCGCATCCTAATTCGCGCCTCTCCGCATGGCAGCTGTAGTAGATATCGCAACTTGTTTGGTGAGAGCAACCTTGTCCTATCCATCTTATTTCCTGGATGGCGGTGATATCAGCCTTAATTTTTTTGAGGGCATCCGTCAATTCGATAGAGGCACCTTCCCTATTGAGGCTCCGGATATTCCAGGTGCATATCCTTAAATCATAGTCCTTTTTTCGTTTGCAGTGGTCGTCAACGTTTAAGGAGGATGTGTGTCAACTTGCTAATAGTTGGGTCTGAGATCGCTCTGGCAATCCCCAGGTGGAAAGCAGTCAGAAACTTTACTCTGATCAACCAAAAGCCAATCCATACAATCATGATATTCATTCATTATAGAATAAAAAAATTTTTATTTGCTTTTTAACTAATAGATTTTAACTAAGCGTTATTTTAAAAGTGGAGAGTAATAATATGGTCACATACTGGATCTGCTACTGATAACAGTATGCAGAAGTCTTAAAATGCGAATTCCAGAGTTTCTTTCATTTTCGTTTAAGAAAACACATTTTCTGCCTATTTTGCTGATATTGTATTTTGTTTTTTTTTTTTGTAAGTAGAAAAAGGCCATAATTTTTGACATAAATGCAAAATTATTTTGGTTCTTTTTTCTAAGAAAATAAAAGAATAGAGAATCGAAGTTTTCACTTCTGTCGGCACTCCCAGAGTGCAACCCGCCGGTTTTTTTTTAACATTTATTTTCACAAAGTGGAAAATAAAAGTTTTTTTTGCTTGAAAAAATGAGGAAAATAATATTTTCGATCGCTAAGCAAAAAATTTCAAAGGAGAAAACTTAGAATTATTCATTATAAAATCCAAAAGATCTAAATAGAAAAAATTTATGATAATTACGCACTTATATTTTTAAAAAAATTTGTTTGCGCGCATCGATGGGAAAAGGTCGAAAATGATTTTTGGAAGTGTTAGGTTGTTTTGGACCGATTTTTGAAAAAAAATTTGTTATAGGAATCGATGGGAAAATGCTGAAAATGGATTTTGGAAGCCACAAAAAAAGGCCCCGACCATCCTAAAAGTGAAAGTGTGTCGTTGGGTGTAGACGTGTTTTTGCTCTTCAATAAAATTAAGAAAACAATATGAATTGTCCAGCTTGCAACCTGAGGATTGAGCGCAGTGATTCAAATAAGGTGTCTTGCAGTGAATGTGAAAGTTTTTTCATTGCTTGTGTGTAAATTTGTAAGAATCAGAATTTAATTATATGATCGCAGAAAATATTAAATGTAATTGCGACGAGTGTAGTGCACTTAAACGCAAATCACTGCAACAACAACCTTTGACATCACCTAATGCAGAAGTCACAGCGACAAAAACACAACAAAAAGAACAAAACCCTCCAAAACTCTAAGCAACAAATATTCGCAAAAGAAAACAACAAACAACAACAACAGCAGCTTGGTAATATACGGCTGCAACAACAACTTTTGACATTACCTAATGCACAGCAAAAAGAATAGAACCGCCAAAACTCTAACCCACAAATATTCACTAAGCTTACACCCAATCTCAAAAAGAAAGCATCGAGATAAATGAAAGGTCGAATGATGTAGTAACCCTAAACCTGCTTTACAAAGAGATCATCACACTAAAACAAATAAATTCTGAAATTCTCAACAGTGTCAACAATCTTCGAAGCGAAAATGATTTACTTAAAGGGCGAGTAAGTACGCTTGAAAACAATATTAATGATGATGATACAGACCACGCTTTGTGGCTTTGTCGCTACACACGCTTCTCTCAGAAAAAGTTGATACCCTGCATTCGTATGGATTGATTTACAAGCACAACGCGTAGAAAGCCAAAAAGAGTAGAACGCAAAAAGTTAAGCAGCTTTCAACTTTTTCTACGCTTTCTCGCGTCATCTTATTAAACAAACTTTTCAATTCATGAAACATATTTTCATTGTTTACAAATTTGTCAACTGTCAACTGTTTTCATAAAAAGCTTTGACGCAAAGAAGCGTAGTATATAACTCAAAAAATAGATGCGTAGAAAGCTAGAACGCGATAAAGCGACAAAGCGTGGTCTGTGACTTCACTTTTAGTGTAAATATAAATAATGATGATGTGAAATGTTTCGTTGTTGATCACAAATGAAGCACGGTGGTGGAAGATGCAGTTGGGGAAAGAAAAAATAAAGTGACAACTGGTGGTGTAATATGCATGCAATTAACTTCCCTTCATTTGAAGAACAAGATTATGCAGAATAAAAGGAATGGAAGAAAAAATCTTGACAACACTAATATTTGGTGATAAAAACAAAAGTAATATTTATATTAACCCTGGATGGATAATCTTCGTCGAACCGACGAATACATATCGCTCTCTTCAATTTTTCTACTCACACGTTGCACTTGTTAAGCTCATTTTAATCTAAATTAATCTAAACTACACCTAAAGCCTAAACCAAAATAGACGTGACGAGTAAGTTCGAGTATATGGAAACCCATATTAACAACCAAAACGAACAAACGTAACTGATCGAAAGTGAACGAAACTTTTTGACGAGACATGTTTTTCCGTACGAACCGAACTTCAAAGCGTCACTACTCGTTATAACAGCTGTTTGCCGGCACACATAAATATTTTCAAAGTAAAATTCAACAATAAATTACTCCTGTGAAGATTTATTTATTTATTTGCAATGCGATTGCAAAACAGTTGAATTTTTCACTTCGTTGGTTAACGTAACATTTTGGGTTAAAGTCAAAACAGCCGTAACGAGTGCAAACGTTCGTTCAACTGCTATCGTCTCGTCACGTCTATTTTTTTTAAGGCTTAAGTTGGCATTTTATTTTGGTTCAATTTAAATCAAAGTATTAATCTGAGTATGCTTTTTATTCAGAATTTACTTATATATTGCATAAATGAGGCTTGTGAAAGTACTTCGTCGATTCGACGAAGATTAGCCATAACGTCTTTAAAATATGCTTATCCTTCCAGGGTTAATGAGAGTCTAACGAAGAAAAATAGAGCATTGTTTATGGAAGCAAAGAAAGTTAAAAGGGAAAAGAATTAAAAGTTTTTATGGTTTAAAAATGGTAAGATCTTAATGACAAAAGTTGAATATGATGGGGTTGTGATAATAAGAAATTCCATTGATCTTTTGAAGCTTAAATAGTTTTTATTAATTTTAACTTCAATGAGTTATTTTTTTTGAATTTGACCACATTAAAAATGTGGATGATTTATCATTTCATTTAAGCATTGTTGATGAAAATTCAGTTTTTATAGTGCATCAAAACATTAGAAGTATAAGAAAAATACGATACCCTAGTAGCTCATCTTGCGTCTTTTAAAACTTTGCCTGATTTTGTTTCTCTCAGAGATTTGGATTTTCTCTTTTGAAGTTGATGATTTTAAAATTTCAGGATACATTTTTTTCGTAATTACAAATGACAAATATTCAGAAGGTGTGCGAGTGGGGGTTATTGTAAAAATTTATCATGAGTGTAACATTATAAATTCCAATTTTGCTGATGTTATGAAAGTATGCTGCAAAATTGATAACATTACTTTGAATTTCGTCTGCTTTTACAGGTTACATGCATACGCTATTCAAGAGTTGCTTGGTGTTTTCTGCAGAGAAAAAAGTGAAAATATCATACTGTTGGGTGATTTTAACATAGATACTCTGTCATCCAATGATATTGCTGACTCTTACTATGCGTTAGTCTCAGAATATTGCTTCCATTCACTTATTAACGAACCGAACTTCTTCTGACTTCTGTTTAGACCATATGGTAGGCCGCTTTTGTAATATAGGTACTGACTCATGTGTGCCTGCTAACATTGACTTGCAAATTACAGATCATAACATGACTAGTGCTTCACCGAGAACCAATAAATATCGTTCTCGTTAGCGTTATCTGGACCCAGAACGAGAACGATAACGAGACGATATTAAAAAAAAAAATAAATTTATCAAATTTATCAACAAAAGAGATCTGGCCGATACCTCGTTATCGGCGATAATGTAGAGTTTATCATACGATAACCATATAGAACGTTCAACGCGCATATATCATATAAAGGGTGTTTTTTTTAGAGGTATACAACTTCGAATTGAAATAAAACACAAGAAAAGGATAATTTTATGCCATTAATGTTTAAATATGATTTCGGGCATGTGGCCGCCGCGGCTGGCTCGAATAAAGCCAATTCTAGAGGTCCAATTTTCAACCACTTTTTCGAGCATATGGGGCCGTATGTCGGCAATAACGCCACGAATGTTGGCTTCCAAGTCCCCTAACGTTTCTGGTTTGTTGGCGTAAACGAGCGACTTCACATATCCCCAAAGAAAATAATCCAATGGTGTCAAATCACACGATCTTGGTGGCCAATTGACAGGTCCATTCCGCGAAATTATGCGCTCATCGAATGTTTCCTTCAATAAATCGATTGTGACGCGCGCTGTGTGGCATGTAGCGCCGTCTTGTTGGAACCACAACTCATCCACATTCATGCCATCCAATTCGGGAACAAAATAGTCGGTTATCATGGCTCTATACCGGTCTCCATTAACGGTAACTGACTCTCCAGCATTATTTCGGAAGAAGTATGGCCCAATGACTCCACCAGCCCATAGAGCACACCAAACAGTCAGTTTTTGTGGATGTAATGGCGTCTCAAGGGTCTCATGTGGATTCTCTTCACTCCAAATGCGGCAATTTTGCTTGTTGACGTAGCCATTCAACCAAAAATGAGCCTCATCACTGAACAAAATTTTGCGATGAAAATCAGCATTGAGATCAATCTCATTTTCGGCCCATACACCAAAATCACGACGCATTGCATGGTCTCGCGGCTTTAATTCTTGCACAAGCTGGATCTTGTAAGGTCGGAAGCCAAGATCTTTGCGCAAAATCTTCCATAAAGTTGATGGACAAAGCTCCAATTGCTGTGCACGGTGGCGAATCGATTCATTCGGGTCCTCTTCAACATTTTGCTCTACAGCGGCAATTGTTTCTTCGGTGCGCACTGTTCGACGTCTCTGCGGATGCGTATTATCACATAGAGTAAACGTAGTGCGAAAACGATCCATGGTTAACCGAATTAATTGCTCTGATGGACGATTATGTCGACCATAAAATGGACGGAGCTTGCGGTAAACTTTGCGAACTGAACCATTATTTTCGAAATAAATTTGCACGATTTGCAAGCGTTGTTCTTTTGTCAACCTGTTCATGATGAAATGGCAAACCAAACTGAATATAAATGACATTAGAGTTGCCAGATTTGACCACAAAATCCCAGTTTTATCTCTATTCGAAAAACAAACCTCTAAAAAAAACACCCTTTATGTTTGCGTAAAAAAATTTTGCACTATATTTTTACTAATCACATGTACATATGTACATTATACATTATAATTTTTTTCTGAAAAAAAAAAAAAAAACAAAGACAAAATCAAAATAAAATGAGGGGATTCACATCACATTGTACCGTGGTAGTAGCAACTGTAAATAATTCTTCGACTTCGTTTTTAGAGTAACTTTAATGTAAAAACAAGCAAGTTTTATTCTTGTGTTTACTCTCCACAGCGCTGGAGCCACTCTTACGGCGTTGGATAATGGGTCTTAGCTCAACCGAACCCTATTCTTGGCACTTATACCAATTTGTAAAATTCGGTACATGGACCCAATAGTCTGCAGTAAGGACTGCATAACATGTAAGTGGGATGGAACACAGGCAATGCGCGGGTAAATCCACTGGTCCAGCTAGTATTAAATGTATAAATGTAAACAAAAATAACCGAGAAATATCGGCGATAATGAGACGAGAACGATACGATAACGATACAGATCAAAAATGTATCGTACGAGAGCGAGTACGAGACGATAAGCTTAGCCCCACTACGAGGACGATACGATAATTTTTGAATTATCGTATCGTTCTCGTATCGATGAAGCACCAAACATGACGGGCCTATTAATAAGAAATCTTAATAATAAGACCAACAATATGTGCTCTCCTATGAAAAATTCATTAATTGCCTTAAGAATCATATATTAGATTCTTCCTATGTGATAAGACCAAGGAAAAAAGATAAAAGGTTAAATCGCTGGATTACTCTAGATATTTTAAACAAAATTAAATTGAAAAATAAACTAGGTGTAAAACTGTTAAAGCACCCAAGCAATATGTCGCTTAAGTCTCGTCATAAAAATTTGAGTAAAAAAATAAGAAATGAAATTACAGAATGTCGTGATAAATTTTACCAAGCTGAATTTGAAAAATGTAGTGGCAGCATTAAACAGGAATGGAGGTTATTGAACAACATTTTAGGTAAAATTTACGTAAGGATTACAGGAACAGGTAAAAAGATGTCAAACGATTTGTGTAGAGAAAAACCAAACTAAAATTTTAGAATATGTAAAACGGCAGTTATACAGTTTTTTTAATTTTTTGCTAAGAAGAGCATAATTATGAGTATGGAATTTCACCACTTCAAGTATGGAATTCATTTTGAAACTGGCGTATACAATTTCAGAAGATAGTAGTAATTTAAAGAAGTTTCTTGTAATCAGAGAGGAAATAGCTGATAGGAAGAAAAAAATCCAAGCTGCGCTTTATGCAGAAATTGGTTGAAAGTTGATCAACCAAAACATGGGTTTGGTAATACCAATGATGGAAACACTTCCAGAACATTTTATGAAAAGGATGAAGTCACAGTGCGAATTACTGGAGTTGATAAAGAGATAATTAAAAGGTACAAGTCATATTAAATGTTTTATGCTGCAAGGAAAAAGTTGACGCAAAAAAATATGGAGAGTTTGCAACAAAAACTGCCGAACTGCTGCTTAAAAAATATCCGCATAAAAAACTTACACCTACGGTTCACAAAATTCTGGCCCATGGTAAAAATATGATAGAGTTTTAGCCTTTACCAATTGGTGAACTATCAGAAGAAGCACAGGAATCCAAAAACAAAGATTACAAAAAATACAGATATCTTAACACGTGCAAGATATCAAGAAAGCAACAAAACCAGGACCTTTTTAACATGCTGGCTGCTTCATCTGACCCAATTATTACATCTCTAAGGCACACCCATTCATCATAAGAGCTGAAAGAATGTTACTCTCAAGCACGTAAGTACGTTTACGTACTTCTAAAGGCGCCACAAATCGACACGCTTAAATTTGAAGTCGCCAGAATAATCGCCAAATAAAAACTCATAAAAAGATAGACAAATAACAATTTTTCATTTCGTATTAGCCAATTGAAACTAGCAATTTATGGAACGTGCTGAACCTGAGGTTTTGAAATTAAAATTCCCAATTCTTACAATCAAAAAAACTTCAGGTTTGGTATGTTAAATTTTTTGCAAGGTTCGTTTTTGAAATTATGGAAATACACTTACTTTGTCAGGCTTCTGAAAAAAATTGACAGGAATTGGGAATTGAGGAATTCAGTAATATATTCAAAATTTTATTTCAGTAAATCAAATATGCATTAGATGGATTCAGCATTACACGAAGTTAAAATTGGTCATTTTAAAATAGCCATCAACAAAAACTGAAATCGCAATCTAGATTACTGTTAATCTCTGAGGTCACAGACTTTTCGTAGATTTAAAAATTGAAGATTTTCAGCATGTTGTCCAAAGGTTCAAAATTTGTGCACAATGTTGCGAATGGGAAAATGCATCCGTATTCGGAGAAGAGTGACCAACATGGGAACGCTCATTCATTTCTAAGTTTGCTTTCACAATATGCCTTATTTAAAATAGCACATTTGGTCTTTGGTGGATTATAGCTAGGGAAATTTGAAATCGCCATGTTGGCGACTAGTCGCCTAGGGCTACTTTCCAACGCCAAAACAGCTCCTAAAATCGCCTATTTGGCGACAAGTCGCCACTTCTGGCAACACTGCTCTCATGAAATGTTAAGTCTATTATATAGCCATTCAGATACTGTTGATTATTTTGAAAGAAATTAAATTTTTAATTTAAGTAATAAAAAAATATTTAGTTTATAAATAAAAAAAATAAAAAAAATCTCACCAAATTTAAAAATCCGTTTTAAATTTTTTTACAATTTTAGTTTTATATACTAAGCTCAAGCACATTTCAAACACACTTTTCAGTAGTTTTCAATGTCTACTTACGACAAAGAAAAAACAGAAATTTAATTTTTACATGCATAAGATATGTAATTTTTCCTCCCTACAAAAATCTCAACTTCAACAACCAATTGTGTGGGATTCTGGAAACCAATTTCAGCAAAATTTACCACTGTATTAGCTATAAGTACTCTCTATCATATAAAAAAAAATTATCAAAAAATCTTTATTCGTTCGGAAGTTATGATTTTTGCAATCAAAAAAGTCAAATCTTGCCACTTGCGTCGTGCTATCCCAATTTTTGACAGCCGCCGTTCAGACATCACCACGCTCTTCAAACATTCAAGCAAAATCCAGCAATGTTTTCCAACCTTAGTTGGTTGTACAACAAACACCGTCGAAACGTTCTGTTTGTCAACCTTAGTTGTGCAACACCCTCGCCCTCGGCCTGAGTGCACACGACAAAATCTCAATCAGATTGTGCCGGGAAATGGTGTAAGATAATTAAAAAAATATATGTTTTGTCGGTGTAAAAATTTACAAATTAACGCAAAGTAAGAAAGAATTGTGAAAATTTCAACATATTCACAAGAAGCTGATATGTGCAAAATGCTTCCCAAAAATAAAAAGAAAAAAAACGCACTGGAGTTAAGAAGAATGTACTTTAAAGTCTCGCTTTGGAAACTTAAATATTTTTAAAATATTGGAAATCTTATAAAGTTACTCTAGGATCAACAGAAGTAATAACAACTAGGACAGACCACCACCTGAAAAGAAACATATAAAAGAATGAAAACTAAAAAGGTAAAATAAGGAGAAAAATAAAAGAAAATTTTAAAGAAAAAGAAGAAAATAAAAGACTCACTTAAAATAAGAAGAAAAAAATAGAAATACTTAAAATGCTACTTAATACTAAAAATAACCAGAAGCAGCACCGATAACAACAGCAACTGCATCAGATGCAGCAGCAACAGCGAAACTGCAACGTCAGCCTATGCAGCGACAACAATAGCAACTGCATCAACATCTGCCATAACAGCAACAACAACCAAACTGCAACAACAACAAGTGCAGCAACAACAAATGCAGCAACGACAACAAAACTGCAACGACAACAAGTGCAGCAACAACAACAAAACTGCAACATCAGCCTATGCAGCGACAACAATAGCAACTGCATCAACATCTGCCATAACAGCAACAGCCACCAAACTGCAACAACAGCAAGGGGCGTAACAACAGCAAATGCATCAGCTGCAGCAACAACAGCAGAACTGCAACAACAACAAAACTGCAACATCAGCCTATGCAGCGACAACAACAGAAACTGCAACAGCATATGCAATAACAGCAGCAACAGCACCTGGTAAAAGATAGCCGTAACGCAAGTATACTTGATTTACAGATATATTTAAATAAATAAAATAAAATAGAGATTTGACTTTAAGAAAACTTAAAATTATGAAAAAAAAAGTATAATTTAAAATAGTTTTCAGTAAAATTTAAAATTATAAAAAAAAGTATAATTTAAAAATAGGTTTCAGTAAAACTTAAAATTATATGAAAACGTATAATTTAAAATAGTTTTCAGTAAAATTTAAAATTATAAATAAAAAAAAAGTATAATTTAAAATAGGTTTCAGTAAAACTTAAAATTACAAAAAAAGAGGTGTAATTTAAAATTTCAGTTAGATCAAAACAAAAGTAAACAGAAAAAAATTAAAATTTATCACCAATTTAACCAAAGGGGATAAATCAGTTGAATTGAAACTGGAAATTAGGGTAAAAATTTGGATATTTTTTTTTGCGGTTAATACTTACCTAACGTAAACAAGTGAGCTTACCTTCTCTGCGATATCTGGCGCCAAATACCCAGTATTAAATTTTGAAAGCTATTTAAAATAAAAATAAAAACAATAAAGTTTTAACAAAATTGATTTTGAACTATAAGAACTTACCCCTACTTACCAGCGATTACTTTTGATTACCTAAAATTACATATACTTACCTTTTAATTACTTACCTGTTAATTACTCACCAATATTTACTTGTTAAATATATACTTGCATATATTATACTCACCTTTAATGATTTAATCAGCTACCAATACTTACTTGTTAACAAATAGAATCTACATAAAAGAAAATAAGCTTAAGACTTCAGTTTTATATAAAAAAAAAATATGTTCACTGTTTATAAAAAATGTATTTTTTAGTATAAAGAGGAGTTTTGATAATAATTAAAATAAAATTTGGATTATAATCAAATTTTTTGTTGTAATTAAAATAAAAAAAATGCAATACTAGGAACGATTTGAGGCGAGAGGAGATAATGGTTTGGTCTCATGACATGACGTGCTGAGTACGTTCTTTCATCTGTGTAGTGCGGAAGGGGGATTTAACCCGGGGCTTGGGAGTTTTCTTTTTGCGTAGAGTCTTTGTGAAATTTAGTTTGTTTTTCGAAGTTTCAATAGTCAGAATTTTTTTTTTTGTTGTCCGACCTCGATCCGATTGGCTGGGTTGAGGAAAAACTTGAGCTAGCCGGGGAAAAGTCAGTCGGATAAGATGACCAGGGTCGATCATAATAAATGGCGCCCAAGTTAAAGTAAAAAGAGGTAGCGCCATAATAAATGGCGCCCAAATTAAAGTAAAAAGAGGTAGCGCCATAATAAATGGCGCCCAATGGTAAAATTCAAACTCCGTTGAGTCTCCTTGGGGTAACACCTAGCAAGTGGCTTAGGGAGCTGTGATGACTATCCTAATTGCATTTGCAGGAGGTTGTGCCAAGGACAACTTAACGAGCGTGAATAAAGTTTTTTTTTTTGAAGTCCAGTACAAATTGGTTTTGATGGAAGGAAATAGCGACATTGTAAACTCAGTACACTATACATAAATTAAAATAAAGTCGGTTGAGTTTTCATGTGGAGGCTGCAGCTAAATGGCTTAGGGAGCAATCAGGTCTACTCTAATTGCATTTGGCTGAGGTAATCTCAGGAACGTTTCAACTGGACAGTCAGTCAGCAGTAAATTTGATTTTTTTAAATTGTTTTTGTTTTGGCCGCAAAGACAATTTGCTCATTTGTGTTGCACTCAACACTTGTTAAATACTTATGTTTTTTTTAATTTCGCTGTAACTTTCTATTAAGAATTTTTTTTTTTTGAAGTTTTAAATACCAATGAGGCGAGGCACCTTAAGGCTTAGTTCGGGTGGCCATAGAGGTTGACATGCCGTCTATGCTGCATCGGAGCTGGTTCAGAGTAGGCAATGCAGGAGGCCGGTGAAATAATAGTAAATTTCTACCGTTGCACAGGCATTGCTATTCTTGTTTAGTTGAGCCACAAGTATTGGGTCACTGATGGGAAATGAGCTGTTAGCTATGTTTGTAATCAGAAATCCAATGCAGTAAAGTAGTGATGAAGATTAGTTTCAGACCAGCTTTGGGAAAACATTTTGTTTATATTCTCATTTTTTTATGTACACAACACACAACGATGAACAACGTGCTCGAATCACCTGTCGGGTACCAGCCATGGTCCCTCTCACCTAGAATTCCATTATGTAAACAGAAAGTTTTTTTTTTGTAACGCGTAAAAGTAATTTGAATCGCATATTCAGATTTTTTTTTTTTAAAAAATTATTCAAAGTTATGAGCGGTCGCGGTAAAAACCGTTTAAGCGTTAAAACTCCACAACAAACACCAAAACCCATGCCTCTATGTCGTACTCCATTACCAACGAATAACGCTCGGAGCGGAAATGGTATATACGATTTGTCGGCTACCATAGGTGGTGGCATGCGAATGCCAACAACGACACAGCAATTGGGTGGAGATAGGTCAGTTGTAGTGCACACACCCTTGGCTGCAGCTGAAATTCCAAATTATAATAGCTCACTTGATAGGCCACGGTGGTCTTTAAAAAATTTTAATTTTTCGAAATACCACCCGCGATTTTTTTTAGCGATAATGTTGGGGTACCCTTCCAGTGTCAAAATCCGCAAACCGCGAAATCGAATGTCCAGCCGTTTTTTTCTTCGACATTTTAATTTTTTTAACGATTTTTTGAGAATGTCTCGGTGTTTATATACATTAGAGCGGTTCAAAATAAAAACTTTTTGATTTTTTTCACGATGTGTTAGTGGATTACAATAGCTCTATATGTCTAGACAAAACAACCTATAAGGATTTTTATCAATTCTGAAAATTGGATTGCCGCTGCCTGTTTTAAGTTGCCTACCCATTTTCGAAAATATTGATTTAAATAATGGTGCAAGCTAAAGAGGTTATCAAATTTTGCAACAAAGTGGGTATGCTTTTCGAATTATTATCAATGGAGGAATTCGAATCCATGATTAGTTTTTCTTCTTCTTCCTTTTGTCTCATAAAAAAAATTTAAAATTGCCCGGACAAAAATGAAAAAATGCCGATTTTCTACTTTCAAGTTGCAAAATCTTGATGTAATATTTTACCGCCGATCTAGTGGTACATTATTTTTAATGAACCTATATTTTCTTAAGAGAAAACCGTAAACCGCATATCAATATCTTCTTTCAAAACCAAGATATCTGCATTTTTCTAAATTAATAGACCTGAAATTTTTCGGTTCGGCGTTGACATGTATACATATTAAGCTGATTAAATTTTTTTTTTTGTTCTAAACAGCTATTATCGATCGAGGAACTTGAATCCGTGATTAGTTTTTCTTCTTCTTCTTTTTTTCTTATAAAAAAATTTAAAATTGACCAATTTTCTGCTTTCAAGTTGCAAAATCGGCCAATATTGTTTTACCACTGATCCCGTTGTACAATATTTTTAATGTATTTTTATTTGCCCGGATGCCCAGACAACAATGAAAAAATTCCGATTTTCTACTTTCAAGTTGCAAAATCTTGATATAATATTTTACCACCGATAAGAGAAAACCGTAAACAGCATATCAATATCTTCTTTCAAAACCAAGATATCTGCATTTTTCAAAATTAATAAACCTGAAATTTTTCGATTCGGCGTTGACATATATACATATTAAGCTGATTAAAATTTTTTTTTGTTCTAAACAGCTATTATCGATCGAGGAACTTGAATCCGTGATTAGTTTTTCTTCTTCTTCTTATAAAACATTTATGTTAATTATGTTATGTTAATATATGTTAGTTTAGAAAAATGTAGATATCTTGGTTTTGGAATAAGATAATGATATTCGGTTCACGGCATTCTTTTAAGCAAATAAAAATACATTAAAAATATTGTACAACGGGATCAGTGGTAAAACAATATTGGCCGATTTTGCAACTTGAAAGCAGAAAATCGGTCAATTTTAAATTTTTTTATAAGAAAAAAAGAAGAAGAAGAAAAACTAATCACGGATTCAAGTAGAACATAAAAAAAATTTAATCAGCTTAGTATGTAAGTATACATGTCAACGCCGAACCGAAAAATTTCAGGTCTATTAATTTAGAAAAATGCAGATATCTTGGTTTTGAAAGAAGATATTGATATGCGGTTTACGGTTTTCTCTTAAGCAAATATAGGTACATTAAAAATAATGTACCACTAGATCGGCGTTAAAATATTACATCAAGATTTTGCAACTTGAAAGTAGAAAATCGGCATTTTTTCATTTTTGTCCGGGCAATTTTCAATTTTTTTATAAGAAAAAAAGAAGAAGAAGAAAAACTAATCACTTATTCGAATTCCTCGATTGAAAATAATTCGAAAAGCATACACATTTTGTTGCAAAATTTGATAACCTTTTTAGCTAGCACTATTTCTTAAATCAATATTTTCGAAAATGGATAGGCAACTTAAAACAGGCAGCGGCAATCCAGTTTTCAAAATTGATGAAAATCCTTATGGGTTGTTTTGTCTAGACATATAGGGCTATTGTAATCCACTAACACATCGTGAAAAAAATCAAAAAGTTTTTATTTTGAACCGCTCTAATGTATATAAACACCGAGATATACTCAAAAAATCGTTAAAAAAATGAAAATGTCGAAGGAAAAAACGGCTTGACGTTCTATTTCGCGGTTCGCGGATTTTGACACTGGATAGGTTCCCCAACATTATCCCTGAAAAAAATCGCGGGTGGTATTTCGAAAAATTAAAATTTTCTAAAAACCACCGTGAGGCCCTTTAACGTAGCGAGTGGTCAGACTAATCAGACAAAGTCTGGTACTGGCGCTATATGCAAAAATACTCTGCAATTTCCACTTTTAGAAGGCATTGTACCCTTGCCTACTCCTGGGCTTAGTCATAACTCCATATCAGTTGTTGACAGTGCAACAACAATTAATATGCCTCAAATCAATAGAAAGGACGATGGACAAAATTTTACTGGCCAAGTCGAATCTGCTCTGCACAGTGAGATAATTTCCGCATTAAGTATTGCAGTGACACAAAATGTCGAAAAAATTTAAAAGTCTTTGGAGGCCAAACTAGAGAAAATGATTGGACCATTAATAGCTGAGGCACACCCTAGTCAGGAAAATAGAGGTCAGATGGTAAACAGAATTGACCAACAGGAGAATCTTCTTGGACAGATGCGGAATTTTGTGATAAATTCGGTAGAAACTCAAGTCTCTAAAAATCGAGACAATTTTTTTTATGAGGAAACTCACAATCCGACTTTTGACAGGTTGAATGGAGACTTAAGAAATCAGTCGGCGGTTGGCATGAGTCACGGGCAATTTCCACTCAAGTTCAGGTACAACAAGTCGTCGAAGAGCATAGAAGGCTGGTTGGTCAAACTGACCATCAGCGAATTCATAATAATGGTTCGCAGCGAAATGTCCATGGGCAAAATACGCAAAACTTTGGACAAACTCCCGTTAGTGGATTTAGAAATCAGCAAAGACAAAATGTTGTTCCTGAACCGCAGGTAAATACAATGAACCCTGACTTTTATGGAATGACCCATAGGGGTCCATTTCCTATCAATATTCATCAGTGGGACTTGATTTTTGAAGGCAACTCGGACAAGTTAACCGTCGAGGATTTTATTTTTAGGCTAGAGCGTCTCCAACCTTAATATAATTGCCCATGGTCGGAAGTAATTCGCGAATTTCATAGTTTAGTTAAAGGTGAGGCATCGGAGTGGTTCTGGCTTTACCTGCGGACTAACCCATTGCCTAACTGGGAAATTTTGTGTGATGCATTGTTGCATAAGTTTCAAAATAATAAAACTGAATTCGAAAAATTAAGGGAATTCGCCGAAAGAAGGCAACAACCGGGGGAAGCAATTGATTCATATTTTCAACAAATGAAAAAATTGCGTGATCGCTTGAGCCAGCAGGTCGACGAAGCGGGCGCCATGAAAATTATAAAAAGGAATTTGCGGGAAGGTTTGGCGAGAGCGGTTTATCTGATGACAACAAATACAGTGGACCATTTGCGAGATCAGTGCCGGGAGTACGAGTCTACGTTCGCACGTAGATACGTGCGGGTCAATCCACCAACTACGGGACGTTACATACAGCCTAGGGCTTATGTAAGTGAGCTACAGGAAACCAAAGAAGCAAATGCTCCGATGTTTTGAAAGGAAGACTTAGACCCTACGGTAGAAGCTGTTCATTTGACACAAGCCAAAATTTCGGCTGATCAACCCAAGCGGGCGTTAGTTTGTTGGAATTGTTGCCAGCAAGGGCACACTTATATTGATTGTCTTTCCACCGAAAGAAGAATTTTTTGTTTTAAATGCGGCAAAGTTGGGGAGATTACTCCACGTTGCCCCACCTGTTCGGGGGGAAACTTGAGGAGTGCGATCAGAGCAGGTGTGCTCGTGCTCCACTCAAACCCCCGCAGAGATACAGCAACCCAATGCAATTTAATCGGCTTAGTCAAGGTAGAAGCTCAACAGGAATTAGAAATAGAAAATAAGTTTGAAATTTTTGATAGGCAATTAATGAAGTCGAAATCCTCAATAAGATATAAGTGTTTAGAAGAACGGTTAAGAAATTATAATGAGGTTCGAAATAGAATTCTTACGGAAGATCAATTAGGCGGAAAACGGGAAGTGACGAAAAAAACAGAAAAAGCTAGAAATAGGTATCAGCGGCGAAAAAGGGATAGACAGATAGTAGTAAGTAGCGTAGTAGCGGTAAATTGCAGGGATCCTAGACCTTTTGCAGAAGTGGAGATTGGATCCATCACAGTTTGTGGCTTGCTAGATACAGGCTCGTCGGTGAGTCTTTTGGGCAAGGGTTGTGGCGAATTATTGTCAAGAATAGGATTGGAACCAACAGGAGCGGTATCGCGAGTACGAACGGCTGCAGGAAAAGTTCACTGGGTACACGGCAAAATTAAAATACCAGTGAAATATAAGTCAATGGAAAGAAATTTGGAACTTTTTATTTGCCCAACTTTGGGCAAATCACTTTATCTTGGTGTGGACTTTTGGAAAAAGTTTGAGCTAGCACCAGAAGTTTTTGGAGTTGCTTCTTTGGATATGGAAAAACATGAAGATCCTTTACAACATGTTTTAACACCTAAGCAGGATAGACAGTTGCAAGATGTGAAAATGGAATTTAAAACTTTTGAAAAAAGTGGTCTAGGGAAAACCAGCTTAGAAAAACACACCATCCAATTGAAAGAAGGGTCAGAGCCTGTGAAAGACAGACATTACCCGGTATCACCGGCGGTTCAGGAACTGTTATACGCAGAAATCGATAAGATGCTAAATCTTGGCGTTATCGAAGAAAGTAATAGTCCTTGGAGCAACAGAACTACGCTGGTAAGGAAGCCAGGAAAGAATCGGCTGTGTTTGGATGCCAGAAAACTCAATGACTGCACCGTCAAGGATGCATGCCCTTGTTGTACTAGTCTTTTTCCCGTCCTGGGAAAACACTTAGTACTGTGTGTGGCAATTGTATCTGGAAGTGAAACAAGTTTAAAGATTATCAGATTAAATATACTTACCAGTATATTTTTCCTTTTGAATAATTAACACCGTAGTCTTCAGTTTAATACCAGAACAAATTATGATTTTATCAAAAAATCTTGAATACCTTAACACCTTGCTTAGTAAAAATTACACTAACAATTCATACAAAAATATTTACACATAATTACAATAACAAAACTTATTCTACTTAATTCAACTTTGTTGACCAAATTTAGTGGGGCGAAATGATTTCCGGGTTGCACAAGTTGGCTTTTGCCTTGGGTTTTGTTGTTGCATTTAAGTTCATGGTGTTCTGATTCTTGTTAATTGTTAGCAAGCAGAATTTGCCCATGGTAACATAAATGACCAACAAAACGACAACAGCCCGCACGTATGCTGCACTTTTGCAATAATAATTTACTATTATTGAATAAATTGCATTATTCAATAATGCAGTTTTAATGTTATAGAATGATGTTAATCATCATCCTAAAAGTATATATAATATGCTATTTATGTTAATAACATATTATATTGTGCGGTAAGAACGCACAACATTCCTCCCCCCTTGGGATAAGAAAAAATTATGATTAAGAGTATTTTTTTCTTAACATATTACTATTAATAATATTACTAAGTAAGTTGAATTCTAAAGTTATATTGATAAAAATAAGTAAGTTAAATTGTAAAGTAATCTCTTTCTTTTTTTTTTTTTTTTCAAATAACCTACCTAATTCATGGTCCTACTCTCCTACAATACTGCTCGTCCCCCTTGGTTGGAACTGCTTCAGCTCAACTTTTACTGGGCTTTAAGGTTGTACTTCAGATTCGATGGCGAGGCTACTGATTATTCTGTTTTGCCTTGTGAGACTAGGCACATCATAATTCGGCATCTTGTAGAGTTTCGCTTGGTGAACTTGTGGTTACCGTCATTGGTGAAATGGCTTATGCCACAGTTTTCAGTTTTCTTCAGCTTAGCTTTAGTAAAATATGCCTTATCTTTTCTTCTCTGCCTGAATCTTTGAATCTATGAAACGTGGATTAAAGTTTGTTCCCCGCTTTTGGGTAAAATATAACAGCCCGTAAGCCCTATAAGGTTCATTAAATTGTCATCGTGGAGTCTATCTAGCCAACTCCGATTCTGCTACTGCTTAAATGCCTCAGTATAGGACCATGATTATAAGTGGAAATAAATGTTAATTAAATTAAAAATCTATTTTTCCCTATCACCAAAAATATACTTGATCAATAAATTTACTATAAATTTTAATTTTGATATTATTAGAATATTTCAAATATATTTCGTAACTTAATTTATATACGTAACTTAATGTAAATGGTATATATGTGCATGCATTCTTATGTAATGCATACAAATATATATGTATTTACGGCATTTACTCCGTTTTTGTTTATTAATTTATGTAAGTTTGTGTAAATGTTATATATGTGTATGCATTTTTATAATGCAAAATGAGGAGAGAATGTCTAACGAGTGGACGTGTTTTTTAAGAGTCCGCGATTTTAACGTAATTTCTATGGTAAAAGTATCTCGTTTTCCGTAATATTTTATAATACGCCGCAGCTAAAGGTTCCTGCTATCTTCTCCTGTGTACTCATCTTGTCTTGTTGCTGCTTTATCAATTAATTTTCGTCAATAAATTTCTACTGTGTGGTGCCTAATTATGTCGCAATCAAAAAAAGAGATAAACACAAGAAGTGTCAGCAATGTTCGCAAACAACAAGTTGGACCTACAACTTCACTTTGCCTGTTCAACAAAAAAGCGGATGAGTCATCTTCGTTGACTGGACTTATGTACTCTGATGCTACACTTGAGGCGAAATTGGATAGTTTTAAAAAGAGCATCATTGCTGAGCTTCGTGAGGCCATTACAACCTGTGAGAGCAGACTATTAGAAAGATTGGGCGAAGTGTCGGCTGAACTGAGCAACATAAAATCCAACTTAAGTGATGTTGTGCAGAGAGTGGTTGCAGTTGAATCTGTATGTGGCAAAATTGGTGTCATTAAAGAAGAGATTAATGCATTGAGAGCGCAAATTGAGACACGTAACTGTGATGCTTCTCCGTCTAGTGTTTCCGTTCCTCCAAAATTCACTGAAGATCTTGAAGACTTACGGAAAAAAGTTACAAAATTTGAGAATTCTTTAATAAGATTTGCTCTTCAATTAACTTGCAAACTCTTAAAATAAGAGACATCATCAACAAGTCTGCTGTCATTGTTAAATTAGCGTCGGCGCTTGATCGCAACAACATATTCAAAGCTGTTGCGATTTTTACAAAAAACAACAAACGACAACTCGTGCTTGGTGATATCGACTGTGGTGGTAGAGAGCCATTCTACCTGCATGAAAGCCTTACTAAAGCTATTCATGCAGTTTTAAAATACGCTAGTATTAAAAAGCGTGAGAAGCGTTTGTCAGCTGTTTTCTCCAAGCGTGGGTGTGTGTATGTGAGAGCGAATGGTGAGACCGAAGCTAAGTTGGTATGTGATACTGTGAGCGTTGATCGTGTGGCGGTAATAAGTACTTAATTAGGGTGATTTAAAAAAAAATGTATTATTTTACTTTTGCTATTATGTTATGTTATTTTTTAGTGCTAAATTATTTACTTTGTATTATATTCTTTTATATTATGCTTACTCTATATTTTCCTTTCCACTGTTACTTGTACTTTATACTTAAACCTTGCTATTTTAGCCCACTTTCTTACACAATTATTATTTTAAAACTTTTAACGTTTGTAGCTGTTTTGAAAATAGTCGATTTTGTCGCTTCCTTCTAGTTCCTATGTTGCTAATGGTGCTATTGACAATTACAAAACTATGATAAATGTTCTTTGCAAGCATTATCATGGTTTTAATGTAGTTCATTTTAATGCCAGAAGTATGAACGGCTTAAAGTTAGATTATGTACGCTATATTTTTGAAAACTCGCCTGCTGATGTTGTCCGTGTTAGTGAAACGTGGTTTAATGCTGAGATTCCGGACCATTTTTATAATCTTGATGGCTATAAAATTTTCCGTAATGACAGAGTTGGTAGAAGAAGTGGTGGGGTTGCTGTTTATTGTAAGTCGTGTCTGAATGCTAAGTTTATCAGTAATTCTAATGAATCTTGTGAATTTCTGAATATTAAAATCTCTGACAATAGTGTGAAAATACTGTTGTCCTGCGTATATAATCCCCATCGTCGTAATGATTTTGTACCTTTTTTTAATGAGATTGCCAGTAGGCTAATTTCTTATGATTTTGTTCTTGTATGTGGTGATTTCAATGTGAATTTGTTGTTAAATGATCCTACTGCTGAGAATTTTCACTTTCATATTACGTCATGTGGCTTATAGGTATCTAATTGTTTTACCCCTACTCGTTATGCGCATGGATGTGAACCTAGTCTGTTGAATGTGTTTCTAGTTTCTGATATTTCTCGTCTTTTTAAAATTGATCAATTGTCCTTTTTGTCTGACCATGATTTGATTTTTTGTAGCCTTAATATCAGCCTTGGTAGAAATTCTCCTGCTAGTTTCTCATATCGTGATTACAGATTAATCAATATGAATGCTTAATATGCTGATTTGTCGGGTGTGTGTTGGAATGACTGCTGGTTTTGTGATTCTGTTGATGAAAAGCTTAGTGTGCTAATGAGAAATTTAAATATTGTCTTCGAGCGTCATGTTCCTATTCGTACTATAACTGTTTCTAACCCTTGCTGCCCATGCTTTACAAATCGTGTTTTGCACGTCATCAAACAGAGGAATAAACTTCATTCGAAATGGAAAAGAAACCGCTCAGACAGAAACTGGACTAACTTTAGAACTGCTAGAAATGCTGCAACTGCACACTTAAAACAAGAAAAAATTAACTTTTTTCACGCGAAATTAAATGCTAATATAAATCCTAAACAACTGTGGGCTTTTGGTGTGTTTTTGGTAAAGAGTCAGTTGGCTGTAATCTGGACCAGGATGGATTGAATGATTTTTTCTTAGCTAATAATAATTTCTCCCAACCTAATAATTTATTTGATTATCCAAGTTTAGTGAACAACTCTGAATCTTCGCCAATTTACATCGGTAACTGAGAATGATGTTGTGAAGTGTATCTCAAAGTTAAGCTCCAATGCGGTAGGTGTTGATGGACTACCCATAAAGTTTATAAAATTGATTTTACCCTTTTTCATTTCACCCTTATCCCATATTATAAATCACTGCTACCCCTGCTCGCAATTCCCTGAGTTGTGGAAAATTGCAACAGTGATACCCATTGCTAAAACTGCTTCTGCCTCTGAATTGAATGATTATCGTCCCATAAGCATCTTACCAGCTTTAGGAAAAGTTCTTGAAAGGTTGATGTCAGATCAAGTCACTAATTATGTGGAAACTAATAATCTTTTGTCTCCACTACAGTCTGGTTTTCGAGTTGGTCACAGTTGCTCGACGGCTGTTGTGAAAATTTTAGATGACATAAGGGTTAGTTTTGACCAAGATTTTTTAACATTCCTTTGCTTAATTGATTTCTCTAGGGCTTTCGACTCGGTCAATCATTGCTTGCTGTGTAATAAACTTAAACATTTTTTTAAATTTAGCCCAAATTCTATCAATTTGTTAAGAAGCTATTTAAGTGGTAGAATGCAGCGTGTTAAGGTTGGAACCACATTTTCGTCATTCAAACTTATTAACTCAGGTGTCCCACAAGGATCAATTTTGGGTCCCCTTCTATTTTCCCTTTTTATCAATGACATATTTTCTGTTACCTTTAATTCTTCTGTACATGCCTACGCTAATGATATCCAGCTATACCTTTCCCGACCTATTGGACTTGTTGAGGACCTTTCCTACAGAGTTAACTGTGACTTGAATGCACTCAATAAATGGGCTGCCTCTAACCTGCTCCAAATCAATCCCACAAAGTCAAAAGTTCTGCCAATTGCAAGGAGTGTTTCTTGTGCAATGGATATTCCACCTTTATTTATTGGAACGGCCAAATTGGATTTTGTGAACAAGGTGAAAAATCTGGGATATGTATTTAATTCCAAATTCACTTGTTTTGACCATATTAACAGTACTGTAGGCAAAGTCTATGGTATCTTACGCTGTCTACGGACGTCCACTGATTTTACCCCAACTGAAACTAAACGTCGACTCGTAAGACAGCTGATTATGCCTCTTATAACGTTTTTTGATATTGTGTACTGTAGGTTGGACTCTCAGTCGCAACATAAATTATTAGTTGCGTTCAATAGTGTGGCGAGATATGTATATGGTGTTAGTCGTTTTGACCATATCTCTAATAAAAGTAAAGATATACTCGGTTGCGGTTTGGCTGATTACTTAAATGCACGTAGATTGATTTTTTTCCACAAACTCATTTACAGCAAAACTCCTGGCTACCTATTTTGTAAATTACAATTTTCTGTTTCTGTCAGGTCGCCTAATCTCATTATTCCTAGATAAAGCTATCTCAACAGCTAATACGTTGAAAAGTTTACATTGTTTTACAAAAAATTTTGAAATTGTGGTTCAATTAGTGCAAAATGAAGAAAATCACTAAAGATTTGGAAAACCGAATTGTTGCACTACTGCAAAAAAAGGAACCGACACGAAAAATAGCTGAAAAGACCGGCGTTGGAAAGTCAACACTGATAGCAGTACGAAAAAGAAATAATTTGGAGTCTTCAGGTGATTTTGGAGGTCGACCAAGAATTCTGACGGATAGTGACGCTCGTCAAATGGAACGGTTGCTACGTAAAAGCTCCAAGCTAACACCTAAGGAAGCTACATAGGCCATTAACAAACCAACAAGTGAATGGACAACCAGAAGATCATTAAAAAGAATAGGGCTAGCCGCGTCTGTTACGCAGAAAAAAAACCTGCGCTTTCCAAGAAAAACATAGCAGCTCGATTACAGTTTTGTAGAGAACACAAAAACTGGTCTGTTGAGCACTGGAAACGCGTTATATGGTCTGATGAAACGAAGATTAATCGTATATTATCGGATGGTAAATCTTATTATTGGCACCGACCCGGTGAGCAGCTTCAGCAACACCAAGTCAAACAAACTATGAAACATGGCGGCGGTAGTATAATGGCGTGGGCATGTTTTACTTGGTGGCACGTCGGTCCTATCCATAAAATAGAAGGAGTAATGAAGAAGGAAGACTACCTTAATATTTTGCAAACCTATTTGCCTGAGTTTGTTGATCAGTGTGCGTACCCTATTGAGGAAATAGTGTTCCAACAAGATGGAGACCCTAAGCATACTGCAAAAATTGTGAAAGAGTGGCTTGAAAACCAACCATTTAAAATATTAAAATGGCCTGTACAAAGCCCAGGTCTCAATCCAATTGAGAATTTGTGGGCAATTGTTAAAAGAACATTGTGTCAGTACGATTTTCCTCTGAAAAATGCTACATTCAATTGAGATATGAAAATGTTTAAAAATCAGCCGATAAAATAGCCCAATTGCGATTTGACACCTCTTTTAACTTTTATCCAATAGGAACACACATCAAGGCGTCCCTGTTAACACATTAATCTCCTGTTGAAAGGAAAAATTTTCTAAGAAATTTTGATTTTATTTTCAATATCCATTGCGCGTTATTTCCAAATATTCCTACTAAAATTAACACAAAGAAAAACAATTGTAAGCACCCTGTATTCATAAATGAATTCTATTAAGAATTTTTTTTAAATCTTATATGTATCACACCTGTCAAACAAAAGAAAATGTCAAACAGGTTAAAAGGGAATAGTAGACACCAATGGGCCAAGGATGCCGTTTGGTTTTTTTTTGTACGTATGTACATGTGTGTAGTGTTGGTAGCGGACGGCTGACAAGCGGCATCACGCGATGAGCAAAAAAGAAGTGAGTTGCTGAGTGAATAATTGTACGCGAGCAGTCGTCGCAATGATAGTTCATCGTGGTGGGCAATCTACAACCGGCCGTGATTTAATATGTGTTAAATATGTTAAAATCAAACAAGTAGTGAAAAAATCAATATTTTAATTTATTAATTCTAAAACAATAAAAGTGCGTCGCGACTTAAATGTAAGATTTAAAATATAAAAAAATAAATCGGTCACAAGAAAAAAAAAACAGATTTCTGTGCAATTGATAACGCGCTTAAATAGTTTGATTAATTGAAAAATCAATAGAAATTTCAATTAATAATCGAGATAAGTGTGTCCGAAGGAAAAAACTTATAGTTGTCGGTGTTTTAATAAAAAAAAGGTACTTTGATTCGATATTTAATACGAAAATACTAATTAAATTAAGAACACCATAGATGTATAGCTACAAAACAAAAAAAAAAAAAAAAACAGAAAGAAACAAGAATTTTGAAATCGAAAATTAAAATGAACTTGAAAAAAAAATTGTATTTCTTTTTAATTAATTAAGGCAGCAATTCTTAAACTGTGGTCCGCGGACCCCTGGGGGTCCGCGAAGCCATTCCAGGGGTCCGCGAAACAATTTTTACATCAATTTTTTACATCATCAAACTTTTCGCTTTATTTAAATAACAAATTCATTAAAAATTCTACATGAGCTTTGAATGATTGTACATATTTTTAAAAAACAAAGTGTGCATTTACTTTTGTGTAAACACGGGATGCCCAGCACCTAACTGTTTCCACTCTTCCCACTGTTTGATAACATCATCAATTTTTGTAAATTTTAATTTGAGCCTACAAGGTGCAGCTTCAAATAAATTTAACGTTGAAGTGAAGAGCTAAACACAGTTGGGACGTTCAATATCGTCCATATTTTTTCTATACGTTAATAGTGCGTACAAAATTGACACTAGAAAATTTATCGCATAGAAATAGAACAAATTCAATTTTTTGGTGCGATTTGACACAGGAGCTAAATCACAAGTCCCAACTGTGTTGAGCTATTTAAAATAGAAGCGATTACAATAATACGAATTATGGTCAAAGCGCATTCAAAAGTATGGGTATGAGTCTTTTTCAACACTCAGCTATTTTATAGAATTTTCTAATTAAGTGCTCGATAATAAAACGCACCTACTTTTTGCCTCTAAAAAGCAGCTTCCGGAAGTATTTTCCCTGTCCTGTTTCTGGCAACGACTGGATCAGGGATCCATTCAACACAGACGTTAGTATTGGTATTGCTAAGCAATTATCGACATTAGAGCATGATATACTCCTGGCTATCTCCTGCGATACTTCTTTGTAACTAAAGTTCAATGAAATTTAACTAACTTTTAGTTACTCCTAAAATCCGAATTCTCTGCAAATAAGGGCATCCAAAACTTGATTCCGTTTTGTACAACGTATAATCAAATTATAGAAATCAAACAAATTTCGCTTATAAAACGACCAATAGTCATCAAAAAAATAATTTTCAAATTAAGCTTTATTATTATTATATTATTTATTAAAAATAGTAATAGCCGAAACATGTCACCAATTACCAGGTTAAAAATTGTTCGATTTGTTATCTTTGTCATGTTTGTTGAAAAATGGCATTGATCAATAAGTAAAAATTTACAATATTGGTCTTTGCTTAATGACTGTAAGTTCGATTAAATAATATTTAATTATAAAATAATCAGTCGCTAAAATCAACTTTCTTAAAACCATATGGAGAGCACGCCGAATTTTCAAAAAATATGTGGCTGGCAACACCACAATTTCGAAAAATAAATCATAGCATGACTTTGGACCGACGGTCTAACGGCTATGGGCAGCAAGCGAGAAAGTGACAAAAGATGACAAATGGAATATGCGCATTCTGTACACCTCATGACAAGTACCTCAGTGGCTCAAGTGTTAGAGCGGCCGTCGCAAAATATGCAATTGCAATGCATGAACGGTCAGAGGTTCGAATCCATGTACAGAATTAACCAAACTGGTCTGATGAGGCTATTGGTAATAGCCGAAACATGTCACCAATTACCAGGTTAAAAATTGTTCCATTTGTTATCTTTGTCATGTTTGTTGAAAAATGGCATTGATCAATAAGTAAAAATTTACAATATTGGTCTTTGCTTAATGACTGTAAGTTCGATTAAATAATATTTAATTATAAAATAATCAGTCGCTAAAATCAACTTTCTTAAAACCATATGGAGAGCACGCCGAATTTTCAAAAAATATGTGGCTGGCAACACCACAATTTCGAAAAATAAATCATAGCATGACTTTGGACCGACGGTCTAACGGCTATGGGCAGCAAGCGAGAAAGTGACAAAAGATGACAAATGGAATATGCGCATTCTGTACACCTCATGACAAGTACCTCAGTGGCTCAAGTGTTAGAGCGGCCGTCGCAAAATATGCAATTGCAATGCATGAACGGTCAGAGGTTCGAATCCATGTACAGAATTAACCAAACTGGTCTGATGAGGCTATTGGTAATAGCCGAAACATGTCACCAATTACCAGGTTAAAAATTGTTCCATTTGTTATCTTTGTCATGTTTGTTGAAAAATGGCATTGATCAATAAGTAAAAATTTACAATATTGGTCTTTGCTTAATGACTGTAAGTTCGATTAAATAATATTTAATTATAAAATAATCAGTCGCTAAAATCAACTTTCTTAAAACCATATGGAGAGCACGCCGAATTTTCAAAAAATATGTGGCTGGCAACACCACAATTTCGAAAAATAAATCATAGCATGACTTTGGACCGACGGTCTAACGGCTATGGGCAGCAAGCGAGAAAGTGACAAAAGATGACAAATGGAATATGCGCATTCTGTACACCTCATGACAAGTACCTCAGTGGCTCAAGTGTTAGAGCGGCCGTCGCAAAATATGCAATTGCAATGCATGAACGGTCAGAGGTTCGAATCCATGTACAGAATTAACCAAACTGGTCTGATGAGGCTATTGGTAATAGCCGAAACATGTCACCAATTACCAGGTTAAAAATTGTTCCATTTGTTATCTTTGTCATGTTTGTTGAAAAATGGCATTGATCAATAAGTAAAAATTTACAATATTGGTCTTTGCTTAATGACTGTAAGTTCGATTAAATAATATTTAATTATAAAATAATCAGTCGCTAAAATCAACTTTCTTAAAACCATATGGAGAGCACGCCGAATTTTCAAAAAATATGTGGCTGGCAACACCACAATTTCGAAAAATAAATCATAGCATGACTTTGGACCGACGGTCTAACGGCTATGGGCAGCAAGCGAGAAAGTGACAAAAGATGACAAATGGAATATGCGCATTCTGTACACCTCATGACAAGTACCTCAGTGGCTCAAGTGTTAGAGCGGCCGTCGCAAAATATGCAATTGCAATGCATGAACGGTCAGAGGTTCGAATCCATGTACAGAATTAACCAAACTGGTCTGATGAGGCTATTGGTAATAGCCGAAACATGTCACCAATTACCAGGTTAAAAATTGTTCCATTTGTTATCTTTGTCATGTTTGTTGAAAAATGGCATTGATCAATAAGTAAAAATTTACAATATTGGTCTTTGCTTAATGACTGTAAGTTCGATTAAATAATATTTATTTATTAAAAAATATATGAAAAAAAAAACAAATTATTTTCTAGGCTTTATTTTGACCAAGAAATATTTGTCTGAGTTTAATGTACATATTTTGATTTGAAACTTTTTTAATTCTTTTACATTTCCCCAATTTCCCCAAATTATTTTCTAGGCTTTATTTTGACCAAGAAAAATTTGTCTGAGTTTAATGTACATATTTTGATTTGAAACTTTTTTAATTCTTTTACATTTCCCCAATTTTATTCATTTTGTATTTCAATTACATGAAAATCCTAGTAAAAAATGTTTGCCTCTATAAATGCGCAAGATTTGTTAAAATGCAGAGAGATATATGGTATAGGTATCAATATTTATTACTCACTTACTTGGGTGGCCATAACAACCCGTTACCGGGTTACGGCCGACCTCAAAAGCTCTCTCCAGGCGCCTCTGCTTCGCGCGCGCCTTCTCCAATCAGTCACAACAAGCGTGGATAGGGATTCTTCGGCTTGGTCTTTCCATCGGAGGCATGGTCTTCCTCTCCGTCGTCGCCCAGCGGCTTCCGCATCAAACACCTTTTTCGCCGGAGCTTCTTCGTCCATACGCACAACATGTCCCAGCCAGCGCAGACGTTGGATAGTGATGCGCTTGACTATGTCGATGTCATCGTAGAGCTCGTACAGTTTATGGTTCATTCGAATACGGTAGTCGTCGCCGACGCGAACAGGACCGAAAATTTTGCGAAGAATTTTTCTCTCAAACACCCCAATATTTATTAGAAAGTAGTGTCTGCATGCTTTTCAACTTTTGGATCTTCAAAAACTGGACATACATAGTGTTGAAAAGACCTTTAAAAACTGGAAAAATTAAAGCAAAATATAAGTTCATTTTATGTCTGGTTGAGTTTGACATCGGTTAGCAAGCCTGAGTGTCTTTGTCATTATTGAGTCCGAAATTAAGCTTAGAACGATGTCAAATATCTAGAGTTGGGATGGGGTCCGCAAAAAAAATTTAGCTCGATAAGTGGTCCTCGGACTGCATAAGTTTAAGAACCCCTGAATTAAGGAATAATGAAGATATGCTAGGCAATAGGTTTAGGGGAGGTGCCATGAGTTGGTTTATCGTGATGCCACCGTAAAAGTTTGAGGAAGGGACCTGGGGTTTTTCTGCTCCCCGTTAGAGAAAATTTTTTTTTTGATAAATTTTTAATTTTTCTATGCTGCGCTACAAGTGGCAATGGCAAAACCGCGCCCTAGCCGGGAATGACTTCGGTGGTCGATACCGAAAGTTTTTTTTATGAGTTTCTTTTTCCTGCCAAATGCTAGGCGTAACATCCACTTCGGTGGATGCTCTAGTTACACTTCTGCGTCAGGCAATAGTTAAGAGTCAAGAAGAGCTTAAAAGAGATTTGAGGGACATAAGATCCACCGTGGACAACCTAAATAGTAGAATGTTGGGTCAAGTACCACAATATTCCAGAGGCGATCCTCAACTACATCCACAACCGGCTTATACCCCTAGGGCTGAAAATTTTCCAAGATTGCAGGACTGGAAAATTTCCTACGATGGATCTGGCAACGTCGCCGATTTCATTTTCAAAGCCGAAACACTGTGTCAAAGAACGAGATGCTCCCTTGATCATTTATTCAAAAACTTTCATGTTCTTTTAACGGGGAAAGCTGAGAAGTGGTTTTGGCAATTTAGCAGGCAAAATCCTACTGCTAACTGTCCACAACTTTGCACTGCCATTGAAAAGCAATTTGGCAAGTCCGAAAACGATCACGAAATCATTCATGAAATATCATAATATATATAATAATAGAGTTTAAGAAAGCAACACCTTAAAGATTCTTTCGATGATTTTTATGACGATTTGGTTTCGATAAACTCTCGGATGAGTCAGCCTATGACAGATAGTGTGTTGATCAAAATAATAAAAAAGAATCTCAACAACAATCTGAAGTATATACTGTTTAATAGCAACTCGACGAGTCTGGAAGGATTCGTGAGGCCGCCCGAAGGGCTGAACAGGTGCTCTCGGAAACTAAAAATCAACCATCCTTTTATAACCCGCAAAGGCAGGTACATGAAATTGACATTGTTTCGAATGATGAGAATGACAATTTTGAATTTGACCCACAAGTGGAAGCGTTGAAAGTTTCTCGCCGCTTTTCTAAGCCCGATTATTCCAAAATACAATGTTGGAATTGTTTGCAGCTCCGACACTCCTATATTTATTGTCCAGAGGCAATAACTACTATTTTCTGCTTTAAATGTGGACAAAAAGGAGTATTAACTCCAAAATGTCCAAATAACCACCAGGGAAACCACAGATAGAGCGTGATGGGCACCGGGGACACACGTTCTTCCCGACCGACCCCGAGTTCAAATTAAACTCAAACTTAAAAAATTTTGCAAATTTACCTCCACCAAATACTGTAAAAATTAAAATTTTGAAACCTTTCTGCCATGACTTTGCGTGTCAAACAAACTCCGATATCTCAAATTTCCCAGATCGTGATATTCGCTACGAAGTAGCTAAAAATCGAATTTTTAAACATGAGCTCTGCTCCAACTAAAAGTTGAGAAAATGGAAAAAGTGCAGACTAAGATACAAAAAACGCAAAGGCAACAGAAAAATAATAGAATCTACCAAACTTGCTGTTAACGGCGATGATCGTCCTTTTGCCAAAGTGAAAATCTTTGATGAATATTTAGTTGGCTTGCTGGACTCAGGAGCCAGTGTTTCTGTTTTGGGCAAAAATTGTCTGACATTTGTGGAAAATCACAATATTTTTATAAAGCCTCTGAAAACGTTCCTATCTACGGCTGATGGTAAAAAGCAAAATGTTATTGGTTATTGTGACCTTGCTGTTACTTTCAAAAATGTCACAAGAAACATTAATTTTTATATTGCACCATCACTCAGCCAAGAGGCGTATTTTGGAGTAGATTTTTGGCAAGCATTTGCTATAGCTCCAGAAATTTTACTTAAGTAAATTCACTTAGTATCAGTGAAGACCCATCAGAAACACCTTATTTCCATATCCTTTCGCCAGAAGAACAACTTGAGCTTGAAAAAGTTATTTTGCAGTTTCCTTCTTTCGAAAAACTCGGGTTGCACGAATTTACTCGAGCACCATATAGACACTGGAGACGCTGTGCCAGTCAAATCGCGACATTTTCCTCTGTCACCTCCAAGGCAAGAAGAAGCTTACTTAATCGAGGAATCGAACTCACCATGGTGTAGTCCTGCTGTTTTAGTGCGCAAACCAGGAAAAGTAAGGCTCTGTATCGCCTCACGCAAGCTCAATGATTTGACCAAAAAAGATTCTTATCCGTTACCCCATATCAACGGGTTACTAAGTAGGCTAAAAGATACATTTTTTATAAGCGGAATTGATTTGAAGGATGCTTTTCTTCAAATAAAACTGTCCGAATCTTCTAAAGAAAAGACCGCATTTGTTATCCCTGGAAGACCTTTATATCATTATAAAGTTATGCCCTTTGGGCTGTGTAATGGTCCACAGACAATGAGCCGTCTGATGGACAAGGTCATTCCATCAATATTGCGTGAAAACGTATTCGTCTATTTGGACGATTTGTTGGTTTGCAGTTCAGATTTTGACACTCACATGAAGTTGTTGCGTGAAGTCGCAAAATATTTGAGGAGCGCTAAGCTGACCATAAATGTGGCCAAAAGCAAATTTTGCCAAAGGGAAATCAAGTACCTAGGTTACCGCATAGGTCATGGGTGCTTGAAGGTGGACCCTGAAAAGGTAAAAGCCATCGGAGAGTTCCCTGAGCCGAAATCCCCTCGTCAAGTAAGACGCTTTATTGGTATGGCCAATTAGTACCGATCCTTCATAAGTAATTTTTCAAATTTGGCTGGTCCATTGACAGATTGTCTCAAAAAGAAACCAGGTCGTTTTCAGTTGACGAACTATGCAATTGAGTCCTTTAGAAAAATTAAAGTTGCCCTTTCTTCAGCCCCTGTGCTGGCTCAACCAGATTTTTCTCGTGAATTTTCCATTCAGTGTGACGCGTCTCGTATTGGTGTAGGCGCTCTTCTCTTCCAGCTTGATAATGACGGCAAGGAACACCCCATTGCTTTTGTTTCTCAAAAGCTTAATAAAGTTCAACGTAACTACACAGTTACAGAGCTGGAATGCATGGCCGCAGTGGAGTGTATTAAAAAATTTCGCCCTTACATTGAGGGATTACCTTTTCGAGTCATAACTGACCATTCGAGCCTTAAGTGGCTTATGACTCAGAAGGATTTAAACAATCGACTGGTGCGCTGAAGTTTGGCATTACAGTGCTTCGACTTTAAAATTGAGCACCGCAAAGGTTCTCTAAATGTAGTTCCAGACGCTTTGTCTCGTGTCGATGTAGACGAAATTTCTACACCAAAACTTACGTCACATATCAACCTTTCTACACCAGAATTTAATTCCACTGAATACCAAAGCCTACGCAAAACAATCACTGAAAATCAATCCTCTTTGCCAGACTTGTACATTAATTTAAATGAAAATCTTGTATACAAGCATATCAAATTCAGGCGTGTCAAATTGAAAACGAAGAAAGTGAATTATGGAGATTATGGTTGCCTAAAAGTTTGGCTGCAGAAGCTATAAAATTTGCTCACGACTCAATTTCTGGTTGTCATGGCGGCTATGTCAAAACACTTGCGAGGGTTCGTCAAAAATACTTTTGGCCTTCAATGGTAAAAGATATAAAAACTTACGTCGAAAACTGTGACATTTGCAAATGTGCCAAACCAACAAATAAAATTTTACGACCACCTATGGGTCAATCTTTTGTAACGGAACGTCCTTTCCAGCGACTTTATTGTGACTTTTTGGGTCCTTATCCCATGAATAAAACCAGCAAAAACACTTCTCTTTTTGATAAAATTAGAGACCAAGATTTTTTAAATTTGTTTGTTTGAATGTTCGGCTTTTTTTGGTCAAATTTATTTATGCGAATAAAAACAATTATTCCATATTTTTCCCGACGTTTCATTGGGTGTTTTCTAACTTCTTCGGGGGTTTTTATTGAATCTAATAAATCAATAAAAACCCCTGAAGAAGTTGGAAAACACCCAACGAAACGTCGGGAAAAATATGGAACAATTGTTTTTATTCGCATAAATAAATTTGACCAAAACTCTTGAAAGCTTGAGGATTCAGCAAAAACTATCAACAATGAACACAAAAGAAGACAAAGATCACCTAAACTCGAATTACACTTCCGTCGTTTAATATTCGTACTACTTTCTAAGTGTTAAGTGTTTATTGTTTTTAAATTTAATTTTGTATTTGCCTTTGAATTTTAATTTTATATTTATTTTTTGCCGTTTAATTATGTTTAGTGTAGTGATTGTCTAGGGAATGCTGCAATAAACTTAGTTAATATGAAATAAATACATTGTAAGTTTAAAGTAAAAATGTACATATGCCACTTTTATAACGATTTTTTTAAATGAATTATAGATTCAATAAAAACCCCTGCAGAAGTTGGAAAACACCCAACGAAACGTCGGGAAAAATATGGAATAATTTTTTTTATTCGCATAAATAAATTTGACCAAAAAGCCGAACATTCAAACTTCTCTTTTTATTACTCTTGACCATTTAACAAAATGTATTTTTCTTAAGCCAATGCATGCTGCAACCACTACAAATGTAATCGATTTTTTTCAGAGGGAAATTTTTCCATCTTTTGGTGTGTCTCAGTATATCCATAGTGATAACGGCAAACAGTTCATATCGAAAGATATGCAACAATTTTCCTTTGACTATGGCATAAGTCATATTAAAACTGGCCTCTATCAGTGCAGGCTAATGCCTCTGAGCGTGCTAACCGCGAAATCATTGTAAAGTTAAGAATTTTTCTGGAAAGTCAAACTGATCATTGTAGCTGGGATCGATATATACCCCAAATTCTCTCGATTTTGCGCAGCGACTACCATTCAGTGATAAAGAGTTCACCCTACTTTGCTATATTTGGACAAAATATGTGCCAACATGCTTCGTCATATGAATTGCTCGAAAAGCTCAATTGTCTAAGAACAGGTGATATCGAAATCGAACATAATTCCGATCGCCTTAATCGAGTGCGAGAAAAAATTTGCAAAAACTTGGCAGTTGCACACGAAAAAGCAACCAAAACATATAACACTCGATCTAAACCTGTCAATTATCGCGTAGGCCAGGAGGTTTTTAGAGAAAATATTAGCCAGAGCAATTTTGCAAAAGGCATTAACTCTAAATTCAACAGAAAATTTTTGAAGTGCCGAATAAGGAGGAAAGTTGGAAATGCGTTGTATGAATTGGAGGATTTAAATGGAAATTTTATTGGAACATTTCACGCGGATAAAATTCAACCCTAACGCTTTAATTCATCTATGATTTTGTTTTGCCCGGATTTACGTGGGTCGTGCCACACGGTTTATTCAATTTATTTTTTTTTTCATTCTCTCTCTTTTTTTTTACAAACAGTTTGGGATAATAATTTTGTCTTGAAATCCATTTCCTGTTTGTTCTGTCAACTAAAAGTCTTATAACAAAGCAGGTTTGTTACGGATTTCCTGTTTGAAAACGTTAGAAGCACTTTAAGAAGTTGTCAGCGCGATTGCGATTTATTAAAAGATAAGGCAACATACCTCAGTTGAAGTGCAAATGTTAAATTTTAATTTCAGCCACCTGTCGGCTACATTAGAACCTTCAATTGAGATATGAAAATGTTTAAATATCAGCCGATAAAATAGCCCAATTGCGATTTGATACCTATTTTAACTTTTACCCAATAGGAACACACATCACGGCGTCCCTGTTAACACCTTAATCTCCTGTTGAAAGGAAAAATTTTCTAAGAAATTTTGATTTTGTTTTCAATATCCATTGCGCGTTATTTCCAAATATTCCTACTAAAATTAACACAAAGAAAAACAATTGTAAGCACCCTGTATCCATAAATGAATTCTATTTAGAATTTTTTTTTAAATCTTATATGTATCACACCTGTCAAACAAAAGAAAATGTCAAACAGGTTAAAAGGGAATAGTAGACACCAATGGGCCAAGGATGCCGTTTGGTTTTTTTTTGTACGTATGTACATGTGTGTAGTGTTGGTAGCGGACGGCTGACAAGCGGCATCACGCGATGAGCAAAAAAGAAGTGAGTTGCTGAGTGAATAATTGTACAGGCGTCAGTTGCGGAAAAATTTTGAACGCGAGCAGTCGTCGCAATGATAGTTCATCGTGGTGGGCAATCTAATACCGGCCATGATTTAATATGTGTTAAATATGTTAAAATTTTAATTTTTTAATTCTAAAACAATAAAAGTGCGTCGCGGCTTAAATGTAAGATTTAAAATATAAAAAAATAAATTGGCGGTTGATGGCGCGCTCAATCGGGTGTTAATTAAATAGTTTGATTAATTGAAAAATCAAGAGAAATCTCAATTAATAATCGAGATAAGTGTGTCCGAAGGAAAAAACTTATAGTTGTCGGTGTTTTAATAAAAAAAGGTACTTTGATTCGATATTTAATACGAAAATAATAATGAAATTAAACAAAAATTTCTACTGTCACCTAATTAATAAAAAGTATAGGGATTGCCGCATGTTATAAAAATGACAAAATCCTTTAAATAACTTTTATATTCGGAGCAATTTTGACTTTGTGGAATACATATTTAATTCCGTAGCAACATACATATTAATTCAAGAGTTTTTTTTTGACGGCGCGCAAGGTGTCCGCCCTACGTACATAAAAGGAAACAAGTGAGAATGAAACAAGAAGAAAAATAAAAATGACGTTCAAACGCGACATATACAATGAAAACATCGAAATAAATGCAATCTAGTAAAAAGACAAAAAAATTAAAGTAGTGCTTCCGCGGCTGGAGAACGTAAATCAAAAAGAAGGAAACACGAGTGACAAATAAGCCGAAAATCAGAGGTTTCAAAAGAATATGTCAACAAAACAAAAAAAAAAGTAAAGTTAAAAGGACGGACAAACCAAAAGTCCCAATAACACAAAAATGACCAAACACTACAATAGTGAAATGACGTAAAACTAAAGAAATGAAAAAGGATTTTAAGTGAAAAGAAAACTTTAAATTAAGCAATGCAAATGTTGAACACATAAAAAAAAGTGGTTTTGAGCTATTAACGAATTGCTAGAAAAGTAAAAAGTTCTGAACAATTAAAAAATCAAACAAACAAACAAAATATTGACATTTTCAACAAACTAAAAGTTGTATAAACCAACATAAAAATACCAAAATTAACAGCTACTACAACACCAGTGACGACCATTATGTACCCTCAAGGAAATAATAAAATCAACAATACTGCTAGCTCTACAGTACTTGTCTCATCATCTACATCATCGATTTTAACAACAGTCAGTAGTCATCTACAAAACCAGCTAAGTACATTTAAGTAATTTTCATTTGCATTATCCTTCAATTTAAAATAAAATAAAAACATTTAAAATGTTATTGCTAATAAGTTCAATTTATTTTAGAAAGTATTAATAAAATATCTGCTGGTATTTTTCATATTTAGTCATTAGTATAACTTCTTTTTTTTATGTAACATTCACACATAAAAAGAAATAAGGTAAAAAGGGGTAAATATAAATTAGAGTTGATTCGTATATAATTTTTGTGCAGCTCGCATTTCTAAAATTCTGCACATACATACATAATTTTTCTGCAAAATTTAAAAATTTAATTTGGTTAAAATAAAAAAAAACCCAATTGGTTTGTCTTAAATATTTTAAGAGCCTCTAATTACTATTGAAATTTATGAAATTTCACCTAGCAAATAAGTTTGATCAATCATTTAACCTAAAGAAAAATGAGACATTTTAAGTAAGAAATATTGTATGAACATAATCCGACTTAAGAACACTATAGATGTATAGCTACAAAACAAAAAAAAAAAAACAGAAAGAAACAAGAATTTTGAAATCGAAAATTAAAATGAACTTGAAAAAAAAAATGTTATTTCTATTTAATTAATTAAGGAATAATGAAGATGTGCTAGGCAATAGGTTTAGGGGAGGTGCCATGAGTTGGTTTACCGTGATGCCACCGTAAAAGTTTGAGGAAGGGACCTGGGGTTTTTCTGCTCCCCGTTAGAGAAAATTTTTTTTAATAAATTTTAAATTTTTCTATGCTGCGCTACAAGTGGCAATGGGAAAACCGCGCCCTAGCCGGGAATGACTTCGGTGGTCGATACCAAAGTTTTTTTTTTTGAGTTTCTTTTTCCTGTCAAATGCCAGGCGTAACAATAGCAGTGTTCGGTTTTCTCTAAACTTTGGCTTTCCCGTCGTCCAAATATGTTATATTTGGACTCATCCGTAAATAGAACAAGTTTCCAGAAGTCAATTTCTTTATTTATATGCTTTTTTGAGAACTCCAAGCGAAGTTTCTGGTTTTTGTCGCTTATAAGGATCGAGGAGTTCTGCAGTGAAATCCTTCATTATTGGGGACCCTTGTTACTGTGCGTTGGTGAACAACAATTTTGGATCTCTCAGCTATATCCTGGGCCAACTCAGTTGCATGAACTTTGGGTTTTTGGTCCACTTCTTTGCGAATGAATGAAACGTCTCTACGGTCAAGCTTCTTCGGACGACCAGTGCGCGGCTTACTCTCGACGGAACTTGATTTTTTAAAGTTATTAAATATGGTCTGCACCGTCGATTTGCTTAAACATAATAATTTTGCTATTTCACCAAATGATTTATTCTCATTTCTATGTTTAATAACTATTTTTCGCACATCCGCAGAAATTTCTTTGCGTGGAGCCATTTTTCCGATCATTCACTTTTTAAAATGCCAAAATGCAATAAATTCCAAGAATATTACAAATTATAAACATAAAATAAAACAAACGGTAATTTACCGAATTGCTTCAGCAAAGAAAAATAGCAAAAACAGTGAATCCAATAAAACGTATGTAGGTTTTTGTCAGTGCCTTTTTTCAGTTTTAAGTGAATAACTTTAAAAGTTCATAATAGAGTATTATACTTTTCTGTATTATACTGTTTCTGTATTATACTTTTCTCAAATTTTATTAAAAATTATTAAAAATTATAAAATTAAAATCTGAAAACAAATATTACTTTTTTATAGTAATAAATAGAAAATCCTTATTAAAAATTCTATTCTAGTTTGTAAATATTTTCATTTTACATTTTTTAATAAGTGCATATTAAAAATTATTTTCTTCATTTTAATTATCACCTAAAAACTTTGAAATTTTATAAAGAATTTATTAAATTTTAATAAATTGCCACATTAGAATTTTTATATATTTCATATTGTAATATGTGATTCCCGCTTCATAATTTTTAAAAAGTAGTTATAGAAAAATTAATTCAAGATTATTAATTATTATTATATTGAATTTTATTTCTCTTTTGTGTTTAATTTGTACTCTGTTTGAGTTCTCAACATGTTCATGCAAAAAAATAAATATATAAGGCTTGCCAAACTCTTACTAATTGGCTTTGAGGTAATGTGTTGAACAGAATTGGGACGGGGTCGGGAAAGCGGCAACGGAAACTCGCTGGCCGTCCCAATTTTGTTCAACACATTACTGATGAGTCTTCCTAGCAGAAGACTAGTATAACTAGCTTTAGCTCTACACAGCCAAAACTCTATTGTAGAGTTTAATAACCCATCATAAAAACTTTATAATGTACTTATTAAAAAATAGTACAGTCCTTTTAAAATATAATAAATTATTGCAGAAATTTTAAAATCTACTTTGTGAAAATTAAAAACTTGCATTCGAAAAATTAATGCCTGCTTGATACAATTTTTATATTACGCTTAGTAATTTTTAATAAACACTCGAACCGTTTCTAAATTACTAAATTACCTACTAATTTTTCTTAAATTTTGATTAATATTTACAATAACTTCGAGTTTCGTTTTTTCCGTGTATAATAAGATTTAAAACAAACCTGTATCATTACTTTTCTTTCTAATCCTACAGAACTTGTTAAATTTAAGAAAAAGGGGTCGTACGTAGAGTTTTGTCCGCCACTGTATACCTGATTGCGGTGATGCATTTTGTCCCCGGACATAGGCTGTTTTAATAAAATGAAAGTATAGGGTGTTTTTTTTAGAGGTATAGAACTTTAAAATGGAATAAAACAAAGATGAATTTTTTAAATAGAATGAAAATTACTTTATTCGAAAGATAATCTTCTGGCATTATAATTTAAATATGACTTCTGGCATATGAACGCCACGGCTAGCTCGGACGTAGTCTAAAATGGAGGTCCAATTTTCAAGGTATATCGCGAATTACGCGAGTAATGTTGGCTTCGAAGTATTGAATCGTAGCTGGCTTATCGACGCATACTTTAGCTTCATATAAACCCCAAAAAAAAAAATTAAGGTGTGATATCACAAGATCTAGGCGGCCTTCTTGACTTCATAATTGCAAAAATCATGTGAATTTTGAGTGAAAATAAAGTTGAAATTTTAGTGACTATAATAAATTTGCACAATTTGGACGCGTTGTTAATGCGTCAACCTGTTCATGATGAAATGGCAAACCAAACTGAATATGAGTTGCCAGAGTTGCCAGATTTGACCACAAAATCCCAGTTTTATCTCTATTCGAAAAACAAACCTCTAAAAAAAACACCCTTTATATGCATGGGTTAGTTACAGGTTGCACATATTTATTAAATTTGAATATACACTGCGGTTCATCAGGATAGAACCAACTAAATTTTATGCAAAAAATCCCTATAAATTGTGAATGCAAAATCCATAAATGCTCAAACTTTTCAGAAATATAAAAGCACTTATAATACACTACTTAAAGACTAAAAATCGATTCCCAATGCATTATAACGGTACTTTTATTTAATTGCTTATAGACATGTATAAAATTCGCCTTTTTTTCTTGGTTCACCAGGATAGAACCACTTTTTAATTGCTCTATAAATGAAACACAAATAAATTGTTTGTATTAAAAAATTGATTTTATTGTAATAGTTTTATCTGAATATTTATTTAAAAATGTATACTTTTACCGTTATTCGCAATAACTTTGTAAATTCTGCATTTCATGGACTCGTATAGAGATTTTAAGTCCCTGCTGCTTTTATTCCTTCAATAAGCTCATTCTTAGTCTTGTACTGTATTCATCCTTCGTAGATCTTACGGGTAAGCCAACCTCAAATATTTTCAATAATGTTAAGATCGGATGAGCAGGACGGCAAATTTAAGGTTTCAAAATTTTGGCTAGAAATCCATGATTTAACTACACGTGCCGTGTGTATAGGTGCATTATCATGTTGATAAATCCACTCTAGTGGTCCAAAAATATCATTAATCTTTGGAAAAACTAGTTCCAGAAGATTTTGTAATGATCTCCCGGTCATTCGCGTACTTTTTACAATAAGATCAATAGTTGCGTAGTATGAAACTGCAGCCCATACCATAACGCCGCTGAATGATCGGGTGTTGGTTTACACCAGATTTTGATATACTTTGTAATTGGTTAGAGCAGTTGGCACATAAACCTAGTTCTTTTACCGGCTGAGTTGGAACAGTAGGCACATAAACCTAGTTCCTGATGGGAGAATCCTTTTGACCAAAATAAACACGTTAATTGCTTTAGTCTCTAAACTATTCTCACTTTATTCATGAATTATCTTTCTTTTTATACAAATTAAATGCTAAGTAATAACAATAAAAAATAACTGATTCTACTACAAAACAAAAAAATTAAAGTGATTGAACTTATATAAATGACTCAAGTAAACAAAATTTCAGACTATGCATTCATAATAAAGTCCAATGCTTCTAAGTGCATTGACCAAAAACAAAACTGCAAGATATGCAGTTTTTTAAAAGGTTCATTGAACATAATTATTTTAAAAGTAAAAAAGTGCAAAAAGACAAAACTGCAAGATATGCAGTTTTTAAACGGTTCATTGAACATAAATAAGAGACAAAAAACATGAAAATAATGACAATTACAATGACAATTAAAAAAGGTGCAAAATAAGTTATTTAAATCAAAATAAAAAGAAAAAATAAAGGCATAAGATAATTTTATGGAAATTTGTTTATTTTGAAATTATCCAGCCGCCCTCTCTACTGTGATGAAGGGTCAAAAAATATTTCTGAGAACGCAAATCGTGAAAATTAAAGTTATAGCATTATTTGCGTAAGCAGGAAAATTTTTGACCCGTCATCATAGTAGTTAGGGCGGCGTTATGGTATAGGCTGCAGTTGATCTTATCGTAAAAAGTACGCGAATGACCGGGAGATCATTACAAAAATCTTCTGGTACTAGTTTTTCCAAAGATTAATGATATTTTTGGACCACTAGAGTGGATTTATCAACATGATAATGCACGTATACACACGGCACGTGTAGTTAAATCATGGATTTCTAGCCAAAATTTTGAAATTATGAAAGATTTTTTGCATAAATTTCAGTTGGTTCTATCCTGATGAACCGCAATGTATTTAGCTTCTTATTCCAATTGTTTCCCGCAGTTATCTTTTGCTTGCATTTTTTTTTACCAACTCAGTTTTATTTTTTTTTATTAAATGTCAAATTTTCTATCTATCTATCTATCTCTTTTCCTCTACTCTGTATTATGGTATTGAAATACGCAGCGTAACAGTCTCTTTTTATCTGCCTTGATTTAATAGTAAAAGTATTTATTTATGCGTTAGTAAAAATGGAAATCATTATCAATGTGTTGGAGTTTCAGTCAGTCATTTCTAGTGTTGGGAACTATCAAGTGATTTCAACAATCGATAGTTAGTAACTGAATGATTTTGACTATCGAATGATTTTTTTCACTCTTTCGTTCACTAATTTAATTTTAATTCAGTGTTGGTTACCATCAATTTGGTTAACTGGATGTCAGCAATTGATCACTGTTAAAAATCAAACAATTTTTTAATAATTTTGCATAATTTATCCAGTCATTTAATATAATAATACCAACTACTGCGCAACTATGTTTTGATTCAAATTTTTTTGCTTAATAGCATATTTGTATTTGAAACACATACATCATTAAATATTACTCTTAATAACTTAAAATATTATCACAAAAATAAGATAATGAAAGATTCAGTTGTATAAAAAAAAACTTAAGGAAAAATCAATAAACAAATATTGCCGCCGGAAATTCGTGAGAATTCCTTCGATATAAATTCCGTCATTGAGTGATTTGAAGTGAGTGATTTCTGTAAATCACACAAAAAACTATTTATTCGATAAGCCTTAACCAAAATAGACGTGACGAGACCATAGCAGCTGGACGAACGTTTGCACTCGTTACGTCGGAGGAGAACGGAGGAACGGTATTCTAATGATTGCATAGTTCCCAGAGTCAAACACCCACCTACAGTAATGATTTGGAGCTGTATCTCTGACGAAGAACCTGGTCCCATATATTTTGGAGGTACTTCAAACCGTCTTACGGCCATACATAAACAATTTGAGACATCCTCCTCGTCAATACACATTCATGCAAGATGCGGCACCTTGCCATATATCCAGCGTTAGCATGAATTATTTAAATTCTTTAAATTTGGATGTGCTACCCTGGCCCGGTAATTCTCCTGACCTTAATACAATAGAAAACTTTTGGACGTATTTGAAAATGAAGGTCTTTCAACTTAGGAACACTATGGTTGCCGCACTTAAAAAAAACATAAAAGATATCAATAAAATGATGAAGGTATAAAAAAAATGCTGGCAAATTGTATTCGAAACATGCCAGATAGAAGGCAGTTTTGAAAAATAAGGGTGGAGCAACGAAATACTGATTAAATTATAAATTTAAAGCCGAAATAATAAAATACAAATAATTTAAAATAATAAAACCTAATTTTATTTTATTTGAACCATTAATTCTGCTGTTGTTATGATTCAAAGTTGTAGTTTGAATGTTTTTTTTATCGTTCGCAATTCAATGGACAGGTACTGTATATGAAAGTGTTACACTGTGCGCTGTAGTTTAATTTTTTCTATGAGTGATCTAGTGAGTGAAACTATCAATGAGTGAATCGTGAACAGCTATCGACTGAATGAGAAAAATAGACTATCGAATTACTTGATAGTTTATATTCGATACCTCCCATCACTAGTCATTTCTTGTAGAGGCCATGCATGGTTTAGTTGTCCCTTGAGTTTCTAAGCACTTGACAGACTTTTCGTTCGAATTTGACAGCAGTGTCACATTTAAATTAACCGGCAACACTGCAACCTATTTTCTTTAACTCCACGAAGTTCAACTACGAAGAGAAATCTGCAGTCTGTGTTCTAGCGTCGTGCGACTAATATATTCTCCGCTCCGTTTCGATAAACGTTTTTGTTTTTTTGTTTGTTTCAATTAATAATTCAATTTTAAATTAATAAAACTTTTCATAGTGTTAAAATCACTTCGAGCTTCTTATTTATCGAATATATCATAAATCCATAGAATCCTTAGATTTACCACCTTAAAATAATTTATCCTGACAGATTCAGAAGTGGGATAACATGGATTTATCGAAATTTTCGGTTGTTCAATTAAAAGACATGCTCCGCGAAAGAAATTTGAACACCACAGGTAAACGGGTCGAACTTTTAGCGCGTTTGCAGCAGCATGGTGCCGGTGAAGCTGATGTCGTCGATCAGTCGGTGGAAACGGAAAATTCGCAAAATTCCCCGTCAAAAGAAACGCAGTATTCGATCATGTCAAATGAGGAAACTGTTGTGGACAAATTACGGGATGACGTTAGCACACTCCAACGTACAATGGAATTGCTAGCACACCGTTTTCAAGACATCACCACAAAAGTTCCAGAAATTTCTTCGAGCTTGCATGAAAATTCTTGCCCAAGGAAAACTACGCCAACGCTATCAACAGCGCATTTTTCAAATATTCCGTTATTACAGTCGTTAAACACGAACACTATAACGACGCAAGCCGTTGCTGCGGTGCCAAATATGCAGACTCAACATGTTTCACGTCAGTTACAGCCGAACATTTCTATGTTTTTAGAAACCTCACATGTCTTGCAACAGTTGCAGCCGCATTCGCAATAATCGCCCCAAGAAATACATGTGTCGCAAGGGTTTCAACAAACTGTGAACACAGAAACTCAACATGTCCCGCAAAATATGCAGCCGTATTTGCAACATCTATCGTCGACTTCAACTCAACATTTTTCTCAAAATACGCAGCCGTATTTGCAACAAACTTCTTCGAAAACAAATCAACAAGTTTCGCAACATTATATACAAAATGGATTGCAACAAATGCCAATTTGCGTACAACCGAGTACATCGAATGCTTCATTTAATATTGCAAAGCCGTATACAGAACCACTTCGTCAAAATGCAGCAATACATCCATCAAATACTCTGCCAGATTACAACGGACCAATTTCGTCACCAAACGTCAATTTATCAAATTACGTCACAACTCCAATTGCTACTGCGTCACAGAATCAACAGACTTACGCGACATCAACACCTAATCCATATGGAAACATGAGAGATGTTATTACTTTATTACCAGCATTTCACCCGTATGATGATAAATCGCTAAATTCAACTCAATTTGTAAAACGAATTGAGACACTGAGATCAGCGTATAAATGGAATGATCATACGCTAATATTTGCCGTTCAACAAAAAATGCAAGGACCTGCTCGATATTGGGTTGATTCACTTCAGGAAGTATATCATACGTGGCAACAATTTGTTGTTAAATTTTTAAATGATTTTCCATGCACTGAAAATATTGCCGATGTGCATATTAGAATGGCTCGTACAAAACGTCAATACAACGAAACACCCCAAGAATTTTATTACAAAATGCTTGCAATAGGTGCCAAAAGTGGTATTCCAGAATGCGCTATAATTAGACATATTGTCAACGGAATCAATGAACCGGATTTAAAGAAAAAGATATCTAATGAATATCTTTATTGTAACGAATTATTACGTGACATAAATAATTATTGCAGCTATAATGAAATTAAATCATCACAATTTACAAAAATGAAATTTAAAAATGAAAGTGCTACATCAATCGCACAGGATACAAAAAAGCTTGACGAAAATAAAGTAGGCGAAAAAAATATTAAATGCTATAATTGCTTCAAGTTTGGGCACTACTCGTTAAATTGTCCAGAGCCGCAAAAGAAAGAACGTTGTAGCATTTGTCAACGAACGAATCATCAAACATCTAATTGCTCGCAAAAACTTTCCAATCCTGTGGAGCTAAAAACGAAGGCCACAGTTAATCGTATTAAAGATAACCAATTCGATGACACGGAGTTAATAACTAAGTGTATTAAAATTAATAATATAAAAACGCAAGCAGTAATTGATTCGGGCAGCACCCGTACATTAATTCGAAAATCGTTCGCAGATGCTGTTGGACAGACATCAAATTGTTCAATTGTTCTAAACGGATTCGCTGGTGGTCAATATATTTACACCAGTAAATTAACAGCATCTCTGGAAATTGATAAAACTGTTTTCAAAACCGATTTCCTCGTCGTTGAAAATGAACACATATGTGAAAATATTCTACTGGGTAAAGATGCGTTGTGCCGCTTTGTTATAGAGGATAATGATTGCTGGATCGAAAACACCACCGATTTACAAGCAGGACAAAAATTTAACTTCTGAACAATTTTTTGAGCTTAAAAGTACTCTTAATCGTCACCGAAATTGCTTCGCGAAAGATGTTTCTGACTTGGGGAAATGCACCGAAAGCAGTATGGAAACTAAACTTACAACCGATGTTCCAGTTTCCGTAAAACCGTACCGTATTGCATTTGGTAAGCGACCAATTATAAATAATATTATATCTGACTTGTTAGAAAACGGAATAATCCGAAAATCAAATTCATCGTATGCCCCCGCCGTTGTCCTCGTTGAAAAAAAGAATGGTGAGCATCGTTTATGCATTGATTATAGACTTTTAAATCGTATAACTGTCAAAATACCGTTCCCTATGCCTATAATGGAAGAGCAGTTCGCACAATTATCCGGAAATAATTTTTTTACCACATTGGATCTTCGTATGGGCTATCACCAGATCGAGATAGTTGAAACTTCAAGGCAATACACTGCGTTCGTCACTTCTGATGGACACTTTGAATTTAACCGGATGCCGTTTGGGCTTGTAAATGCTCCGGCCGTTTTTCAAGCGCTAATGAATAAAATCATATCTAAAATGAAATCGGGCGAAGTGTTAGCGTACCTTGATGACGTTATTTTACCAAGTAAAACTATCGAATACGGATTAAAAAAATTAGAAAAATTCTTGACGATCTTGGAGGAGAGCAACCTAACGCTTCGATTTGATAAATGTAAATTTTTAGTTTCAGAGATCACGTATTTGGGTCATGTCATAAACGAAAAAGGTATTTCACCAGGTAAAGAGAAAATCAACGCAATTCGAAATTTCAAACAGCCGACCAATGTTTGAGAAGTTCGGAGATTCTTAGGCCTTACCGGTTTTTTTAGAAAATTTGTGCAGGACTATTCGTTAGTCTCGAAACCGCTGACCATCTTACTAAGAAAAAACGAAAACTTTTTGTGGGGTGAGCCTCAACAAAATGCGTTCACTAAACTTATCGAAAAATTATACAACGAACCAGTTTTGGGACTGTACGATTACTCAGCGGAACATGAAGTACATACGGATGCCTCTAGTGTTGGACTTGCAGGAGTGTTATTACAAATTGTAGATGGGAAAGGTTGGCAACCTATCTTTTATTATAGCCGCCACTGTACCGATATCGAGAGCAAATATCACAGCTATGAGTTGGAAGTTCTCGCTGTGGTCGAAACTTTAGATCGTTTTCGAGTTTATGTTTTGGGTAAACGTTTTCGCCTCGTTACGGATTGCTCTGCAATTGCTACGGCAAAAGAAAAAAAAGAACTTTTACCAAAAATTGCTCGCTGGTATATGAAGCTACTCGAATATGACTGTCAAATAATTCATCGTAATGGAAATCGTATGGCACACGTAGATGCTCTTAGTCGTTCACCCGATCATCCACCAAAAGAAGTTGAACCTGCTGAATTCATCATGAAAGTGACCGCTGATGTCGACGATTGGTTATTAACAATGCAACTACAAGATGAATCTTTACGCAAAATATTTGAAATCTTGAAGGGGCATCGTCAATCTACACAGCTGAAGCAATTTAAAGCCGAATACGTTATTCAGAATCACCGACTATTTCGTAAAGATGAAAATTAACTTAAATTTGTTGTCCCAAAATCGTACGATTGTGCCATGAAGAGATGGGACATTTTGAACTCGAAAAAACAATTAGCCGTATAAAGCAAACATTTTGGTTTCCGAAAATACGGAAATATGTAAAAGAATACATATCCGCTTGTATCGAATGTTGCTATTTCAAAACACGAGGAGGAAAACCAGAGGGTATGTTACACTATGACGAGCCTGAGCCAATGCCCTTCATCACTATCCATATCGACCATTTAGGACCTTTTATACGAAGTAAAAGTGGAAATTTTTACATTTTAGCGATAACCGACGCTTTTACTAAATTTTCATTTATCAAAGCCGTTCGAAATACGAAAACCGTACCCGAAATTAATGTATTAGATGAAATTACAAGTTATTTCAGCCTGCCAAGACGAATAGTAACCGATAGAGGAACTGCATTCACATCGAAAATGTTCGAAGATTTCTGTAAAAACAACGATATTCACCATATAAAGACAGCTGTTCGTACGCCGAGAGCAAATGGTCAAGTGGAACGCACAAATCAAACAATATTATCTTACTTGCGCACATCCACCGAAAACGAAAAAGAATGGGATTTGCTCTTACGGGAATTACAATGAACCGTAAATTCGCAAAAGAATGTAACATCAGGATTTATTCCTAATGAACTTGTCTTTGATTTCAAGCTCAAAGATATTATACAAAATTATCTACTTGCTGCCGTTCATAGCGACTTAGATTCTCACTCAGACGTATCTATCACTACTAAGCGACAACAAGCCGTTGAAAACATTATACAGGAACGCGCTAAATGGAAACAAAGATTCGATCGAAAGCATGCTAAACCAACTGAATATCATGAGGATAACTTAATTGTTATTGAAAATGAAGCCCCGGCTACCACACAATCAAGAAAACTGGAACCAAAGTACCGTGGACCATATGTCATTAAGAAAGTCCTCGGAAACGATCGCTACCTAAATGAAGATGTACCAGGTGCTCAGGTAACTTCAGTCAGTCTACACTTCCGATAAGATCAAGCCATGGTGTCAAAGTCCACCTGAACTAGATACCCCGTACGATTCCGATTCCGACGAATTCGTGGACGATTCTACATCAGGAGAGGCCGAGCTGTCACATTTAAATTAACCGGCAACACTGCAACCTATTTTCTTTAACTCCACGAAGTTCAACTACGAAGAGAAATCTGCAGTCTGTGTTCTAGCGTCGTGCGACTAATATATTCTCCGCTCCGTTTCGATAAACGTTTTTGTTATTTTGTTTGTTTTAATTATTAATTCAATTTTAAATTAATAAAACTTTTCATAGTATTAAAATTACTTCGAGCTTCTTATTTATCGAATATATCATAAATCCATAGAATCCTTAGATTTACCACCTTAAAATAATTTATCCTGACAGCAGGTTGAGCTAGCCCAAGAGCTAAACAGAATTGGGACGTGCAATATTTTTTTTTTTGCAAAGAAAATTTAAGTACTAACATCAAAAGTTTTGATAAAGAGAAAAGAATCTTATTTAGTTATATATTTAACGTAGTTACTAATACACAAATTTATTTAAAAAAAAATTAACAAAAACACTGATTTTACATGTGCTGAAAAAATGCGATTGACGTGATTTAGAGAAGAGCCTAATCATCTAATTACGCATGTTTTGAATTATGTCGATATCCGAAATTGAGACATTTTTCCATTTTGCTCCACGACAATAATTCGTTTGAAAATGTTCATACAAATGTGAGAAACTGTTTTTCGCACACTACTTTTCGAACAGTTATGTTATAAATTGCTTATGACCGTTAAAACGGTAAATCTATTTCGCATCCATTGGAACATAATTAATCCAATCGGAGGGAGGAATACAAAAATTCGCTCAGAAATTAGAATCTCTGTTCTAATTTCAGAGCTTAAAATTTTGAGCTCGAGAATTAGATGTTTGGTAATTGTCTAGAAGTGCGGACAACGTTAAAATGGGGGTAAAAAAAAAAAGTAAAATACTCAAATGACGTGCTTTTTTATAAAACTTATAATTCCGGCGGCGGAAAGTGAAAATTATGCACCGTTTTTTTGTTATAAACAATTAAAGTTGCGAAAAATGCGAAAAATTGTCAACAATAGCGTTGTTTGACGCTTGAATCGAGCGACTTTACGAACACGTGAAGAACAACAATAGCGTTACACAACGCTTGAATCGAGCGGCTTTACGAACACCTGTAGAAAAGGTGTGTTTGCAATTGCAATAGTTGGTCACATTATCACATTACCGTCCCATGTTTGTTGTCACAGCAGTCGTTGCAGGTTTGTTCGAAATGAAATAATTTTGGGAATACATGCTGTAGAACATCTTTGACTCGTTTTCCGATTGTACAAAGTTTTTTTACAAATATTTATTGTTCATGAAGAACTGCTGCATAAAAATGCATGTTTCGCTTATTTTTTCCGTTTCGTAAAGAAGCTCGATTTACAATTCCAAGCTGTGTACACAAAATAAAATAGAGACCTAATTTCCAAGCGATTCGAATTTCCGCGAGTTCTGATTTGCGAGCTTTGCCTGTATTGTTAAATAATGATTTAATTTTATTTAAACACATGGTTTTATGTAAAATTGGATGATCTGAAACACACCGTACGATGAAAATCTTTCTTCCCACCTAAATTGTTTTCCCGCTTTTTTGTTTAAATAAGAATAATTTTATTGTGATTTTAAAAAACACTGTCGGTAATTAAAAATCATTAATTGAGGTATTACAAGGAACAATGGAATTGGGATTAAGTCAGGCATATCATGGCGTTTACTGCTCATCAAGAGAAATTTTAAGCAGCAATCAACGACACCTATTTTGTAACGTAAGTTATTCTATTTACACAAAACTTTTTTTTGGCTAAAGTTTAGGAATAGGTTTGGCTTAAGTTTACGGCTTAAGTTTACTTTAGCTCACATTCGCAAACCTTTTTAAAACCAAATTTATCTTATGTGCTTTTTAATTCTAAGAAGAAATATGTAATCAAGAAAAGTCGCTCGGATCTGGTTTCGGAGATCTAGCCATCGGAAGTTGCGGATTTAGCTTTTGGAAAAATCATGATAAGTTGGGAACCCCTGAATGGATAACAAAAATATGGGTGTCAAATAAAAGATAATTTAATGGCCTATTTAATGGTGAGCAAATCTTTGTTGTTCTTGTTTTTTTATTGTTTTTGTCCATAAATACATAGTTTTCATAAGAATTCATTGAATATTTTTTTTTTGTTTTTCGGTCAAAAAGGGGATAAATATGCAAAAATTTTGAACAAACGATACACCATTTAAAGGGGAATAAATTAAGCTTTCTTAAGAAGCTAAAAAAGTTATATCTCATTCAGACATTTTTTGGAAAAAATAACGGTTTTTAAAAAAAAAAATTGGTCAAAATTTCACAAAAAATCGAAATATTTCCAAAATTATGGGTTAAATTTCTTAGGCTTGCTCACCATTATTATAGACCATTAAATTATCTTTCTTTGGATACCCATATTTTTGATATCCATGTAGCGGTTCCGAACTTAAAATGATTTTTCCAAAAGCTACATATATCCGCAACTTCCGATGGCTATATCTCCGAAACCAGATCCGAGCGACTTTTTTTGATTACATAAGTTGGTTTTAAAAGGGTTTGCGAATGTGAGCTAAAGTAAACTTAAGCCGCAAAGAGTCGCTCGGATGTGGTTTCGGAGATATAGCCATCGTAAGTTGCGGATATAGCTTTTGGAAAAATAAGTTGGGAACCGCTAAATGAATAGCAAAAATATGAGTGTCATATGGTCTGTAACAATGGTGAGCAAACCTATGAAATTTTAACCTATAATTTTGGAGATATGACCAATTTTTTTTTAAAAAACCATTATTTTTTCTAAAAAATGTGTTAATCTATAACTTTTTTAACTTGCTAAGAAAGCTTAATTTATTCTCCTTAAAATTGTATATCGTTTGTTTTAAAATTTTGCATATTTAACTTTTTGACCGAAAAACAAAAAAAATTATTCAATGAATTATGAAAACTATACTGCCGTACAGATGAAGAAAAGCACGATCTACATTTTTATGAAAAATGAGTTTTTTATACCGTTGGATTCGTCTTTTCAAGCTCTATCAATCTGTTAAAAAAAAACGGATTAACCTAATATTATCCAAAATGAAAATGCGTATCTACATTTTCTGTGTATTATCAATAGCAAAAAACGGAAAAATACATGAATATTATGGCTATCTACGTTTTATTGCAGATAGTGCGTTTTTAAATCTGTTTTTTTACGAAATATTCTCATTTTATACATATAAAATATGCCTACATACGTTCTATTGCAGATAGTGTGTTTTTTCATTTGTTTTATTAAGAAATATTCTTTTTTTTATACATAAATCGGCATAGAAAAACTGCCTATCTGCAGGGAAATTCAAATAATTTTACAGATAGTGTTTTTTTTTTTCATCAGTTTTTTTACGAAATATTCTTTTTTAATACATATGAAATATGACTATGTACATAGTGCGTTTTTTCATATGTTTTTTTAAGAAATATTCTCATTTTATACATGTAAAATATGCCTATCTACATTCTATTGCAGATAGTGATTTTTTCATCTGTTTTTTTACGAAATATTCTTTTTTAATACATATGAAATATGCCTATGCCTACGTTTTTTCATCTGTAATTTTTTTACACCATTGAAAAGAGCACCCCCAAAAGTCCCTAAATACATAAAAAAAAATTCTAAAATGTTAGAATACCGATGTTTTAAGAGAAAATAACTTTTTAAATGTTTTTCTTATTTATTCGACTTTGATTATAATGCAGATAGTGCTTTTCTTCATCTGTACGGCAGTATATATTAATGGACAAAACCAATAAAAAACCAACAACAACAACTATTATAGGACGATTCTCATTATAAAACTTAAAAATTTTGGAACAGGTTTACTTTAGCTGACATTGTCCAATTTTTTTTTTTAGGGGTAAAAAGGGGTTAAAAATAAATAAAAAGTATGAAAAAAAAGTGTCGCTCGGATCTAGTTTCGGAGATATAGCCATCGGAAGTTCCGGATATAGCTTTCGTAAAAACTATCATAAGTTGGGAACCCCTGTCTCGATACCGAAAATATAGGTTGAATTTCAATACTTTACAGGTCATTAAATTATCTTTCTTATGGCACCCATATTTTTGATATCCATACAGGGGTTCCCAACTTATGATTGATTTTACAAAAGCTATATCCGAAACTTCCGATGGCTATATCTCCGAAACTAGATCCGAGCGACACTATTTTTTTACCCTCTTTTACCACTAAAAAAATAAATAAAATTGGACAATGTCAGCTAAAGTAAACTTAAGCCAACATTTTTATTAAAAATCGCGCGCGCCATTACTGTGGCTAGCAAACTGGGTGTTGGATATTTTATAGACCGAAGCCGGTGTTGGAAGTTTTATATCCTGAGCTGCAGCCGCAGGCCGCCCACTTAATTTAACTTTTGTATGGAAGCGAAGCCGGTGTTGGACATATTGGAGGATGTAAATCCGGAGCAGCGGCAAAAAGCCGCCCACTTACCCCAAAAGTTGTGTAGAATTACTCTGGCTACCGAAGTCGGTGTTGGCCATACCATGGGACTTAAACTGTTTTCAAGCTCAAAAATAGTGTGAAGAAGGCGTTTCCGTTCCCAACATATGTATACAGTGTTGGAAAAAATAATAGGGACAAACGCATCAATTTGTTTATTATTACATAATTTTTTCTGCTAAAATCTGTTTTTAATGGAATTGACTGTAAAGTATCGTTATCTAACAGGACTTAATTTAGCAATATTATTCAAGTATGAATGCGCACTCATTTTTCATGGAACCGCCATTGAATATCCTTTGGCTGGAAAAAATAATAGGGACAAAAGTTATTGTTCAGAAAATTGAATACAGTTTTTTAAATATTGCTTACATAACTTTTACACAGCGGTCGGCTTTCAATACTGAACACGAGTATGGAATCAAAAGTTGGGTGGCGCATCTAGTTTCTGAGGTATAGCCATCGGAAGTCGGGGATATAGCTTTTAATGAAAACGTCATAATTTGGGAACCCCTGAATCGACTTTCAAAATATGGATGTCATATGAAAGATAATTTAATGAACCATAATATAAGCTCATAAAAATTTTAAATTTCAGCTATAGTTTTTGAAAGTTTTCGAAATATGACAATTTATCTAAATTTCAGGTCAACTTTTTTTAAAAAACCGTTATTTTTTTGGAAAAATTTTTATTTTACAAACATTTTTATTAATACATAAGAAAGTGCATTTTATGCCCTATCAAATGGTATGCTATTCTGAGTTGGTTTTTCATGGCCAACCAGATTTTTTAAGGATGGAAAGGTAACGAGCTCTAGAAATTAACTTGAAATATTGGATCGCTTAATTTTTTATAAAAATTTTTATTTTTTTTGTGAAAAATACCACCGCAAACAAATATGTTATGGTTCTAATTGTTGTTATTGTTGATACTGTTGCAGTAGTTATTCTTTTTGTTGTTGTTGGAGTTCTTGCTTTGGTTTTTTCTACAAATCTCAAAATTTCAAGTGAATTTCTAAAGCTCGTTAATTTTCCATCCTTAAAAAATCTGGTTGGCCATGAAAAACCAACTCAGAATAGCATACCATATAAAAGGGCATAAAATGCGCTTTCTTATGTTTGTAAAATAGAAATTTTTCCAAAAAAATAACGGTTTTTTAAAAAAAGTTGACCTGAAATTTAGATAAATTGTCATATTTCGAAAACTTTCAAAAACTATAGCTGAAATTTAAAATTTTTATGAGCTTATATTATGGTTCATTAAATTATCTTTCATATGACATCCATATTTTGAAAGTCGATTCAGGGGTTCCCAAATTATGACGATTTCATTAAAAGCTATATCCCCGACTTCCGATGACTATATCTCAGAAACTAGATGCGCCACTCAACTTTTGATTCCATACTCGTGTTCAGTATTGAAAGCCGACCACTGCATAAAAATTATTGAAGCAATATTTAAAAAACTGTATTCATTTTTTTGAATACTAAATTTTGTCCCTATTATTTTTTCCAGCCAAAAGACATTCAATGGCGGTTCCTTGGAAAATGAGTGCGCATTCACACTTGAATAATATTGCTAAATTAAGTCCTGTTAGATATCGTTACTTTACAGTCGATTCCATTAAAAACAAATTTTAGCAGAAAAAATTATGCAATAATAAACAAATTGATGCGTTTGTCCCTATTATTTTTTCCAACACTCTATATTCTTGATAAGCATACTGCACTGTGCGACATACTAAAATTTCAAGAAAATCGGGAGTGAGGCCGGTAAAATAAATAATTGCCATATATTTTAATACCAAAGTGATTTTAAATTTTTCGATGAAAAATAAGTAAAATAAAAAAAAACTACAAATGGTACATCATTGTAAAGCAAGAGAATCAAGCTTTCTTAACATCATAAAAACAATATAGAGGTTCTTAACACATTTTTTGGAAAAAAAACGGTTTTTTAATTATATTTTTTATATCCATTCAGGGGTTCCCTACTTATAATGACGTCTGCAAAAGCTATATCCGCGACTTCCGATGGCTATATCTCCGAAACTAGATCCGAGCGACATTTTTTTTTTCATATTTTTTTTATCTTTTCACCCCCTAAACCTGTTCCATAGGCTTACTTTAGCTCCCATTGCCCAAATTTTTTTAGGGGTAATAGGTGGTTAAAAGTAAATAAAAATAAAAAAATGGCTTTAAGTTTACTTTATGTACAATCCTCCTATTTTCTTTAAACATAATTTAGTACAGTCATTTGGTAAAAAAAATGAGGTTGCCTGGAAAGTTTTACGGGAATTTTGAAAATTGGTAATTTTATAGATTTTGATGTGCTCTATCCGAATTTGAATTTGCGATCTTGTATTTTTGCCGCTCGCGCCGCCATATTGGAAAAATAGCCCCAAAATCAGTTTTTTGACAATATCTCTTTCCCGACTCATTTCACGATATATACAAAACCACACCACCTTCAGGTAGAGTAAGCGGCGCGTTTTTTATGGTGGTATCCCCAATAGGCCTAATCCACATGCAATTTAGTATTCCAAAGTTGAGCGAATTCTCCTTCGCTTCGCTGTTCTTGATTTACCAGGTGTTGCGAGTTCATTGTTTTAGAACCGATTGAAACGTCACAGACCGAAATTTCTTCCACATCATCCGCGATGGGATTATCATCTTCGATCTCGATATCATCATACGTTTGCTCGGAAGTAGTCTCCGTTGGTTCCTCTTCATCGCCATCGTCATTGGAAAGGGATAATGGAAATGGAGCAAATTCGTATGTAAGGAAATTTTCAAGTTCCTTTTCAGATTCTTTTGCAATGCACATCCTTTGAAAAATCAATGAAGGTAGTAGTGGTACCTGTGATAACTCGCAAGTTACATCACAAGATAGCGATGAAGAGGAACCAACGGAAACTACTTTCGAGCAAACGTATGGTGAAAGCGAGAATGAAGAGGATTGCGATGAAACACAAGATACCGATGAAGAGGAACAATGCAGAGCTCATTTCCTTTAAAATAATGTATCATATGTAATACATTTTTTTATATTAATCAATTTTATTTACCGGAAAACAAAATCGAAATTTTTAACTTTTTTCAAAACCATATACCTAATATGTATGGAGTTTAAAATCTTGAGCTGCGGCCATAGGCCGCCCACTTACCCTTATCTAAAATTACTGTGGCTAGAAAACCAGGTGTTGAATATATTAAAGACTGATCCGCGGTCGAAGGATGACATTAAAAAAAAACTAATTTAATGGCCTTCAATAGTGGTGAGTAAAGTTTTGAAATTCAATCTATAATTTTTGAGATATGATGATTTTTCTGAAATTTTGAACAATTTTTTTTTAAAAAAACCCTCAAAAAATGTTTGAACGACCTATAATTTTTTTTTAGTATTCTAAGAAAGCTTAGTTTATTCCCTTTAAAATGGTGTATAGTTTGTTCTAAATTTTTAATTATTTACCCCCTTTTATACCGGAAAACAAAAAATTATATATGTATAATGAATTGTTATGAAAAGTATGTATTTATGGACACAAGCAAAAAATCCAAAAACAACAACAACAAAAACGATTATTATAAGGCGATTATCAGCGGCGCTCTTTCTTTTCAATACAAACTTAAATTTTAAAAAATTACACTATCTTCATTATAAAATGATTATTAATTAAAAATCGTGCAATTTTTAGTCTGCGGCTAATTACCATATAATTCCGCGTTTTTTCCGTTGTTTTCATCTAAAAAACGGTTTTTAAATAGACATGTAGCTTCTAATTCATCTAACGATGATTATGATTTTGTTGAGGAAGACATCATATGAAAAAATATATGAAATTTTCCAAAATTTATCATTTTTTTTTTCTTTTTTTCGATAAATAAAGGGGTAAATAATTCAAAATTTTGAACAAACTATATACAGTGAAATCCCGATAATTCGTACCCCGTTAATTCGAAAATCTCAATAATTCGTAACAAACTGTTGGTCCCTTGGAAAAGTCGCTCTAAGTCGTAAAAATTCCATACATTTTGGTCTCCTCGATAATTCGTATTTTATTTTTGCAATATAAGTTCTGTTTAACCTCTTATAAATCGTAATTGGATTTGACAACCTCTTATAATTCGTAATGAAAACCAAAATTCTACGGAACTATGGTTTGAAAAAAAAGTCAATCATAGTAGGAAGCTACGGCTACGTTTACGGTTCTCTTTTTTTTGGAATTTTGGTGTTTTTCGTGGTCATTTTGTTCGTCACACCAGAGATGTGTGAAAGAAGAGAATGTACGAGTGAATTAGTACATATCGCTCATTAACTTCAAAACGAGATTTTTGAGTTAATGACACAGAATGACGCCATTTTACACTCGCGCTCAAAATTAAGTATACGGCGACGCACATTTACTATATATTCGATTATATTCAAAACTACTGTTATTTTTTAAGAATTTTTAATGGTAATTGTACGCAATACAAGGATAAGGTACGTTTGAATGATGCAGCAATTAGTTTCTGTAGCGCCGTCAGGTTGTTGAAATGTTAATTCCGAAATAGTGTAAGCGCTCACAATTAAGTATACGGGTATATTGTTCACGTCTTACTCAAAAATAATTGGAGGTTTTAATATTTTATTAATATAAAAGCTGTGTTTGTGTATTGTGAATAAATTGTATGGAAAAATATTATAATATTAAAATATAAAATATAGAGAAATATAATTTATCAAAAAAAGGACACAAAAAATTTTTTTGACAAAGTTACTGCAACAAATTTAGTTATGCAACAGTCCGGGCAGGGCAGAAAAAGTTCCACATAACCTAGAAAAGATGCTTGAATATTACGAAAAGCTGTTGTAAACTCATCAGTAACAGCAGCCGATATTAAGGAAACATTAGACTTAAGTTTTTCTGCGCCCACAATAAAACGACGCTTGAATGCTGGGTATCAAAATAATTTGGCGAAGAAAAAGCCACTGATCAGATAGAAAAATAAGATTAAGCGATTAGCTTTTGCAAAAAGTATGGTTCGATGGCTCTGGAATTTTGGAAGAAGGTAAGTAGGTCAGTTGAAAGCAAATTCGAATTGATTGAAAAAAAAAAAAAACATAAAAAGGTGTGGAGACAGGCGCATTAAGGTCTGCATTAGCAATTTCAGCAACACAATATTAAACATGAAGGCGGCTAAATTATGATGTGGGGATGTTTTAGCTGGGCTGGAGTAGGACATTTGTTTCCATATCAAATGAAGGATGACTGGGTGGACACTCTTTAAATTTAAAAAAAAAAATCTTAAATCTTCTGCGATAAAATTTGGACTTAGGGACTTTGTTTTCCAACAAAACAATGACATCAAGCACACTTTACATGTTGAAAATCAATATTTTCTAGAAGAAAACATTGAAAAACTTGAATGTCCGCTCCAGTATCTTGATTGAAACCCTATTGAAAATCTTTGGACAATTTTGGGTTCCAATGAGCCTAGAAGTAAAACGCAACATTTACCAACTTTATTTATTATTTTTTTATATACAGTGTTGGAAAAAATAATAGGGGCAAACGCATTATTTGATTGATTATTGCATAATTTTTTCTGCTAAAATCTGTTTTTAATGGAATCGACTGTAAAGTCACGTTATCTAACGGGACTTAATTTAGCAATATTATTCAAGTATGAAAGTGCACTCATTTTCCATGGAACCGCCATTGTTCGTTTTCTGGCTGGAAATAATAATAGGGACAAAAGTTATTCAAATAAATTATTACAGTTTTTTAAATATTGCTTATAAAATTTATATACAGTGGTCGGCTTTCAATACTAAACACGATTATGGAATCAAAAGTTAGGTGGCGCATCTAGTTTCGGAGCTATACCCATCAAAAGTCGAGGATATAGCTTTTAATGAAATCGTCATAATTTGGGAACCCCTGAATCGGCTTTCAAAATATGGATGTCATATGAAAGATAATTCAATGAACTAAAATATAAGCTCATAAAAGTTTGAAATTTCAGCTGTACATATTGATATTTTTTCGAAATATGACAATTTATCAAAATTTCTGGTCAAATTGATTGAAAAATAAACTTTGAAAACACTTATTTTGAAAAAATCACTAAAATGACAAAAGTTGTAAAAATCGTGTCGTTAACCGTTGTAAAACTAAAAGCTTCGCTAAGTGAACATGACCTACCCACTACGGGCATAAAAACTGAATTGGTGAGGAGACTGTCCGAACTGGTTGAAAGCGATGAAATTGAATTGCCGGAAGAAAACGTAAACGGAAATTCACAAAGTCAAATTGAAGACTTACGCGATACAATGCAAACTATTTTAAACGCAATTAGAGATAACTCCATCCCTAGCTCACCACCGCCGCTTGTACAAACTACGTCGGAAAACGCTGAAATAGAACAAAGTGTGACCCGAAACCACTTTTCGGTTAAAGAAATCGCGGAAACGATTCCAAATTTCGATCCAACGAATGACGTATCGTTAACGGCAGAGCAATTTATTGAACGCGTTAATTGTGCTAAAAATGCATATAATTGGGACGAAAAATGTATGATGCTTGCTGTTTTTAGTCGCATGCATGGTGTTGCAAAACTATGGCTAAATACTTCCCCTATTTTGTGTAACAATTGGAATACATTTTCAGAAAATCTTAAGCGCGAATTCGGTTCGGTGTCAGATGAGGCGAACGTGCATTACAAAATGAACAATTCGGTTCGTAGTCTAGGCGAAAAAATTATCGACTACTGTTTTAGAATGGGCGCGTTAGGCCAACATTTTAATTTAAGTGAATCGGCGATTGTAAAATATACACGCGAAGGCCTCAAAAATCGGGAGTTAGCAATAGCTCCAATGAAATTCAGCTCGATGAAGCAACTATGTGAAACGATCGACGAATATACGCGAAATAATCCGCCACAACGCGTACCTAAAATTGACGATTTTAAAACCAAAAGTGACAAAAGTGCCGCGAAAAATGACAAATTTAACAACAATTTCAGCAAAGTAGTTTGTTATAATTGTTCAGAAGAGGGTCATATATCAACAAATTGCACAAAACCCCAACGTAGGCAAAGATGCAAGGATTGTAACAAAGTGCATCCGAAAGGACAACCAGTGAACTGTGGGAAACCAAATGCAATGGTACGCCAAGTGAATTGTTTGAGTGACAAATTATACAATAAAACAATATACGCGGGTGAATTATTCCTCAATGCTTACATTGACACTGGAAGTGAATGTAACCTCATAAAAAAATCGGTCGCAAATAAATTGAACGGAAAACGCGAAAACTGTAACTTAAAAATTACTGGTATAGGCGGAGGTTTAAAGTTTTCAAACGAAAAGATTTCGCTAAATTTAAAATTAGACGAAGTTTATGAAAAGTTTACGCTCTTTATTGTGAGTGATGATATACTGACCTGTGACTTTTTACTCGGTCAAGAAATTTTTAAAGATAAACAATAATGAATGTGCCAAATTTGAATATGTTCCAAATGCACGCGAACAAAACAATAATAAAAATCAATACAATAATAAAAACGATAAAACAAATAATATACAACCGGCTGTGACAAATTTTCAACATGGACTAGACGAAAATGAAATTCTATGTGATATCGACGATTTGAAAATCAAGAGTGAACTTTTAAATTTATTAACGCACTATAGAGATGTTTTTGCACTTAATATGAATGAAATTGGTAAGACAGATTTAATTACAATGAATATTGAATTAACTTCCACAGATATCGTTGCACAAAAACCATATCGTATTCCCGAACCAAAGAAGATAGTTGTATCAGGCATGATAGATGACCTGCTACGTAATAAAATAATTGAAAAGTCAGAATCGAACTATGCAAGTCCCATTATACTTCATAAAAAGAAGAATGGTGGCGAAAGACTCTGTGTCGATTATAGACGGTTAAATGCGTTGATGAAAAAAGAAATCTATCCTATGCCAAACATTGAAGAACAACTGCAAGAAGCGAAACGATACAAATATTTTACGATTTTGGATTTAAATAGCGGTTATTATCAGATTCCCATCGAAACACATAGTCAAAAATACACCGCTTTTATAACAACAGATGGGCTCTATCAATTTTGTCGTATGCCGTTTGGGCTAAAGAACGCCCCGGCAGTTTTTCAGCGCTTAATGTCAAAAGTAAAAGAGCAAACGCAAGAAAATGATATGATGAATTGTATGGACGATATTTTAATCGGTAGTGCGACGATCAGCGAGATGTTTGAAAAATTAACTATAGTTTTAGATGTTTTGCGAAAATCAAAACTAACGCTTAACCTTACAAAATGCGAATTTATAAAACAAACAATTGAATTCTTAGGTCATGAGCTAACGCCACAAGGTATATGCCCAGGTTCGATAAAAACGTCCGCTATACAAAATTTCCCAACTCCGATGAATGTAACCGACGTTCGAAAATTTCTCGGGTTGAGCGGTTATTTTTGGAAATTTGTGCCGAACTACGCCATCATATCTGAACCTTTACGAAGACTGTTGCGAAAAGACCAGGACTTTGTATGGCATGAAGAGCAAAATAGCGCTTTTGTTGAATTAAAATCAACACTTATCTCAAAACCTGTGATGACATCGTATCGCGTAAACGCTGAGCATGCCGTGCATACAGATGCAAGTTCAATTGGGCTGGCTGGTGTCCTTTTACAAAAAGAAGAAGACGAATGGAAACCTGTGGTATATTACAGCAGATCAACGACCGAATTAGAAAGAAAGTACCACAGTTTCGAGCTAGAAACTCTGGCCGTCGTAGAAACACTTGAGCGGCTTAAATATTACGTCTACGGAAAACCTATCAAAGTTGTAACCGATTGTAATGCAATTACGACTGCGATGAAGAAAAAGGAACTGGTGCCACGGATAGGTCGATGGTGGTTGCGAATTCAAGAATACGATATAGAAATGGAACATCGAAAGGTAAGCGTATGGAGCACGTTGATGCGCTGAGCTGAACGCCAAATGAAGCTCCCCATGAAGTTGAAGAAGCGTCGCTCATGGTAGGAAAAATTGAATTGAACGAAAACGATTGGTTATTCAGTATACAGCTGCTAGATAAAAAAATACAGGACATTGTGATGTGTCTTAATTTGGAAAATAAACACGAAAATAACGAATATGCACTCGAAAACAAGCGACTATTCCGGAAGAAAAACGGTAACAAGTTGTGGGTAGTACCCAAATCGCTTCGCTGGAAAGTTCTTCACGACTGTCATGACAAAGCAGGACATCTGGGTCTAGAAAAGACGATTGAACGAATACAAAAATATATGTGGTTTAGTAGAATGAGAAACTTCACGAAAAGTTACATCAAGGCGTGCGTAGAATGTTCGTATAATAAACATCACGGTGGACAAAAAGAGGGTGAATATCACTATGATGAAACTGTTGCGATACCTTTTAAAACGATTCACCTGGATCAATTTGGGTCCATTCCCGAAGAGTTCACAGAGAAATGAACACGTATTAGTACTCGTAGACGCGTTTACTAAATTCACGATTATTCGAGCGGTTAAAAATACGAAAACAAAATATGTTTTAGACATCCTAGACGAAGTAACCAGTTACGTAGGAATGCCGGAGCGAATCGTCACTGATCGAGGAACTGCATTTACCTCCAAAGAATTTGCAAAATATTGTAGCGAAAACAACATAAAACACATCAAAAATGCTGTAAGAACACCTAGGGCGAACGGGCACGCAGAACGAACAAATCGAACTATATTGTCGATGCTTTTGACATCAACTACAAACGACAAACGATGGGATGCAAGTCTTCGAGATATTCAATGGGCGATAAACTCAACGAAGAACAAAACGCTACAACGTACCCCTCAAGAATTGTTATTGGGTTTTACACCGCGAGACGCTCTTCACAATAAAATTATTTCAACACTACAAGATGAAAACGATTCAGCGATAACATATGCAGAACTCCAAGAGATACGTGAAAACGCTGTAGAACGAGCCAACAAAGAACGAGCTAAAGCCAAACTGCGATTTGATATGGAACATCAGAAACCAAAGATCTATGAGGTCGGAAATTTAATTTTAGTCGAAAATGAGCCAACTAGTACGGGTCATTCACGAAAATTGGAACCTCGCTTTAAGGGTCCATTTATCGTAACAAAATCAATTGGAAAAGACCGATATGTAGTCGAGGACTTGCCAGGATCCCGACGTAAACAACGCCAGTATTCATCCGTATATGCGTCAGATAAGATGAGACTTTGGAATCCAATACCGCCTGAAGACAGCGAAAATGAAAGCGAAGATAATGACAACGGGGTCGCTCCTTATCGACAGGATTGGCCGAGCTGTAAGAAGTAGAAAAGTTAGGCAACATCGGCAACACTGTTGAATGAAAAGGCAGTGAGAACCGAGGTTTTGAACGTATAAGTTGTGTGTGCGCGCAACGTCTTTATCCTTTGTTAAATTACATACATACAGTGTTGGAAAAAATAATAGGGACAAACGCATCAATTTATTTATTATTGCATAATTTTTTCTGCTAAAATCTATTTTTAATGGAATTGACTGTAAAGTATCGTTATCTAACAGGACTTAATTCAGCAATATTATTCAAGTATGAATGCGCACTCATTTTCCATGGAACCGCCATTGAGTGTCCTTTGGCTGGAAAAAATAATAGGGACAAAAGTTATTATTCAAAAAAATGAATACAGTTTTTTAAATATTGCTTACATAATTTTTATACTGTAGTCGGCTTTCAATACTGAATACGAATATGGAATCAAAAGTTGGGTGGCCCATCTATATTCTGAGATATAGCCATCGGAAGTCGGGGATATAGCCTTTAATGAAATCGTCATAATTTGGGAACCCCTGAATCGACTTTCAAAATATGGATGTCATATGAAAGAAAATTTAATGAACCATAATATAAGCTCATAAAAATTTTAAATTTCAGCTATAGTTTTTGAAAGTTTTCGAAATATGACAATTTATCTAAATTTCAGGTCAACTTTTTCTTAAAAAACCGTTATTTTTTGAAAAAATTTTTATTTTACAAACATTTTAATTAATACATAAGAAAGCGCATTTTATACCCTTTCAAATGGTATGCTATTCTGAGTTGGTTTTTCATGGCCAACCAGATTTTTTAAGGATGGAAATTAACGAGCTTTAGAAATTTACTTGAAATTTTGAGATTTGTTGAAAAAACAAAAGCAAGAACACCAACAACAACAAAAAGAATAACTAAAGCAACAGTTTCAACAATAACAACAATTAGAACAATAACATATTTGTTTGCGGTGGTACTTTTCACAAAAAAAAAATAAAAATTTTAATAAAATATTAAGCGATCCAATATTTCAAGTAAATTTCTAGAGCTCGTTAATTTTCCATCCTTAAAAAATCTGGTTGGCCATGAAAAAACAAATCAGAATAGCATACCATTTGAAAAGGCATAAAATGCGCTTTCTTATGTATTAATTAAAATGTTTGTAAAATGAAAATTTTTTCAAAAAATAACGGTTTTTTAAGAAAAAGTTGACCTGAAATTTAGATAAATTGTCATATTTCGAAAACTTTCAAAAACTATAGCTGAAATTTAAAATTTTTATGAGCTTATATTATGGTTCATTTAATTATCTTTCATATGACATCCATATTTTGAAAGTCGATTCAGGGGTTCCCAAATTATGACGATTTCATTAAAAGCTATATCCCCGACTTCCGATGGCTATATCTCAGAAAATAGATGCGCCACCCAACTTTTGATTCCATATTCGTATTCAGTATTGAAAGCCGACTACTGTATAAGAATTATGTAAGCAATATTTAAAAAACTGGTTTCATTTTTTTGAATAATAGCTTTTGTCCCTATTATTTTTTCCAGCCAAAGGACATTCAATGGCGGTTCCATGGAAAATGAGTGCGCATTCATACTTGAATAATATTGCTAAATTAAGTCCTGTTAGATAACGATACTTTACAGTCAATTCCATTAAAAACAGTATTTAACAGAAAAAATTATGCAATAATAAATAAATTGAAGCGTTTGTCCCTATTATTTTTTCCAACACTGTATGTAAAAATTGAACTAAAAAACTAATTTAATAATAAATATTTTAAACTAAAAAGTGTTCTTTCATATTGTATGTCTTTTTAGCGTATAATGAAACATGGTCATAACGTCTTAATCCAAAAACATATTTGGCTACATTATTAAAAACAACATTAAGCTTTTGCTTGCAATTGGCAAAATTTCGCACCCATACAAAAGAGTGGGAAGTACATATGTTTTTGCCAGCAAAAGTCTTATCCTCGTCGGCGTGAAAAATTGCGTTGGCCACAGTACTCGGAGCATTCCATATACTTTACCAATAGTGCAGCTGATATGGTTGTTTCAAGACAACGTTCTATTAAATATTATTCCAAGATTTTTTGCTGAGTCTACTACATTCATATTATAGTTGTTTAAAACAATTTTTGCAATTAGTAAAGTATCCATGATTTTTTTGCTAATGATTAAACACTTTGATTTGCTAGAGTTGAGACATAAACCATTTCTATTAGCCCAATTCAGAACACGATTCAGATCCTCATTAAGACTGTCCACACAATTAACAACAGATAAACGATCACAACTAATATACAATTGAACATCATCTGCATACATATGAATATTGCATTTCCTTAGATTGTTCGGCAAATCATTTATATTTATATAACTTGAGAAAAGAAGCGGTCCCAAGACTGAACCCCGGGGAACTCCTCTTGTAGTAAGGATAAAGTTGGACGTACAGCTTGTGATCTATTAGTCAGGTACGAAAGAATTAATTTGGCACCTGATAATGAAAATTTATACATATTGAGCAGTTTTGTATATAAAATATTATGATTTACACTATCAAATGCCTTTGAGTGGTCTAGAAGAACCAAGAAACTTATTTCATTGTTATCTAGGCCCTCTCTGATGCTTTCAAATACATCAATTAAAACAGTCACGCAACTACGCCCAGTTCTAAAACCTGATTATCGATCAGTTAATAATCCGTTATCGTTTATAAATTCGCTAATCTGATAATATATTAATAACTCGAAAGCCTTAGACATAAATGACAAAATGGAAATTGGACGGACTTGACTTAGGATTTTCCAATTATTGGGAAATGTTGATTTAGTTATTATAGTGTTAAATATAAAAGTTATAAAAGGAAGCAGAAAAGAGGATGAATTTCATCAAAACCTGTAGTATTGGATTTAATTTTCAAAAAGCTTTTTAGAAGGTGCTTGGTCAACACATCTAAAACTGAAGTTTATGCTCTGACTCAGAGTGCTAGTAGAGTTGAGGTAGGAGTTTCCGGAGACTGCTGGAATTGGTATATTTATAAATTTATGATTGAGGTCATCGACCTCGTCCAGATCACTTCTTTCAGAAAGGCCTTTCCCGATACCAATGTTGCGAATTTCCCTTCAAGTTTTTAGTACCTATTGCATATTTGAATTTATCATTGTATAACTTTATTTTGGATGTCTTGATTTCACTGTTAACTTTTTTACTTAATTCCTTGAAGTTCATGTATAACTCAGGTATTTTGTACCGCTTTCAGTGATTGTACGCGGTATTTCGTTGAACTATCAAATTTTTAATAACGTTGTTAAACCAAGGTTTTTTCTCATTATTTGAACTTTTTCTTTTTAATGGCACGAACTCCTCAAAAAGGCTGTTAATTTTATTTTGAAAAAAGTCCAATTGATCATTAATCGAATCCATATTGTAAATAATAGCCCAGTTAATATTTCTAACTTTTTGCTCGAGTGCTATATAATTGATATGTTTAAAATCACGATAGTAAAAACAGTGTGGCGTATTATTTAGTTGAAAGTCATATGTAATAAAGATGAGGTCGTGTTTAGAAAATTGTGGGACAGATAATTGGTCATATAAAAGTATCTTAGACTTATCGCTTACAAAGAAAAGATCTAGTAAAGTATTCACTGACTTAGTGTAATGCGTAGCAGTTGTTGTATTTACAGCAAATAATCCTAAGGCTTGCATACTTATGGCTACGTGGTTTTCTTTAAAAAGATTACTATTGAAATCACCTGCAATTATTATGTCAGTGTGCGACAGAGATAAATTTTCTATTACATTTATAAGACTGGATACATCTACAGTACGATTAGGACGATAAACACTTCCGATAAGCATTTCATGAGTTCCGTTTGTAATGGTGACAAAAATATACTCAATGATACTATCCGGTGGTGACAAGCAAATAACTTTACAAGATATATTATTACGCACATAAATCGCTGCACCATCGCATAACCTTGCCTATCTGCTCGAAAGATTCTAAAATCACTAAAAACACTTTCGTTCAACCATGTTTCAGATACCCAAATTATATCAATGCCTGAGTTCAAAAATGTATCTCAATTCGTCAATTTTATTTTTTACGCTTTGCGAATTAATGTGACATACTCTCAGGCCATTACGTTGTTTACTCAGTATGCGAACCATACTGAATACATTGTCTTTGGAACGAGCATAATCGTTATTGAGTGAACACATAATTAAAAAAATATTTCCCAGTAATGCGTGCAATTGTTGTGCATTTGTTGCAAAAATAGTACCATGTATTTAAATATGGGTCAGAATTTACTGGGCCACTTTAAAAAAAAAATTATTTTTTAATGAAATTTTGTTATTTAGATAGTGCTAGAAATTAAAATATGAAGTGAGGCAATTGAAATTCGGGGACAAAATTTTTACAAAAACTTATAATTTTTGAACGGATTCGACGATTTTTATAAATTTAACGGTGTTCGATTCGTATTGAAATAGAGTACAAGTGAGATTTTTTTCAATTTTAAATAATGTATTTTTCAATGTTTAAAACATGTTTATTTATTAGATCGAAAAACGAAAAAAATTATATAAATGTTAAAAATATTAAAGTACAATATTCCGTTGAGAAAAAAAATGGATCGCTTTTGACGTAATTTTTATTTACATATTTGTAACTCTGCACAATGGGCTTATAGTGGATTCTGTGAGTCGGAAAAAAACTTCAAAAATACAAATATTTAAAGCAGCAACCAGACCACCTCCACCCTCCGTTTTCGAGAATGCTGAACAGGATGGTGGTGGTGGTGGATGTTTAAAATTCTTTTGGAGTTGACCCCACCCCTAAAATGGTCAAAACCGCCCCAAAATGGGGGAATCGCATATTCCTCGTCTTCCATCGGTAAAATATTTTTACCCCCCCCCCCCATTTTCGAGTATGCTGAACACGATGGCGGTGCTTAGAATTTTTTCAATATATACTCTATTATTATCTATTATACTCTATTTCAATATGAATCGAACACCGTTAAATTTATAAAAATCGTCGAATCCGTTCAAAAGTTATAAGCTTTTGAAAAAATTTTGTCCCCGAATTTCAATTGCCTATAACAACAAAAAAAATTAAAAAAAAAAATCACTTCATATTTTAATTTCTAGCACATACCACTATCTAAATAACAAAATTTCATTAAAAAATAAAAAAATTTTTTAAAAGTAGCCCAGTTCATAAATTCTGACCCATATGTAAAAGAAAGTGCAATAATATATAATACTAAAATTAATATTAAACAAAATATAAAATATGCAAGTTTTAAATACTTGTATAAAAATAAAAAGAAATGTGATTGAGAAAATATAATTGTAAAACATAAAGAGCATTGATTTACGAGTGCTAACGAAATAAACTACTTCTGGTGCCAATATTGTTGTTGAGTGAGCTATGGGTGTTGGTTTGAGTTCTCTCATCATTCTCTGCTGAGGCTGAAACGTATTTGCTTAGATCGTCAAGGGAGATAATTTGAACTGCATTACCACCAAGTTCTTTTCTCACGTATACAATACCATGCAGTGTGAAAGTAGATGCTAAAACTTTTTGTTTTTTCATCCGAATAGCGGTACGCAATATATTGTAGTTCCCTTTTTTCAAACTCTCATTTACAAAAATAGGAACATCAGAGTCGAAACCGGCATGACGTAGGCGAAGAGAATCACGATGAGTGCGCTTAAACTGGGCAATTGACTTAAGAAGTGAGTTTTTATCAAACGCTGTTTTGAGTTTGATGATAATGGTCCCATCATTTCTAGTGTTATGGTTATATTGAGTGGGAGAGCGCAAACGATAAACATTTTGCAAGTCTGGTGGGGTAATATTTATGCTCTTGCAAATTTCATTGTAAATCTCAGTAAGATTTTCAGTTTCAGTTGACGGGATCCCGTGCAAACGAAGATCACAAGGTAGCTTACCTCTGATTTAAGCGATTCCACTTCTAGCGTTTTCGCCTCCAGAGCCACAACTCTCTATTAACTACAACACTCAAGTTATCCTTTAAGTCTGCAATTTGTTGACCAAACGCATCCAATGTTTTTTTTTTCGGAATCAGTTATCTTTTTGGCGATGAGTTCTCCTTGTTCATCCAAACGTTGCTGGATCATCTGAAGAATCCGCTGCATTAAACTTTCGCTTTCAGGCCTTCGGGTTAAAGATGTTCCGGTCTTGGGAATGTTACGTAGGCGACGAGGAGATGGCATTATTTTGGATCAATTATTTATTTTATTAGAGTGAAACGATTTAATTCTGAGTTTGGTCTCTCTTTACTGAGCACTAAGTTTTAACATATACTGTTATTCTCTCACTTACATAGTTTTTTCATATATTTTTTTTTATTATTTTTTATTTATTCTTTTCAATTTGCGCGAAATCACAAAATTAAGGAGAATACAATTAAAAGTTATTTTTTAGCTTCTTAGTTAATAACAACAGTTTTTAATATTCACAGAAAGTAATTAACTCACAATATTTTTAAATGTGAACAAAATTATATATGTTTAAATTTAATTAGCTTTAGTCAATGCCATACCATCAATGCAGTATGAAAACGAAATAGGTGAACTTTTCTTCGAGAAAGTCACATGAAAGCATTTCCGTAGATTTAATGCTAGATGATTAATTTTGAACCAGGAAGAAACATTATTTAATTCAGATTGCAGAGTATTACAATCTAAATAATTGTTAACTTTGAAATAAATTTTAAGATCATCTTCATATACTAAAAAACGGACGGAGGAAAAACAAGTTGATATATCATTAATAAAAATAATAAATAGTAAAGGTCCAAGGATACTACCCTGTGGCACTCCATAAGTTACTAAAAAAGGTTGCGACTTTACGTTTTCTATTTCTACAAAAGAGATCCTATTAACAAGATAAGAGCTAAGCCAAGACAGAAAAGCCGAAATCCAATCTTGGATAGTTTCGAAATCAGAAGATAATGTGAAACTTTATCAAAAGCTTTCGAAATATCTGAATATATTACGTCTACTTGACTACCATCTTCAAATGAATTGATACAGTATCTTGTGAAGATACTGAGGTTTGTTATTGCAGACCTACCAGAAACAAAACCATGTTGCTGGGGGCAGATTAAGTTTCTTACAGCAAAGAAAACTTTTTCCTTAACAATTTTTTCAAAAAGTTTTGATATGTTAGTGAGTTTAGAGATAGGCCTATAATTTTCTATATTGTTTTTATTTTCTGATTTAAAGATAGGAGAAGTAACAGAAATTTTCCAATTATCTATAAAAGCACCAGACATAAGAGATTTATTGAAAATCAACAGGAGTAGAACGGAGATAGTTTTGACACATTTTAAAAGCATGTAAAAACTAAGTCCATCGAGATCACTTTTGAAGGAATTATTCAAACCAAAAATACCTTTCTCAATATCATTTAATGTTAAAGAAAGTGCACCAAAATTTAGTAATTATTCTTCAATATTCTGCTCTTGTTGATTATTATGTAAATAACTACTATCAAAATTGGAAACAAAAAATTTTGCAAATAAATCAATAGTATCAGTTAAAGAGTTAGAAACATTATCCTTATAAAACATAGCTGAAGGGATGAATGAAGAACACTTTTTGGACTGAACATATCTCCAAAAGGTTTTCGAATTAAATTTCATACGAGTTTCAAGCGTTAAAATATATTGCTTATAAAGGAATTTGTTTAAGAAATCAAATTTACGTTTATAATGAACAAATTTATCTTTAAATTCAATACAACCTGTAGAGTTCAATTTTAAACAAAATTTATTTCTTAGATTTTTAAATTTTTTCAAACCATTGCACTATAGGTAATTTGATTCATTTTTGTGGCAAAAAGTAATTTTTCGCACTTCCAAGAATACATTTTTTGTTGATGGTATTTGATAAACAAAACATCAGGTCATATAACGGTAAGTTTTGTTTTTCTAAAAAAGAAACGGCGACTGCTTAGCAGGTGATCAAAGTCATAGTTTGTGAAAAACGTGTTGAACGAAGTATACGCAGTGATTGTTGTCGAATTTTTAAGTTGTTTTAAATAATTAAAAAAAATCATTAATTTCAATAAAATATGGAAAAGAAAAGTGATAGTAAAGTGCTTAATAGTCTAAGAGAAAGATTTTGTTTAAGAAAGTTGATTTTAGCGACTGATTATTTTTTTATAATTAAACATTATTTAATCGAACTTACAGTCTTTAAGCAAAGACAACACCACAATTTCGAAAAATAAATCATAGCATGACTTTAGGCCGACGGTCTAACGGCTATGGCAGCAAGCGAGAAAGTGACAAAAGATGACAAATGGAATATGCGCACTCTGTACACCTCATGACAAGTCCCTCAGTAGCTCAAGTGTTAGAGCGGCCGTCGCAAAAATATGCAATTGCAATGCATGAACGGTCAGGGGTTCGAGTCCATGTACAGAATTAACCAAACTGGTCTGATGAGGCTATTGGTAATAGCCGAAACATGTCACCAATTATCAGGTTAAAATTGTTCCATTTGTTATCTTTGTCATGTTTGTTGAAAAATAGCATTGATCAATAAGTAAAAATTTACAATATTGGTCTTTGCTTAATGACTGTAAGTTCGATTAAATAATGTTTAATTATATGAAAGATTTTGTTAAAAAAGTTTTTGGTTGGAGAAAAGAACTAATACTTCTGACCTAACTTATAATTAAAGTTTTTTTCTTAAAAATTGATTTTGGACAAGCTTTTAAAATCTTGGCTGAATTTGGCCGTGTTTAGACAATCAGAAATGTGTAAAGCGAAGAATTTTGAGTTTAATTCGTCAATTTCAAGTTGCGATTTTTTGCGTTTTTTTTTTTAATGAATATTTTTCTCAGGTAACTTATTCTCGCGTAATTCCGATTTATTCGAAGTCTGGTTGCAAAAAGAAGAGACCGTTTTAAATTATTTATTGAAAATACTCAGGATGCTACTAGTCCAAGCTATTTGCGGCAGATTGCGCATAATTTTTGCATTAGAGTTTACGGAAAATACGAAAAATGGGTAAAAACCCACAGGAAGTTTCTTGTTTTCCAACAGCAAAATATTAATAGTCTTAGAATCCAAATATTGGTAAAAAATTAAAAACCTGACGGAAAATTCTCATTCATTCAAAGGATATTACAGAGGGTTTAGTTCCTCCTGTTTACTTCTTCTCTTGTATTAATAATTATGAGATTTGAAAAAAAGTAGTGCGTGCCATTTTTGACCCGGTAGTACAAGGGTTAAGATTTTAAGAGTCAACATAAAAAATACATTTCCAGTTGATCGCCATGATAATATAGCCGTTATTAGTTTTTGCCAGCAAAAAGTGCTATTTGACCTATAGTGCATTCGTATACCATGGAAGTTTATGAATTTTCTTTCTTAATGGAATATGAGTTAGGACATAGTCTAAAATAACTTCAAAACAACCCTGAGTATTCAGTCCTTTAAATAGTTGATACCAGTGAACACCATCAATGAGCTCATTTAAAAGATCAAAATTGCATTTCTTATAATCGTAAAAATATAAATTAGTGCTATGTATTTGCATTCAAGAGTAAAATTCAATCTCAAAACATAATGCTGAATGATGTAAGGTTGATTCAGAAATAGGACATGCGCATTCAAATAATTTGAATCTCAAAGTTTTACTTACAAATACTAAGTCTAATACTTTGAATAACTTATTCAGTACAAAATTAATTTGAGCAAGATCAATACTAAGAAAACTATCGATTAAATAGATCTCAAACAATTTATTGACATTTAAAGGAATAAAAACCATCTCATCATCAAGAGCAGGAGTCCAGTTTAAATTGGAGAAATTAAAATCACCAACAACGCAAAAATAGTCATCAATGCCGACGGTAGATGATAATGAAATAATGTTATCAACATGTTTGCAGTACAGTTCAGGAGAACTAATCGGTGGAATATAAGACGTACACACAATGATACTACCTCTAGGATGATGCATAATAATACAAAGTTGATCCAGCAAACCATCTAAGGTATCAATACTGTGTATGAGCATATATCCTTTCTGACATCTACCAGCACCCCTCCACCTCTCGAGCAACCAGTTAGAAGAGCATTACGATCTATGCGATAGATTTGAAACAGTGACGGATCAGCAATTTCTTCATCATGAAAATCATCATTAAGCCACGTTTCAGTGAATACGTAAACGTCATAATCAGCATTTGAAATATAATTATGCACAGCAACCAATTTAGTTCGCATACCCGAGAGATTTTGGTAGTAAAACTTTAACGCATTAATATTAGAAGCAATAGGGCTATTGTCGGTTAACTTCTGCTCAGATTTACCACTTCTTCTGCGAAAATAGAAAACGGGCGTACCAAAACTATAGCAGGCCAAAGTGCAGGGTTAAAAACCTTATTGTAGTTACATGCAGGAATTATGAGCTTAAAGTTTATTCTTTTTAAATTAGATACATCAACATCCTTTTTTACCAAACAATAGCAGGCTATGTGTTGTTTATCTATTTGAGCGCGTGATGAAACATAATCAATGATATTAAGACATTATTTTGTCCTCATTTGTATAAAAATGTATTAAAAACCTTTGAATTTACTGAGAATATATGACAGAACATCTTAACATCAAAAAAACTATAAATAGCACAAAGAAAAAAGTCGCTCCTGTCAAAAAAAAGCACGTGGTGAAGCGTTTGTTCTTTGCCAAGGAACATCGGAAAAAGGATGTCCAGTTTTGGAAAAATATACTTTGAACTGATGAGAAAAAGATAAATTAACTGCGGATAGATGGAAAGACATTTGCTAGTCGGCCAAAAAGTCAAACCGTGAACCCAAGGTTCACCAGAAAAACAGCACCGATGTTCCTTGGCAAAGAACAAACGCTTCACCACATGCTTTTTTTTGACAGGAGCGACTTTTTTCTAGCAATACGCGCATACAGATTTGCTGCATTGAGCAGCAGTTTTGATTTCAATTGTTTTTGCTAGCTGAATTGGTAATACATTAAGCTAAATTTATATATATCCATAGTTCTGAAAAAATAAGTTCCTGTCAATAAAATTAACTTTTTTAAACTTATGAAAATGTGTGCTATTTATATGATCATGGCTGTATACCTAATTTTGTTAGAAAATGGTAACCGTATACTTAATTGTGAGCGCGAGTGTATGTTTTATTTTAAGTGAAAAAATCAGAAAAGTATCTCATAAACTTGTCTTGTGAGAAGAGTTTATGTGGACATACTTTTCATTATTTTCATATAAAAAGTAACTTATTGAAAACCTTAAATGCGTTTTTCTCCCACTTTATGTTTTTTGAGTTAAGCCAGTCTTGAAGTAAATGAGCGATATGTATGCATTGCAGCCAAATAGATAATTGTTTTTGTTAATTTCTTGTTATTAAATAAATTTAAAAAAAACGCCATTATTTCGATTTTTTCTTATTTTAACCTCACTAAATCGAAACCTCGTTAAATCGAAAACCCCTGCCGGTCCCTTGCGATTACGAATTATCGGGATTCTACTGTATCATTTTAAAGGCAATAAACTAACCTTTCTTAAAATTTATAGGTCGTTGAAACATTTTTTGAAAAAAAAGGTTTTTTAAAAAAAATATTGGTCAAAATTTCAGAAAACCGTTTTTACAAAAGCTATATCCGGAACTACTGATGGCTATATCTGCGAAACTAGATACAAGCGAAACTTTTTTTCATACTTTTTAGTTATTTTTAACCCCCTTTTACTCCTAAAAAAAAAGTAAACCTTTTCCAAAAAGAGAGTAGGGGAGAGGGGGGCTAGTGTGGACAATTTTTACATAGTTATAAAATTTTGTATGGGCATTTCCATGGTGTCGAATGGGACCATCGTACACTTTTAAAGTGGAATAAAAGTCAAAGTAAAACACTTTTTTTCTTCTGTTACTTAAAGGAATAGCCCTTTGGCAGCACTATATTTATTGGTAAATTTGATGGCAGATGTACTACCGGTTCCAAGATAAAGGCAATAAAATAGCGATTCAAATGGGACAAAAAATGGAAGTATTTTTCATGGCCATTTATAGAAAAGCATAAGTCAGCGAAACATTCCAGCATTTCTTAACGCAACTAATTTTAAAATGTCATGGAATAATAGCACTTTTTATTAAATTTCGTTTAATTGAAAAATCTTTTTTATTTTTTTCTTACAATGTATAATATGAGTCGTGACGGGACATTGCGAATGGGACATATTTTTCCATTACGGTTTACTTGGTAAATTTTCATATATTTTTTGTATTTGAGATTTCTATAGTAATTAAATTAACATTTCTCTTAAAAGAATATGAAACTTTTATTTTTGCTGTTTAAACGTTTTTTACTGTAAGGAGCGTGACATCGCCCCACTAAAAAAAATTTCTCTTATCAGGAATCAGCTTATCACCATACCAAATTGGATCAAAATTGGTGGAGCGACTCTCTGGCTACGTTTTGCCTATTTAAGGCGGTGCCACGCCTACTTAAAGGACTTGGAGTCTCTTATAAACTTTTTTTATGGTTCAATATATATGGGCATTTCCACATAAAGGTCTACCTGGACTGAAAATTCAAATGTTAATTGACAACTGATTTTTTCTAATATTATAATGAGAGAATGTCTTAATTTTTATAATATAATGAATTTATAGCTAATCTCAGTTGTTATTATGAGAAAATTGGTTTGAAAACTGAAAATATGTTTTTCTTGCTTTTTTCAACTTTTAATTGCATTTTCTCTTTAGTATTTTTTGTTTAAATATTTATGTTATGGTTGCACTCATCTTATCAAATCATTCTATCAACAACAAATAAATACCCAAAAACTTAAAAGAGACCAAACAAATGTCGATCAACGGTAAATTTTATTTTAATTTCATTGCTATTCGAATGTCGCGTTCTTGTACCTGAATCATCATTTGTTATCAGAACTTCACGATCGTTCAAAGCAGGTGTCTGCCAATTTTAGTTCAAATCAAATTTAGTGACCCCAACTCAAAAAAAAATGTTACTGCGTATAGTAATCATGCTAAACATTTTATTTTGATTTTCGAAGTATGTCGCGTTCGCTATCGTAAGCCTAATTTTTTTTAAATATAAATGTTTTTATTATTTTAACATTAAAGAACACTTAATCGATTAACATGGAACTTACACCACGTAGCTTCTAAATTAAGGGGAATAGCTTAAGCTACAAAACTTTTATTTAGAGTGCATATTTAGGGTGGTTCTCATACAAAAATATTTTTAAAATAGCATTTTCACGAAGACCGGTTAATCGATTCACACCGAATTTATACCAAGTAACTTTTATATCAAGGGGCATATCTTAGGGTGCAAAGCTTTTATTTAGGCTGCATATTTAGGGTGGCCCTCATAAATAATTATTTTTTAACTAAAATTTTCTCGAAGACCGCTTAATCGATTCTCATGGAATTTACACCACGCGGTCCTTATATTAAGAGGCATAGCGTTTTAATATAATTTTTTCTTATTTCATAATTTTTTTATCTTGCGTAAAATTTTTAAAATAACACCGCTCCCTATACTACCCACCTACCGAAAAGGGCAGAACAACGTCTGCCCGAACGTCTGCGACGTTTTTGGTAGTTAATGTGATCTTGAGTTGAAAATACTTGAACAAATCCTTATTACAAACGTTATGGAAAAATATGTCGCGTGACAAATGTCGCGTGCTAAATAATACTTAAGCTTAAAAAAAAAGTATTAATGCATATATTTCAACATGACAACTATCAATAGGACGCCAAATTATTCCATTTTGGTTTAAAATTAATCTAATTAAAATATTATGTTACGTTTCGCAGATATCTGCATTATTCTAGATGAAGTCGAAAATGAGTTCCATTTTTTGTCACGTTCTCGATCCCATGTTTATTGCTTATATATTGGAAACCTCAAATCGACAGAACCTACCTTTTGCACTAAACATAGTCCTACTAAAATGCTATCGAAAAATAAAATCCAAAAAAAAATTTCTAAAGTTTTTTTTTTGCACTTCAAAGGCGTACGAATGCCGCGTTCTCGATCGTGGAAATGCCCATATACAAACCAAATTTAATTAATATATGTTTACTTGATTAGTTGTGAAAATGTATTTTTCTGTTAGGGTCGTGGGTTCACCTACTATTGAAAAGAAAATTGTATTGGGCTTTACCTCTCCTTACGACTTTTTAAAAAAAAGAATTTAAGCGATTATGTTGTGTTCTGGTAGTTAAAAAGGGGTCTAACCGCTAAGTTTTACTTTGCCGATTGCGGGACAAACTTCAAACAGCTCTAAAAATTTTAAATTTTAAATTTTACTTTTTTGCACTTGTTGCTCTTTTTTAATTTGTATTCATAAAACTCTGTTTAAATCAAAAATTTTGGCACATTTACTGCTGTTCTTAACCACGAAATGGGAACGAATGATGTTTTTTGATGGCGGACGGGACATTAGAACATGAACTAAAGCAAGTTAAAAATTTACAGTTAATAGAGATTGTTTTGATGTATTTGCATTTTTTTTTTAGTTAATAGTTGTTGGGAGAGAGATTTTCGGAATGAGTTTCATCATGTATCATCTCTCTTATATATTTAAAAATTTAAGACAAAATGCTATTCAAAATTACAGAAAGGAAAAACTTTATTTGTGCAATTTTGAAGTCGGTTTGCTCACCGTTGTGAATGAATTGAAGTGTAAATTGTTTGAATTAATAAAATTTGAATATTTTTCTTAGATAATATCAGATAATAAGGTTTTTTTAATAACTTTTAATTTTTTTGTCATGGTGTACCTTTCGGTGGAAATGCCCATATGTAGATATTTATTTTTTGTAATAAAGTCAATTTTAGTGATTACTTATACCTCTTACCGTCATAATTACACCAACAGTTACAATTTTTTTTTTTTTCAAAAACGCATTTTAAATTATTTTAAAAAGAGCTTACATTTGTCCACAGTAGTCCCTTCCACGGGGCTAGAGTGGACAATAGCTATGGAATAGTGACATATGGAGATTATTAATATTTGTTTTTCAAAACGCTGGGACCATTTATTTTGTGAGGTTTGATAAAAAAATGCATGAGCCAAAAAATTAAGAGGATTGGAAAAGGCTAAATGGCGTCTCATCAAGGTCAAAGTTACAAAATTTGGGAGATTTTCAGACAAATCAGCCCATAACTGCTAAGGAGTAGCCTATAGAGCAAAAAGTTGTATGACCGACCCTCAATTATTTTTCATGGCCAACATTTTTTCAAACATACTTATCCCCTCTCTCCACCCCTTTGGGAGGTTTCCATACAAAAGGGATGTTTTTATGAAATTTACTCCCAACGTTCCCAATGCTACCAGGGTGCCCCTAGAGGATTTAAGTATATGCCCAACCCCCCCTAATTAATTCTTCCCAACATTTCTTCAGAAAATACTAACCCTCTATCTCAACCCCTTATGGGGTTCCCCATACAAAATTGAACTTCATACGGAATTTGGCTGACTACTCTTACCTTTCCACAGCTTCCAGCGTGTGCTAAGCGGATTCCTTTGTATCACCGACCAACTTAAATTTTTTCATCCCCAACTTTTTTTTCCACATATGTAGTTACCCCTGTCAACATGCAAAAATTACATTCTAACATAAGTGTAACACTAGTTTACAATCAAAATGTTCCATTGATAAGAAGTTACTTTTGTTATGTAGTTTTTCCTGCTGAGTTCGGAAATAAAAATAAAAATTTTTTGAATGGCACAGTTTTCGAGATATTGTGGTTTTTTAATTTTTTCGACCTTCTTTCACTTTAAAATTCATATCTTCAGCTATAAATGACCAATTTCATCGTGCTTAGCACCAAATTAAAGGTATTAAAATGACAAACGAACGTGTATAATAACATATTCTATTGAGTAAACGGTGCACAAGATATCGATGAAAACAGGCCAGATTTAAAAAAAAATCTAATTTTACATTTGATTCTATGGCCACGGAAATATAGAAATAAAATAAACAAAAATAATTATGCTTCATGTTCGTAGAGCTGATACATTTACGCAAAAAAATTTACCAAAAGCCAATCGACCATAAAATGACAACGTCAGAAGCGATTGAATGAGGAAATCCAACGCCACATTTTCTGAATATATTAATTTTTTCGACAATTTGTTGAGAACAATTGACACAAAAAAATGCTCTACGAACATGAAGCATAATTATTTTTGTTTATTTTATTTCTATATTTCCGTGGCCATAGAATCAAATGTAAAATTTGATTTTTTTTTAAATCTGGTCTGTTTCATCGATATCTTGTGCACCGCTCACTCAATAGAATATGTTATTATACACGTTCGTTTGTCATTTTAATACCTTTAATTTGGTGCTAAGCACGATGAAATTGGTCATTTATAGCTGAAGATATGAATTTTAAAGTGAAAGAAGGTCGAAAAAATTAAAAAACCACAATATCTCGAAAACTGTGCCATTCAAAAAATTTTTATTTTTATTTCCGAACTCAGCAGGAAAAACTACATAACAAAAGTAACTTCAATGGAACATTTTGAGTGTAAACTAGTGTTACACTTATGTTAGAATGTAATTTTTGCATATTGAATGTGGTAACTACATATGTGGAAAAAAAAGTAGGGGTGAAAAAATTTATGTGCTACAAAGGAATCCGCTTAGGGCACGCTGGAAGCGGTGGAAAGGTAAGAGTAGTCAGCCAAATTCCGTATGAAGTTCAATTTTGTATGGGGAACCCCTTAAGGTGTTGAGATAGAGGGTTAGTATTTGCTGAAGAAATGTTGGGAAGAATTAATTAGGGGGGGTTGGGCATATACTTGAATCTTCTAGGGGCACCATGGTAGCAATGGGAACGTTGGGAGTAAATTTAATAAAAACATCCCTTGTGTATGGAAACCTCCCAAAGGGGTGGAGAGAGGGGATAAGTATGTTTGAAAAAAATGTTGGCCATGAAAAATAATTGAGAGTCGGTCATACGACCTACTGCTTTATGGGCTACGCCTTAACAGCTATGGGCTGAATTGTCTGAAAATCTCCCAAATTTTGTAACTTTGACCTTGATGAGACGCCATTTAGCCTTTTCCAATCCACTTAATTTTTTGGCTCACGCATTTTTTTATCAAACCTCACAAAAAAAAAGTTCCCAGCGTATCGAAATCGAAAAATCCTGCACTATTCCATAGCTAGTGGACAACCATTGATTTTACTAGGGGCTAATGTGGACACCAATAGAAACTTGATAATTGAAACAGAAACTTAAAAAAGAGTTCAAAAATTTTTTTTTTTTTTTGAAAAAAATAATACAATTCAATAAAAACTCAAAATTCACTTCTATCTCATGTTAAACTTGTTTCTTAAAGCGAATGTTTCTTAGAGTTGCATTTTTTCTTTTAAGAGGTTCTTCGTTTGTCTTCTCAGGTGTTTAGGTAAGAATTGAGGACTTCCCTCGTTTTTGTCGATTTTGACACTTTCTTGGACCAGCTTTTAGAAAAGGTCTGACGATTTCTGGACTCTTTTCAGTTGTCGCGGAAACTGTTTGTGTTTGTGTTGACATGTCCACACAAGCCCCATTTCAACTGTCCACACAAGCCCTTTTGTGTTTTTTTATACAAAAACATTTTTTTTAAACTTACGGTAAACTTTATTAAAAATAATTTCAGTTATTTGAATAAACACTTGCTTAAGTTGTATTATATATTTACACTTCAGCAAAAGAATAATTAATTTTTGAGTATCAGTGAAATTGAGAAAAAACAAAAAATATTCTTTTTGCTGTGCAAAACACGTCTGGTCTTGTTACCATGAAACGGTGAACTGTATACAAACGAATTTTTTTTTGGTGATGGAGAATGCAAAGGCTTACTTAAAAAAAAATTCAACGGAAAACATCGATTCAAAACGGCGCGAGAATTTGAATTTGTCCACACTAGCCCCCAGTCCACACTAGCCCCCACTCCCCTAAGTGTTTCAAAATTAGCAACGATTGGCACATCATTTTAAAGGTAATGAATTTTACTTTTACCATAGGTTAATAATACATTTTTGGAAAAAATAACGGTTTTTTGAAAAAAATAATGGTTTAAAAAAACGACTTTTTGAAAAAGGGACAACATTTATCATATGATATCCATTTTCAGAATCCGTCCAGGGGTTCCCAACTCATGCGGTTTTTTATAAAAGCTATATCCGCAACTCGCGATGGCTATATCTCAGAAACCAGAACTGAGCGATAATTTTTTTTTGAAGATTTATTATTTATTCATAATACGCTACTTCTTCAAAAAAAAAAAAAAAAAAATCGGAGAGTTGTCCATAAAGTAAACTTGTTCCGAAAAAAAAGGTGTCGCTCGGATCTAGTTTCGGAGATATAGTTTTCGGAAGTTGCGGATATAGCTTTTGTTAAAGTCGTTGTAATTTGGAAACCCTTGCATGGGTATACAAAATTTGGGTGTCATAAGAAAGACAATTTAATGATCTACAATGATGGAATTTTTTGCATTATTGTAGGGCAGGGATGCACAAACTATGGGCCGAGGTGCCTTTAAAAGTGGCCCGCCAGTCTGTCTCCGCATCAGAAATTTTTGTTATGCACCTTTCAATCTGTTTACTCTTTCTCTTATCACCCTTCCACGGCACGCGCGGAAGCAAGACGAAGAGCAGACGCATGCTTACTGTGTAATTGCAAAATGGCAATGGTGAAAGAATATAATTTCACATTTACAACATTTTAATTTTTGTGGCCCCTCATCGAAAATAGTTTGTGCAAGCCTTTTGTACATTAAATTGCACAGGCCGAAAAAATTAAACGAAAGTCCAGAACCAGAGACCAGATCTAGCATACACGATGGTCTTTGATGAGTTGAATCCGAGCTCAGAATTGCTCCTATACGTCAAGTTTTCGAAATATCCTAAACTAAAAGTGCAAAAAACACGGTTTTTAGTTATATTTGAGGTTATTTTACATTGCTATTAAATTTTTTTTCCAAAATTGGTTAGGCATTTAAAATTACTGCTCTTCCGCTTCAAAACTCAATTTAAATTATGTGAATATCTTTTTTTTTTCTCCGAAATATCGTAACATGAAATTTATTATGAAATTATTAAAATAATTTGGCTGCCCGGAGTCCACTACGCATAGTGATCAAATTTTAACTTTTAGGTGGAAGAAAATATTTCAAACAGGAATATAGTTTATTTTAACATAAATATTAATTTTTTATTTGTTTTTCTTATATCCATTTATTTTTTTTTGTGTAACAAAATTTTAATGTAATAAAGAGTAAAAACACATAATTATACACAATAGATCTGTTCGAGCCGGATTTTGTGGTAAGAAATGAAAGCTATCAAACCGCGATATTCGAGAGAGTAAAAGCTGAAATTTCTTTGACTAGTCTCACCACTACAATTTTCGGCTCGAACGGAAAAATGGGTAAAAAATTAAGACTCAAAAATTTGCGCGTATTTTTGTAATCAAACAATGGCAGGGTTCAGGAAGTAAAACCTGCGTCGTAGTTGCTTAACCGTTCGGTTAATACTTTCTGAATGCAAGCCAAGTGAAATCTTTTTGAGAATATTAATAATAAATAAGATATAACTCAAAAAGCGAATGACCGATATTCAAAATTTTTTAACGTATAGCATTTTTCGAATAATTACCAATACTTTATTAAAATTTCTAATTCTTGTTCATATGTTTTCCTTAAAAACTAAAATGTGTGCTGGACCTTCAACAAGTAGTGAATTTTAAAAAGTTATATGAGTAATTTCCGATGACTATATATCCGAAAGTAGATAAGAGCCACAATTTTTGCTTGAAGATTTTTTTAAAGTATATAAAGTGCATTTTAAAACTATTGCTTATTATAAATTAAGAGACTTGGCGTAAGGTTCAAATTTACCAAAACTATTTTACATTTTGAGTTAAACAGTTTTGTATATGCTTTAAAGTTTTTATTTTTAATTTTTATTTTATATTTTTGTTAATTGAAATAATGTTTTCCTACTGTAAGTTTTTGATTGTCAGTAACAAATATGTATGTTTTAATTTAAATTTCGTTAACAGTTACCGTTCATGAATCGCAGATTTTAGAGATTTATAAAGATTTATCCAGTCGTACTGAAAATCACCCGATTTCAATCTTCCAAACTTCACAGTAAAAAAACTAAAATCGCGGCTTGTCATTACCATAGATTAAAAATGTAAACCGATTGTCCATAAAAATTTTGCCATAAGGGAAAAAAACTCCTTAAAATTAATTGAACAAAAATTTTAAAAAAAGATGGTGGGAAAAATATTTCCTCTGCTTTAAAAAGGGTTAAATTCTTCTGCACCGCAAAAATTTTTCATTTCGCATGGGTTTTTTAAGGAATTTATGTTAAATTTAACAGATAACAGAAGAACATTTTTTTTGTTCAAACAAAAAATTTATTTTCGATGGAATTGTACAAAATAATGAATAATGGGGTAATTTTGATCTAGCTACATTTTCAATTTCTTATTTTAAAACTGAGCGCATGGAAAAACAACATTTTAGAAATAATTATCTGATCATACAATCATGCAACTTTACGATTCCTTTTCAATCAAAAATCGCTCATCTATTTAATTGAATAAATGAGCTTTTACCAAAAAATGTGATTTCAAGCTTTATGTTATGTTGCTCCTTCTTTACACAACCTTTCAACAAGTGAAAAATTGAAGTACTGAAAAATATTTTATAAGACAAGTATTGGACATACATGAAATTTTCTTTCCCTCGCTTGTCGAAAGTGAGTTTCTAGTCTCGTTCCCTACGATTTTGACAGTCTTCAATTTTTTGCCACAAGAAATTTGTCTGGGTGAAAAATTAAACTCTTTTTAGGGGGGGAAGTGATCAGCTGTTTTCTTACTCTCATTTTTTCTCTCTCAACCACCACATTTTTTCCGGCTCGAACGCTTTTTGTGGTAAAACTTAATAAATATTTACCTATTTTTTCCGGCTCGAACAGACCTAATATCATTCGATTTCTTCGTAAAAGCCATACTTTTTATGAGATCACCGTTACCTGCAAAATTGAAAAGTTTGTTCAGCGGAGGCAAGTACGGAGTAAAAAATTAAACGTATTACGGAACCTGTGGTATACTAGATTATATAGATAATAAAATCCCCATGTTCCTTTATGTGCCTCTAAAGATATTGAAACGTTAGCAAAAATTTAAGAATATTTTTTTACTTATGAATAAAAATATTTTTTTTATTACACTTGTATGTTCTGTATAAACCTAATCGAATAAGCTTAAAATATCACTTATACCTATGCATGCCATTAATTTTTCAAGATAAAACAGGAAAAATTGGTGAAAAAATGTCATTTTTTTTTTTCTTTTTGAAGGAGATTAGATAGTAATTGTTGTGTATGAATAAATATTTTGGTACTTAAATTTAATCAGAGTCTTCGCCCATGTATTCCTTGTATGATTCATTTTCGATTCGTTCAGTTTCAACAAAATACTTGTATTTCGCTTAGATTTCTCGCAGCTTGTCCGGTTTTTTATCCAATTGTATAAATCAATTCTCATGCTTAAATTGATCTTACTGGTCAGAATGGCTTTAAAAGCCACGGTTGGAAGCATCAGTATAAATCATATCGACATAACGTCGATGCGACAACTCTTCCTTGATTATCCTGTTTGCCTCCGGTGCGAAAATGTTTACGACATTTCGTTCTCGACAGCTTAAATTTTTTTAGCCTAAAACATGTACGAAAAATCTTCGTAGTACGATTTAAAGTATAATTTAAGTATTATTAGTAAAATCTCGATAGGGGCACAATTTGCAAAGTTGTCATATTTTACTCAGGCCATTTTCACTTAATTTGGTCGCAAATAAAGGTCTTAAGCTTGTTCAACAGTCGCATACGAACTGATCTGATATTTATTATTCTCTTTTGTTGTATATGTATACAAGCAAAGTAGCTCTGCTACTCATGAGTAGCAGCGTGCCGATCGCTGGTCTAGAAGCTTAAAATTGTTTTTTGTGTATAATAGATGGCATAACAATAAAAAAGTGACATCCATAACTTTAAACTTAGATTTGTGGGCTTTAAGAACTAAAATTTTTAAAACGGACCAAATACGTCTATTTTCAGGCCAAAATATCGCTCTTTCTCAGGACTCTGACCACCTAGAGAGGACTCTGGTGCTATCTAATAAAGTACTTTGATCTGCCAAAATTTGAACAAAATCAGAAACTTTTTAAATTTCATACGTATGTTTTACATATGGGCATTTCCACAGAATGGTCAACCAGGACTTAAAATTCAAATGTTAATTGACTGATTTTTTCTAATATTATAATGAGAGAATGACTTAATTTTTATAATATAATGTATTTAGAGCTTATCTCAGTTGTTATTATGAGAAAATTGGTCTGAAAACTGAAAATATGTTTTTGTTTGCTTTTTTCTACTTTGAATTGCATTTTCTCTTTAGTATTTTTGGTTTATATATTTATGTTATGGTTACAGTCAACTTATAAAATATTTCTGTGAACAACAAATAAATACCATACAACTTAAAAGAGACCAAGCAAAGGTAAATTAACGGCTTATTTTTATTTTGATTTCATTGCTATTCTAATGTTGCGTTCTTGTACCTGAATCATCATTTGTTATCAGTACTTCGCGATCGTTCAAAGCAGGTGTCTGCCAATTTTAGTTCAAATCAAATTTAGAGGCCCCAACTTAAAAAAAAAGTTACTGCGTATAGTAATCATACTAAACATTTTAGCGTTCACTATCGCAAGTGTAACTTTTTTTAAATATAAATGTTTTTATTATTTTAACATTAAAGACCACTTAATCGATTCACATGGACTTTACACTAAGTAGCTTCTAAATCAAGGGGCATAGATTAGGCTACAAAACTTTTATTTAGGGTGCATATTTAGGGTGGCTCTCATACAAAAATTATTTTAAAATATCATTTTCCCGAAGACCGGTAAATCGATTCACACCGAATTTGCACCACGTAGCTTTTATATCAAGAGGCATAGCTTATGCTGCAAAACTTTTATTTAGGCTGCATGTTAAGGGTGGCTCTCATAAAAAATTATTTTTTAAATATCATTTTCTCGAAGACCGCTTAAACGGTTCTCATGGAATTTACACTACGTGGTTCTTATTTTAAGAGGCATAGCGTTTTAATATAATTTTCCTTATTTCATAATTTCTTTATCTTGCGTAAAGTTTTTAAAATAACTCCTGCTCCCTACACTAGCCACCTACCGTAAAGGGCAGAGCAACGTCTGCCGGGACAGTTTACTAACGTTAAACTCTCAAATAATATAAATATGTGACGTTTTTGTGATCTTGAGTTGAAAATACTTGAACAAATCCGTATTACAACCGTTATGGAAAAAAATGTCGCGTGACAAATGTCGCGTAACAAATGTCGCGTGCTAAATTATAGTTAAGCTTAAAAAAAAAAGGAATTTATGCATATATTTCAACATGACAACTATTGATAGGACGCCAAATTATTCCATTTTAGTTTAAAATTAATCTAATAAAAATATTATTTCACGTTTCGCAGATTTCTGCATTTTTCTAGATGAAGTCGAAAACGAGTTCCATTTTTTGTCTCCTGTTTATTGCTTATATATTGGAAACCTCAAATCGACAGGACCTACCTTTTGCACTAAACATGGTCCTACTAAAATGCTATCGAAAAATAAAAACCAAAAAATTTTTTTTTCAGTTTTCCTTATTTTTTTGCACTTCAAAGGCGTACGAATGTCGCCTTCTCGATCGTGGAAATGCCCATATGTGATATCTTTGAAAAATAGTAAATATGGATTTAAAAAAAAAACCTCTAAGGATTTCTTATGTTTTTCATATATCGACTCCAAATTACATTCCAAATAATCCCCAATTAAAGTTGTTGTAGTAACTCACACTTTTATTAAAAGTTGGTTAAAGCCCCTGTGACCTATTGTAAGAAACCTAAAAAATCGTGGTGGTAACCGCCGGATTTCGTTATTAGACGACAGACGAAGTGTACGATATTGCAAGACTAAGCCCTCGGCTTCCTCAAAAATGATTAAAAATCAGCCAAATCTGTCGATCAGTGCTGTGACAATTCGTCGTCGACTAATGAAAAATAATTTGAATACAAGAAGTTCCAGGAAGGTATACCTTTAGACGAAGAAGCACGTCGTTGCAAGAATACAATTTGCAAAAGATTGTATGAAATGGAATGCCGAAGAGTGGCGCAACGTATTACAGTCAGATGAGAGCAAAGTATTTTTTTTTGTGGAACAGGCTCCAGGCAGTATGTTCGTTGTCAACCAATCACAGAATACCACTCAAAATACACTACCTAGACGGTTAAACATGGTGGACTGACCATTATAGTATGGGCTTACTTTTGATAGACTGGCGTTGGCCCTATCCATTTGATCAAAGGTATTATAGACAAAGCAGTCAACGTTAATTTATTGAAGGATGTAATGCTACCGTATGCCAGTTGGGAAATGCCTTTAAAATTGACGATTCAACAGGATAACGATCCTAAACACACTAGTAAACTAGCTTATGAATGTTTGTATCTTAAAAAATCGACGTGATGCTGTGACCAGCTCACTCTCCGCACCTTAATCGGATAGAAAATTTGTGAAGACATATCAAACTAATCGTAACAACAGCAAAGCCATCAAGTAGAACACAGCTTTGAAAAATGCTTAAAGGGACTTGGGCTGAAATTCCTGTGAAGCGTTGTAGGGACCTCATTGACTCTATTCCACGTCGATGCAAAGTCGTAATGAAGAAAAAAGCGTTTATCACGAAATATTAGACCCAAGGAAACATGTAACCACTACTATTTTCGTGAACAGCCTTGTTTTTGAATTTTATTTTTATTAAGCCATTGCGTTAAAATAAATAAAATTTTATAACAAAGGAAACTAAATATTCTCGGAAATGAATATACATTACTATTTTTTCAAAACTTTAAATGAAAATTGTACCCATCATTTAATTTGATAGTAAAACACCCAGGACCCAACGGCACTACTATTTTTGTGAACACAGCTGTACAATACTCCTTTGCTGTCTATACTGCTAGAGATATTGTACTTCCATTTGTACTCCTGTTTGCGTTCAAACAAAGCGGAAAGAACGTAGATGTAAGCGGACGAAATGCAAACCGCACTCAGAAAAACACTTGTCAGATGAAATGTTAGAAGCTTTGATGCAGCAATTTCTGAATGCTACCAATATCATTATTCTGTCAGTCGTTCAGTGAAGCGGCAAAAAGCTTATTGTAATTTTTGGGTTCGGTATTGGTTGATATTTTGTTAAAAATTAAGAAAATAAAAGCGCGGCGTACTAATGTTTTTATGTGTAATACGTGTAATACCGAAACACCTAAGTGCATTGGAACCTGCTTCAATTAGTCGTCCAGTGACCGGATATTTATTTATTAGCTTCACTTGATCTTACAATGGGACAATATGAAGTCATTTGGACCTATCACGTGATTAAAGCAAAATTACAGTTTAAATTCCAGCAAATGTGTATCAAATATATTTCGAATTGAGAACATTTTTTTTAGATATTTCACAGATAAATGTACTGCTTTTGCTGTGGAAAAGTCGTTTTTTATTATATTCGTGACCTTTTTTTTTGTTATTTTACTGAAATGTACTGCTTTTTGCCGGTCTATAGTTGGCAGCATTAGCTATGGATGTACTTAGTTTTACTTGCATTTAAAATGAAATTATTCTGGTTTGCCCACTGAGAAATTGCTCTTAGGTCTTAATTGATTCGGAAAAACAAATCTTCTATTGGATCAATTGAACGTGATAGGTAAATCTGAAAGACATCTGCATACAGGTGAATTGAAACGTTTTTACAACATAAAAATTTGTCGTTTATAAAAATACTGAATAGAATGCGACCATGAATGGAGCCTTGCGGCACTCCACAGTAAAGTCTCTTCAATTCAGAATGTCGATTTTACTCTTCAATAGTGCTTTATAGCACTAATAGAGAACCCATAATATTTTTCAATTATTAGCAGAAGAATGTTGTGGTCAACGGTGTCAAAAGCCTTGAAGAAATCTAACATAGTAAAAACTGTCTGTCACCTTTGTCAAAAGCAGGCCTTATATTCTCCATAATTTTTAGCATTGCGGTAGCGCAACTGTGGTTAGTCCTATATCCTGATTGATAAATAGTCAGTAGCTTATTATTTTTTAGAAATTCGACCATTTCCTTAGCCATTAGTTTACAAACTTGATCTTAATTTTGTTTGAAAATACAATTTTTTTGCATTTCTGGCTTTAAGGTTAGCCTGATTGCTGCAAATTCGGTATAATTCCCAGTTATTATTTGTAGGACTGCGTTTCCAGCGAGTGTATAACTTATTTTTTATCTTAAGAGCAGACAAAACCTCATATGTAAACCAAGGCTGTTTATTGTTTTTGCTTTTAATATGCTTACTGGACACATATTTATCAAATAAGTATAAGTTTATATTTTATAACTTATCGACATGCCCGTTTGATATTGCCTATCGAATCGAATTGAACTATTCAATAACAATCGTGTCGACAAGCTACAAATGTAGTTACACATATTCTTTTAACAAAGTGTGCTTTGAGATGGGATTTTTCTCACACAGTTTTTTATTTATCTTATATAAGTAATGTATTAGAAATGTAAAATGGTTAAGTTTCTAGTTAATATCTGGAAAGGACCATACCTCATTCCAACGAAGAATGCCAACTTCATAAAAAAGATTATCTAAATCAGGGATGCACAAACTATAGCCCGCGGAGCTTTTAATAGTGGCCCGCCAGTGTATTTAATAAAACTGTGTCCGCATCAAAAAAATTTATTATGCACCTTTCAATCTGTGTACTCTTTCTCTTTTCACCCTTTCACGGCACGCGCGGAAGCAAAACGAAGAGCTTACTGTGTAATTGCAAAATAGCAATGATAAAGAATATAATTTCACGTTTACAACGTTGGGAAAATAAAACTAACATGTGTACCGAATTTTATAATTTTATGTTAACAACTTTAAGAGGAATTAATTTTTCAATTAAACTAGTCGGTGAAGGGAGAGATGGGGTGTTCCCCTGAAATTTGGGGTGTCAAATTGGTCATTTTGTTTAAAAACATCCAAACTATAGATTAAAAATGGTTTCAGATGTGGGCACTTAGTTTGAAATTTCCGGCATCTTAGCACGTCTAAAACCAGAAAATCTAAAGAATTCCTCATATAGGCTCTTTACAGCAAGCCCGGTAATTTTTTTCTATACAATGCCACTACAAGGAATAATTGTCATTCATCATTTCAAAATAATGCAGCATTGCAGGAAAAGAAATAACTTTCTTGAGCACTATCTAGCACGTCTGCATAACTCAAGCAATCAAACGCATCTTACTTAACAATGAGTTCCCTAATATACAAACATTACAATATTATGTAGGTTTTCACGTTTATATCGTTTAGACTAGGGTTGGCCATATACCCTCCCGCGGCCACGAGCTATCAAACGTGCCGTCATTCGTCCCGCCGTGCAGTTGCTGATTTCTATGCGCTGCACACTGGGACAATTTGTGACGATTTCGGAAAATAATTCAAAAATGAAAATTAAAGGTACATACAGTGAAATTCCCCATAACCGGACACCCACCGTCGCAGTATTTTTGTCCGGTTATGGGAGATGTCCGCTTATGGGAGAGGAACAAAAAAATTTTATTGAATTTGTTGAACAAATTTACACACTACAGACATTTTATATATGTTTACAGGCCCGGATTTAGAAATTTTCCGCCCTTAGGCCGTTCACAAATTGCCGCCCCTCTTCACTGGTGAATATGAAAAAAAAATCTTTAATATCAAAAGTGATAGGTATATCCCCACTTTTTTCCCCCTGTGTAACTCTCACCATCACCAATGCATTACCACTTAAAAAAATTTAAAAAAAAATTATCAAAGCTCCCAATATTTCGGCCCCTAAATTCTTGCCGCCCTAGGCACTGGCCTACTGTGCCTCTTAGGTAAATCCGGGCCTGCATGTTTACATACTAAGTATTTCGGTTGAAAAAGTCAAATGCGAGAAGATTGTTTTAACTTCGATTGGCTCAATGTTGGGTTTCAAAATGCGTCTCTACATTCTTCATGTGATGAAATGCTACAAAATCGTCTCTTGCAAAATGCTTCAAACGGGCAACTTGCTTCAATGTCTCATTATATGAAGTTATGGGGTCAGCAATTTTCTCATCAACTTCGTTTTCAGACTCGCTTATCTCTGGGAGTGGCGCTTTGATTTTCAAATTGTACTTCAGTATTGTTATATTCAGTTAATAAACTTTGATCGATTCTCGAAAATTCTTTAAAACCAGCGAACAAGAGTGGACGAAAAGTCGAACTCTACTCAACATTATTGACATAAATGTGTAGGTATAATAGCATTATTAGGGGAACCACCAAATTCGTTGCTTTCAAAACAAAAATGAATTAGAATTTGTAAAAAAGAGAAGTACTACAAACTTAATAGGATTTTTATTTAATTCTGTCCGTTTAAAAGAGATATTTTGATCAAAATGACATAGAATATAATGTCCGCGTCCGGCTATCGGAATTAATTTTGTATAGAAAAGTTAATAAAAAGTGAGTGTCGCCGAAATGTGTCCGGTTATAGGAGCTGTCCGGTTATGGGGCTGTCCGTAATGGGGAATTTCACTGTACATATATGATTTTGACACCGGGTCAAAATAGATAAAATTCTCTATCAATGGGTTAAAGAATTGTAGCAAAATAATTTACCGTATTTCCACAATGCGAACGATTTTTCTTTTTGAATTGGTAAATTAACTTTAAAATGATGATGGAACCTTCTTGTTCAGGTATTTTAGTAATAAAGTGTGTATTTTCGTTTGTTAAAAAATGTTTAGAAATATTTTATTTGGTGTTTTTTCTGAAAGCTTAAAAATTACCATATTTTGGCCCTATTCATGGACATACAGTTGAGCTCCTTCGGGGATCGGGCAAAACTGTTTTCATTAACGTAATATACAGTATCTACTCATTGAATTACGGACGATGGAAAAATTTTGAAAATTTTCTATTTAGTATCGAACAAAATGAAAACCACGAAATTTTTTAATTATTTTTTTATTGAAACATGTATTGGGGGTGCTAACCGTTATTATAAAACCTAAATTTGGTATCTACATAACTTCTATGTGAATGTGGCAGCTGCCAAAGTAGTATGTATCAAAATAATGTTATGTTTGAAATTTGATATAATTGATCATTTGTGCACTTTTTTTTTTTTTGGGTTTTGTTTTTTGTATGTATTATGATTCTTAACATGTTCATAACACAAGGTAAAGAAGTCACTTGATAATTTCTTCAAAATTACACCACTATTCTACCAAAACATCCATTTTATAAGCAAGAACCGTTATTTTTGAAAAACCGACACTATGGGTAAAATAAAGGGTATTCCTGATGCTCAAAGGTCACGGGTGGCTGTTGAAAAAGGTCAAGTTACCCCGTAAGATCTAAAATTATTGAAATATCGAAGTCCTCTGTGATAAACATCGCTAAAAGTGTGAATATGTCTATTTAAATGTTCGTCAAAATTGTCTAAGAAAACAAAAAAAAAAACACAAAAACTGACCAAAGAATTGTGCAGAAAATCATAATGGAACGAATTGCATCAGCGCAATCAGTACTGGACGACCTCAACGAAGCTGGAGTCGACATTTCGCTCAATACATTGCGACGCCAATTTAAAAAAAATGGCTTGATGTGCCGACGTCCTGCAAAAAAGCTAAAACTTACAAATGCTATGTGCAAACGGAGGCTGTATTGGGCTCAGATTCCTCGTAACACTCCCAACGACTACTGGAATATAGTGGCTTACTTTAATTCAGTTAAATTCAGTGACATCAACGTAAGATTCTCAGAAATTTTCTTTTGAATAATTTCTTATGTTCTTATTTTTTTAAAGGTCATTTTAAGTGTCTGAGTTCCTGCTGGAAGCAATATCCCAAAGGGTCAGATTTGCTCGCAGAACGCCTCGAGAGAGATACTCAGCCAGCTGTCTAGTTCCAACTACGAGAAGCCCACCATCTGTTATGATTTGGAGCCGCATAACCTCCGACGGATCAGGGCCGATATAGTTTTTTGATAAAACAATAAGCTCCGAACAGTACATTAACATTTTGAAAAATGTTTTGCTGCCCTACATCGAGACATTCGGTCATTCCAAGGATAAATACACATTCATACAAGATGGAGCGCTTTGCCATACGTCCAGAGCCAGTATGAATGTCCTGAACTCTTTAAATTTAGAAGTTTTGCCATAGTCGGGCAATTCGCCGGACAAAATGCAATTGAGAACTGCTGATCTTATTTAAAATCACTGGTGTACAAGTGACGAAATAACACAGTGGCTCAATTAAAAGAAAATATTTGTGATGTATGGAATAATGACCCATCTTTAAAGGAAATGATAATTAGTAGTATACAAAGTATGCCGAGCAGAATAAATGAAGTGCTTAAATCCAGGGGTGGAAACACTTAATATTAAATTTTCTTTTTAAAACTATAAAAATATCCAGAATACACGTTTCAAAAAAAAAAAAAAAAAAAAAAAACAAAAAAAAATTCATGGTATTTATTTTATTTGAGGAACACTGAGAACTTTTTAATATTTTTTTTGACCGTCCGTAATTCAATGATAGTATTTACTGTAACTTTCTATGAAAAAGTAAGTGTTGCGCACTTTTTCAGTTTGATTTTAACAATGATTGACGGGAAAGTATGTAATGCTTTAACTCACACGAAATCAACACAAAAATACGTAGGGCTACTTATAATAATAATAGAGTTTAGCTACTACAGCTATTAGCTTTCTTAGCAATTTAGCATGAAGCTTTAAAACCAAGTAAAAAGCTTATATATTAATGGAAATGAAAAAATTATACATGCAATTAATTTTTTATTTTTTTATAATTTCTTCTTAGCTTTATCACACTTTCTCAACATACCCACCCAGATCATATGTATATAAACATACAATTGCATGAACGTAATTGTATGAATTTATTAACATGGTCCAAGGCATAAATGTTAGAAAAAATTTACCCATCATGCGGTGGGGCTCGGACAACACAAACATAAAGACCAACAACCATTAAGCTACAAAATTAACTATAGTTATTTTTCAATCTAAGCTTGAGTTGACCTTTTGACAAGCTAATATCATATACATCGCAATTATTAATAAGAGTAGTCATGCGATTAAAAGGAGCTGTAGCCATATAATTAGTTCTACTGAAAGGTTGGTAAAATAATTGATAAGAGTTACGATTACTCCTGCGATTAGTATTTAAATGAATATAATTAAGAAGCTCTGGTGCAGCAAGAGACCCAGTCACAAGTTGATGCAGATAAAGTATATCCGCAATATTTCTACGCGAGCTCAAAGACTGCATATGTAGTAACTTCAAACGATCCTCATAAGGAGGAAGGTTTAAAGAGTCAATCCAATTTAAGCCATTGAGAGCAAAACGAATAAAATTTTTTTGAATTCTCTCAATTCTATTAATGTGAATATTATAAAATGGTGACCACACTTGGCTGGCGTACTCTAAGTGAGGACGCACTATTGTGTTATATAAAGTCACCGCTACTAAAGGGTTATTAAATTCTTTTGCCCACCTCTTAATGAAGCCAAGCAGAGATGAGGATTTTTTACAAATTTGATTAATATGCTCATTAAAAGTTAATTTAACATCAAAATGTATACCTAGGTCTTTGACTAAATCAACACGACCAATTTTCTTATCTTTTAATTCGTAATCAAACTCCACAATATTTTTTCTCCTGGTGAAAATCATAGTTTGGCATTTATCAGGATGAAGATGTAAGTTATTTTTAGAACACCAAATCTCAAAGGATTTCAAGTCAGACTGAAGTGGAATAGTGTCCCCAACCCCCTTCACGTTCCTGTAAATTTTCATGTCATCTGCATATATTAGCAGATGCGAGTTTTTAATGACATGTGTAACGTCATTAATTGCTAAAATGAACAGGAGCGGCCCCAGGTGGCTTCCTTGTGTAACACCTGATGCCGCGCTGAATGGTGAGGAAAACACACTCCGAAATCTTATCTGATATGAGCGATCAGATAAATAAGATTCAATCCAGCTGACAAAACTTAAAGGAAATCCAAGCTTTTTTAACTTAAATAAAATCAAATTATGTGGTAATTTGTCAAATGCTTTACTGAAGTCAGTGTAGATGCAGTCAACTTGCCCACCAGAGTCAAAAGAGCTTAATGCAAAGGAAGTAAAATCAAGGAGGTTAGAAACTGTAGATCTGCCATTAACAAAACCATGCTGACGAGTTGTTATGACTTCACCACAGCACACTTGATCGTACACAATGCGTTCAAAAATTTTCGGTATCGATGATAACTTCGCTACGGGCCTGTAGTTTGAAACATCATTTTTACACCCTTTCTTGAAAATGGGGCTTATGTATGGATTTTTCCAAAATTTAGGAAAATAGCTATATCTAATTGATTTATTAAATAACAAACTGAGGGGCTGACTCAGCACAGAGCTACAGTTAACTAGTACTGTCGCAGGAATACCATCAGGTCCGGAGCTGAAGTCATCATCAAGAGATGATATATATTTCTCTATTAGTTCAGGTGAGAAAGATATCTCATTAATCGAAACTAAAGGGTCGTTATCCATATATTCAAAATAGTTGATCTCAGGGCTAAATAATTCCGTAGAAAAGGATTCTTTAAACAAATTAGCAAACAACCCAGCTATAATTTGTGGGTCGCTAGTGAGCCCATCAACTGTTCTGAATTCTGATGGAAACCCGTCAGACTTTTTTTTTGTATTAATAAATCCCCAAAAATGCTTGGGGTCATGAAGAATATTCAAATATTCAGAATAAACTAAAGCCGACATATCCTTAAATTCATGGAAAAGTCGCTGGTAAGCAACTAAGTCATTTCGGTCCTGGCTACAAACGTATTTGTTCCATGCCCTATTACGGCCATTGCGAATTTTTTTTAAATCCTTTGTGTACCAAGGGTATGAAGAATTATTAACATACCTCTTTGCATAAGGCACCGACAATGCTATGGCCGAAAAAAGTTCACCATAGAAAAATTTAATGCACTCATCAAATGAATTACTCGTATTATTAAAAAAAATAATAAGGTCGTTTAATTTATTCCTTAAATTCTCATTCAACTTTAAAAAGTCTGCTTTTTTTAAACTGAATTCATAAATATTGATGGAAGAACATGCATCTATTAAATTTTCATTGTCAGATTGGTACACAATACTCAAAGGTGGATGATAGGAATCAACCGTAGAAAGAGCATGGATAGCATTTCTCACAACAACATTACTACTATTTGCAGCCAAGACTAAGTCAAGTTGTCGTCCATGAGAATTAGTTATACAACTTACTTGTAAACTTGAAAGTATTTCGTCAACAAAAATTTGTTGTTGTCGAGTTTTTGGACACGATGCATAAAATATGTACCATCATCCGAAGGAGTCCATTTAAGGTCAGGCAGATTGAAATCACCTAACAATAAAATGTCGTCATTAGTGTCTAGTTCATTTATTATGTATTCTACGGACATCGAAAGACATTCGTAGACATCTGCGCTACTATTTGGAGGAACATAAGCGTTAAGAATATAAATATTGGAGTTACAATGTGTAACTTTAACGCATAATAGTTCAATATTAGATGCGCAGGCAATTTCGATTAATGAACTAGTTAAATGATTTTTTATGGCTATTAAGACGCCTCCACCAACAGAAGAAATGTCTTCCAAGTGTCTGTCTCTTCTAAAAACATTGAAACTATTGTCAAAAAGTTTCAAATTAAGAAAAGTGTTATTTAACCAAGTTTCGGTAAAAACGATAATATCCTCAGAAAAATTCTGAGTGGCTAAAAAGATGTCATGCGTCTTAGAACGCAAACCCCTTACATTTTGATAGTAAAGGGATAGCCGCTTCAGTTTTTTGAATTGGAACGGACAGTCTTATTATTTTTTTTCGACTTAAATTCTGAAATAAAGATATTATCCACCCATGCATTAGAATTTAGAATGGCAGAAACATGAGAAGATGCCACTGTAATTTTAAAAGATGCATGAGTTGGTTTATTACCGACTTACCTGCAAGAAACGAAGGCAGGATCGGCAGGAATAATTTGGTTTTGTCTAATATAGTTTATAACATTGTCAGTGGTAGTGTTAGCATTAAGACGTGAAATGAAAATCGATTTCAACCTTGGCAATGCTTGCAAGGAGACAGGTGCCACAGAACCACCAATCGTAACAACTCCTTACGGATTAGGAATAACAGAAATGGATAGAGGAGTATCGATAGTGGAGGAAAGGGGTGGAGGATTATTTATAACAGCAGAAGCGGGAAAGTTGGAAGTAGGCGGAGAGGTATTTAGAGGGGGATCTAAGGCAGTTACTTCACGATTAACAGCTGTGTCACTCGCCCCCCCCCCCCCCCCACACCACCCAAGTTAACATTTGACTTACGATTCTTATTTAATTTTCGTTTAAGTTTTAGTTTCTTCTTCAGGGAAATAGCTTGCTTGGGTAGAAGAGAGATCGAAGGAGTAGAAGAAAAAACCATTGCAGCCTCAGTAATAGTTTTATTTTGAAGCGAACTAACATCGGGTGAGACAGCCTCTTTAAGGCTTTTTTCAATATGGGGAGTTATGTCTAAATAATTATTTAGAATATCTCTGAAATTAATATTCAAATTGTTAAGATTTTCCCCAAATTGTTTAATTTTGTCGAAAAACACCGACGGGGACAGGGCCCTGCAAGATGGACAGTACCAATGCAGGCCCGAACGATTAGAGGATAATAAATCAGTAATAGTGTTAGTTAGGCCTGCACAAGAGGCATGAAAGACCTGTTCACAGGGACCTGAACAGGAAAACATGGCATTCAATATATTTTGACTTTTACATTGATCTCTTAAAGAGCAAGCTAACAAGTTTTCAGACGAAAAATAATCCATCATGAAAAAAAGAAAAGATTATAACTTAGTCTTAAAGTATTATTTTTATATTGACCTAAAATATTTTTAAAAGTGCTTACAACGGGTTAAAATTGTGAAAAATATACCCGTTGAACAGCAACAACTACCACCTATTGAGATTAAGGTAAAGCAATGTAAGCGGACAAAGCAGAAAAGGGAATGAAAAAACAAAACTGATCACTGCTTTACACTGCTTGTAGAAAGAAATGTACTCACGTACGTATGTATGTTTACATTAAAGAATAAATTAAATTAAAGTAAGCAAACATGCAAAACTAAATCAAATCAAATTTCTACCAACACCAACTATTATTAAACAGCGACAATTATGTATGCGCAAAAAAAAATAAAATTATTGTTATTGAACAAAATTATTAAACACAAAGAAATATACGTATTCTAAAGACTTCAATAAAATTGATGATATGGTTAATAGAGTTGTAAACACGGAAAACCTACAATTTGGGCTTTCTGTGCTTTATAGATGGATTCGATTTTTTGAGTGCCTGCTGCACATAGAGTACAAACTGCCAATAAAAAAGTAGCAGGCTCGTTCAGGAAGTGAGAAATTTTTAGTAGCTCAAACTAAGTACGCATACACAAAGAGTTCAGAGAAAAAATTGGACTGATTGTGGACATACCAAAGCCATGCCAACAGAAGCATTGAAGTTGTTAATAATAGCGAAAGAAGAAGGTAATGATATAAATGATTATTATGATGGGAATGATAATGATGTAAGTGAAAGTGAAGGTGAAGCTGAACACGATGATGATGATGATGATAGTGATCATGATGATAATTAATTTGCAATATACGGATATCACCAATTTTAGTGAATTTTTAAGAATAAATAATTAGTTAATTTGTATGAGGATCCTCAGTGCGTATTTTGGATTTTTGATCACAAAAAAAATGTTCTGAAGTATTATAAATTGCATTAGTTTTTTACTACTTTATATATAATTAACTAAAATACATAGTTATAGTACTACTAAATACTCTGTGTGAATTAAGCGCACAGATTGATACCAATTACCCCAGTGCAAGAGACCCAGTCGGAATCAAACGTGCAAAAACAAAACAAATGTGCGCAAATGAGTTGCGCAATGCCAGTTGTAAAATTTTCAGGTCAAAGACATTATTTCTGAAAAAGGCAATTTTTTACTTGTAAAAAAAGTAAGAGACTAAAAAAACTGCTCTTGTGTGCATCATTGTTGTAAAAAAACTCATATTCATGCAAAAATAGTTTTAATTCTCGGAAAAGTACTTTTTGTATTTATTGATGAATTTTGAGTTTAATAATTTTATGTGATGCTTTCGCAGTTTATTTATTTATTTACATCAGTGTTGCACGAATTTCTACTGGGCAATGTTTTCTTTACGTGGAAAAGACAAATCACATCTATACTCATGTTTTTATTTTCGTTGGAATTCCTACACACATTTATACACATACTAGAAATTTTTATTGTAAACGTCAGCGCGCTGTCGACTTTTAGGCACCTCAGTTGGCCATCCCTAGTTTAGACTATAAGATATTCTTAATGATGCACTGGGTTGGTTTGATGATTGGCTTGGTTTACTTTCAAAATTATAATTTCTTACTACTTGCCGACTGGGACATAAAATACATTCTAAGAAAAATATGAAATGTTACTAAAATATAAACAATATCGAGGATTTTTAAATCAATTTGTAATTTTATTTATTTTCATGTCGACCACAGATGCTTGATCTTCTAACAAGAACCTGCAAAACCACCGGCATTGCTGGCAGCAAAATAGTAACTGAGGACCAAGTTAGATTTTGGCTTACTCAGATATTACCATTGATTTTTGATGAAGAAATTTCCATTCAAAGTAGTGCTATATCTGCTCTGGAATACGGATTAAAAGCACTTGATGCAAATACTATTCAAAAAAGCAGCAACTGGTCTGATATTAGGGCAATAATCATAGGGACTTATGTTCCCAAAATTCACGATATACGTGAATCAAAGAATTCAAACTGGTATAAAATTTGGTGCATTTTGATTCGTGTGTTAAATAAAGATATATTAAAAGGTTCATCGACTATAAACACATTTTTATCCATTGTTGAACACGGCTTTCGAAGTTTGGATTACAGAGTTCGTGCTGAGGCATTCCTTTGTTGGCGTCTTTTAATAGAAATATTTGCAGAAAATAATGAAATTTGTTCGCCAAAACGTATTAAACTCATTTGTATTCCGTTAAAGTCATCACAATCAAAGACGTGCAGCGTAGCAGAAATCAAACTAAGGGTGTGGTGGTTTTTAATATGCAAAATTAAACATATGGAACCACATTTTTCTGTAGTAGTCGAACCGTTCTTGAGTTTCTGTTTTGGATCTAGTTCTAACATATCCAGCTCAATACAGTTGTATCCTGCACTAAACAAACTTACCGTTACGTGTCTATCATCAATGTTGACAAAAAACAAAAATGACATCATTGAGCGCAATATCAAAAAGTTAGGTTTAGAACCTCTTTCAACATGTTTCATGTCAAAGTCACTCTTTGAGAAATATTGGCAGTCCATTACGTACGCTGCTGTTGAAGCCGTTAGAACAATAACTACTAGTTCCGAAAATAATGAAATTATTTTACAAGTTTTAATAAATGATATTTTGCAATTTGTTTTCGAGTCAAACACTGCATCTATATATGACTACATTTTTGAACAAATAGCTAAACTTATTTCACAATATGCAAAGCTTGCTGTTTATGCTATTAATAAAATTGCAACTGTGAAAATACTTCTCAGCAATTCTGAAAAAGGTTTGAAGAATCTCGCGGGTGTTCTTTCAGTTTTCACGAGATTCTTTATAGTCGCCAAGCCAAACGTGCCAAAAGCAATTCTGCAAAAATGTATTAGCAAGGTTTTCGATATCGGTAGCTCTTCTCATACATTTTCTCAATGGGATATAATGTCCACCGCTTTTAATGTAATTTTAAAATCCAATGATGAGGAGAATTATAATTCTTTCGAGACTAAAATTATGATTTGGAACTTTCTTTCGTCTTACATTAAACAATGTACAACAGAATATCACCTGAAAGAGAAAGCAGAAGTTATAAATTCTTGGATTATTTGGCCGTTGAAGATATACTCTGGATTTGAAGGAACGTATAGTCCTTCATATCTGGATCAGATTTTTTGCGAAACTTGGAAAGAAATACTTAACAGCTCTCAAAACTCCATAAATAGAGAGTCATTTCTAATTAGAGTAGGAAATATTTTTCAAGAAATTTTAGAGACAAAGAAAAATTCATTTATATTCTCTGAGCTGTTTGATGCATTTGCTGATTCTACTTTACAGTTACATATTGATGAAAATACAAGCCATCAAAAAAAATTATTTCAATTGTTTTGCTCTGTAATTGCACAAGCATCAGAATTTAACTGTGCCCCGGCTTGTTTAAATACATTGAAAAATGTTATCGTGAGTTCAACAGCAAGTGTTTTGGATGTATTATTTGAAGATATTAAGGAATTATTGTGTATAATGACGAGATGTGATATTGAAAATAATATCCCTGAACTTTTATTTGAAGACTTCAAGCGTATCTTAGTAGAAAAATATAAATTGCATCCAAACAAAACCTATATCAAACATATCAAGGATATTCTTAAGAAAGATGATGTGTACGTTATTATCCCATCAGTGTGGAGTTTAAATCCAGATAAATTAACTGATCGTCAAAAAGAAAAATATACTAAAAAAACAGATATTCCTGCGCTTTATAATGATATGAGCCAATCTCAGGACTCTTTCATAAAGCCTTGGACTCCAAATAAAGTAGTTATTGTTAAAGAGGCACATAATGAAATTTTAATTGAAAGGCAAGTACCTGAAAGAATCGTTTCCGAAGAAAAAGAAATATCGACCGTATCCAAAATGCATAAAACAGGTAATACAAATGTTTTGAATGAGATAGAAACCAAATCTAATATCACAAAGTCAATCAGACCTTTGACTAAAGATGAAGAAGAACTATTAAAAAAGTTCAAGATTCATATTGCTGATGGTTGTGACAATCGTAAAATACGTAGTATTTTAAATAATTTGAAGAGCTTGGATATAGATACTGTAGATGGTGAGACTTACAGAATGGGAAATAGCGATAGATCGAAGCGGCGAACTACAAGTTTTAATGACAATCCACAAAAAGATTGCCAAGTAAAATCGATGAACTGTATGACTGATAGACAGTCTAAATTAGACTCCACTAATAACGTGAGTAGTTGTATTATTTGTAATTTTTTATTCAATATTAACAAATAATATTAAGGCTGTAGCATTCCTCCTTAGTTAAATTGCCTCAGTATAGATTTGTACATTTATGTGTGCAGTCTGGTATGATTTTAGGAAATTTTTGGATCTCGAACTTCCACATTACAATTATATGCGGGTTAGAAATTTACAATTTAATTTTAAGTCTGGCCATTAAAGATAATAAGGTGTTCCAAGCCATACTCCATTTTCGTTGGTATACATATGTACACTCGCGCTCACAATTAAGTATACGGTTACCATTTTCTAAGAAAATAAGGTATATGTGCATTTCCACAGGAATCGGCATTTTAGCTAGCCTCGTTTTCGATTTTTTTATTTTTTTGAGCACTGTCTTGAATCAATATTCAAGGTCGAACAATTAAAATCCAGATAGCTATTTTTTTAAATTGCGTTTAAAGTAAGAAATATGTGTAACTTTGTAACGGTTCGCTTCAAGCAAGATCAAGATCGGAAAAAATTGTCAACTAAATCTGACAATGCACAGTTATTATTCAGTGTCCAGAGAATCCAAAAAATATATCCGCAAAATCGTGCCTGATCATTTACTTGTTTTATGGCCATTTTAAGGTAAACACTTTTAGCGATAATTTTAATAAATTCATAAAGGGACCCTTATAGTGCGTCACATACCCTCGATGAACATATGCGCCTAGTTGAAACATGGCTTTTAAACTGGCGAATAAATGTAAACAAGCAAAAAAGCACACATGTAACTTTTACACTTAATAAAAAGACTTGCCCCACAGTTCACCTAAACAACACGGAAATACCTCAGAGCACTGAAGTTAAATACTTAGGTATGCACCTCGATAGACGGCTTACTTGGAAAGCTCATATTGAAAAGAAACAAATGCAGATGAAGTTGAAAGCATCAAGCATTAATTGGCTTTTACATAAACATTCAAAACTTAGCCTTGAATATAAAGTTATTTTGTACAAAGCAATTATTATACCTATATGGTCATACGGAATCCAACTGTGGGGCAACGCAAGCTTATCAAATATAGAACTATTGCAGAGGTCTCAGTCAAAAATACTTCGAACTATTTCCGGCGCACCTTGGTATGTCAAAAATATAAACATACACCAAGACCTTGGTATACCTTTTATTAAGCAGATACAGGGAATCAAAAAGCAATCATATCAACTAAAACTGCAGCAACATCCAAACACACTGGCTAGGAACCTACTCCTAACATCGAATTCATCTCGACTGAAGAGACAAGATTTACCACCCCTGTAGCCCCTATGTACACGAATACTGGCAACTCCTTCAACAACTCAAGACTGAGTTTGATATGAAAAAAAAAAACAACATTTCTAAGCAATGGCTTAGAAAAGTTCAACGTTATTTTAGTTTCTTAAGATTTATTCAGTTATTGTTAGTCTCCAAGCGAGTTGGTACAATAAATAAATAAAAAGTTTAAAAAAAAAAAAAAAAAATAAAGGGAACCGTATACAGTTTTCGATGCTTCTAGGATCAAGTGAAATGTACATTTACTTTTAAAATATGCCATGATAATTGTTTCTTATGTATTTTGAGTCGCTGAACACGATGAAGTAACAGTGTTAGCTTCAAGAAAAACCATGTCTGAAGGATGTGCTCAAAAAATAAAAAAATCGAAAACGAGGTCAGCTAAAATGCCGATTCTTGTGGAAATGCACATATATCGAATTTAAGTAACATTAATTACTTAATGTTAAAAAGATGTTTTTTGATGTTAAGATGTTCTGTCATGTATTCTCATTCCATTCAACGGTTTTTAAAATACATTTTTATACAAATGAGGACAAAATAATGTCTCATAACCAAATATCAGTTTATATGAAAAACATAAAAAATTAAATGTTCGAAAATAGTTAACTAATTCAATTTTTTTTTTAAATTTAATAATTTGTGGCACCACCTTTAGTATTTATTACCGCCTGCAATCTTTTTAGCATACTTTCCACCAACATTTTTTGGCTTTAACGGGTCAATTTTGTCCCACTCGTTCTGAAGCTACGGAAAGAAAGTTGGTAAATATTGCCTTTTACTTCTAGGCCCATTGGAACCCAAAATTGTCCAAAAATGTTCAATAGGGTTTCCATCAGGTTGCTGCAGTGGACATACAAGTTTTTCAATGTTTTCTTCTAAAAAATATTTATTTTCAACTCGTAAGGTGTGCTTGATGTCATTGTCTTGCTGCAAAACAAAGTCCCTAAATCCAAATTTCATCGCAGAAGATTTAAAATTTTTTTTTTTTAATTTAAACAGTGTCCACCCAGTCATCCTCCATTTGATATGGAAACAAATGTCCTACTCCAGCCCAGCTAAAACACCCCCACATCATAATTTAGCTGCCTTCATGCTTAACATTGTGTTGCTGAAATTGCTAATGCATACCTTAATGCACCTTTCTCCACACTTTTTTATTTTTTTTTTTTGCCAATTAATTCAAATTTGCATTCGCCTGACCTTATTACCTTCTTCCAAAATTCCAGAGCCATCGAACCATACTTTTTGCAAAAGCTAATCGCTTAATCTTATTTTTCTAGCTGATCAGTGGCTTTTTCTTCGCCAAATTATTTTGAAACCCAGCATTATTCAAGCGTCGTTTTATTGTTTACGCAGAAAAACTTAATTCTAATGTTTCCTTAATATCGGCTGCTGTTACTGATGGGTTTTTAACAGCTTCTGGTAATATTCGAGCGTCTTCTCTAGGTTATGTGGAACTTTTTCTGCCCTGTCCGGACTGTTGCTTAACTAAATTTGTTGAACTAACTTTGTCAAAAATTTTTTTCGTGGCCATTTTTTGATAAATTAAAGTGACTTACAAAACCGTTCATAAAAACTCATTTCTTGAATTATTTCGTTTTATTTTTGTAGAGAAACACAATATTATAAAAGTAAGTACACAAAAACTTGAAGTAGCGTCTTCCTTGCTATATACCATTAAAAATTAAAAAAAAAGTATATGTGTAAGTAAGTAAGCATTAGATGAAATTTTTATTTTAATGAACACTTTTGTAACTGATTCGTTCAGAAGACTTAAAAATATTTTTAAAAATATGTATTAGTACTAGTATCGTATTGTGGTGAAACTCGACCGTACCCACCAAGTTTTAACTTTGGAAAAATTTTGCCGACCTATGACGAACAAAACGTCTTTGTCCATGGACCTCATTTCACCTCACCTTGCCTCTACCTATGCAGCCATGAACGCGATCAAAATGCGTTCGTTAAAGCGTTTTATATGGGGGAATCATGCGCGTATTTTTTCTTTATTTTACCTCCCTTAACTGTACATATTACAAATTATTTTTTCTTTGTGCACATCTACAAAACAGTACCTTTCAAATGATATAAGTTTCATTCCACTCTCTTTATAATAACTACTAAAAAAGTGTACCATAAGTTTCGATGTTCACGTATTAATATATAAATTTAATATGGCCACCTCTGGCTTTAATCACAAGCTGCATTCTTTTAGGCATACTACCTATCAAATTTTCCAACGTTTGGGGGCTTATGCTGGCCCACTCCTGGTTAACCACCGTCCACAGATCTTCCAGGCTTCACGCCTGGTAGGCAGCATGCCAAACCGATTCTCATCATTTATGAAACAAAAAGGTTCTCCTACTCATTATTAACTATGTAAAATATATTTTAATTTTATATATGATATATATGATTATTTACCTACCTTTTTTTTATCAAAAAAGTACCTAAAAACGTATAAAAAAGTTAATTTTTTTTTAAAATTGAGATAAAAAAAAATCTCTACGTTAAATGATTTTCATTTTCACGCGAAAATTTTTCTTTTGGAATAACAAACAATATCCAAAAAGAAATTTTCGGTGACAAATGATTTTCATTTAAAATATTTAAAACGCACCGTGATATCAAATGGCACAGCTAAGGCTATAAAACTTTTATTTGGGGTGCATATTTAGGGTGGTTCTCATAAAAAATATTTTTAAAATAACATTTTCACAAAGACCCCGTAATCGATTTACATAAAATTTACAGAACGTGTCTTTTATATAAGGAAGCATAGTTTTGGCTATAAAATTTTTATTTTGAGTGCTTAACCTTCATCTGCTCCTTTAAAAAACTTACGTTGTTTCCCCTTGTGTGTAGATTTCTACGCATATGAGATTTCAGTACATTTTCAGTAAAATATTTTATACGAATACGAATAAATAATAACATTTATTATTATATATTTTTAGAAAATAAACGATAAAAGTGAAATTAATTTACAATATCTTTTTTTAATGCATTTTACACCAACGTTTCGTTTTCAATAAGTGACTTTTTATATGAAAATTGAAAAACTCTTCTCGCAAGGCAAGTTTATTAGATACATTTCTGATTTTTTCACACAAATTAAAAACATGAAATGGCGGATATTTGTGAATAATTAACTCAAAAACAAATTTTTTAGAGTTATGACGGTCTTGCAGCAAACGTGCGATATGATGAAATTATGGATCACTCCATGTACGTTGACATACTAAAAGATGTGATGCTATCATATAGCGATGAAGAGATGCCACTTAAGTGGAGGTTCCAACAGGACAACGAACCAAAATCACCTCTTAAGTTTTTAACGCGTGGCTTGAGAGCAATATAATTGAATTTTTTAGTTGGCCTACCCTGATCTAGATCCTATTGAGAACTTGTGGGAGATCGTTAACATGAAAATCGAGAGAGAAAATTGCAAAACCACGGCGGATCTGTTTCAATCCTTGAATATATCCTGGGAAGGGATATCGCAGGATATCATTAATAATGTAGTTTCCTCTATACCAGCGAGATGTGCGTGTGTCGTCCAGAATATGGGGTTTGCAACTACATAAGTACTAATTTTAAAAATTTTTATTTACCATAAAAAAGGGTGTGCTTTAGTTTCGTCCGTCAAGTTTTCTAGCTTAAAATGTTCCTTTGATAATAACTTTTTATTTATGAGACGCTGAATTTTTGTCTGTCAATAATAAGGTATAATTATATATAATAAATTCCCAACATGGTTCAAAAACGTCGTTTTCATAAAAAATTTATGATTTGAAATAAATGTACTAAGGGGGTGCTTACGTTTTGGCCAATACTGTATAGACACGGTTCGCAGGAAGCTTCGACAGGTAGCCTAAAAATGTCGACAAAATCTGGAAACAGGGCTGTATTTGTTGATGATTATAGGTGAAAAATCCGTTTGAATTGAAATCGTAGCTGCTCCTATATAAAAGATATTCATATTTTTATATTTTAGATGGGGGAAAATTTGAATAAATATGAAAGTGCCTTTTTCAATCGTTAAAATATTGTTATGTGTCTAATATTTGAAATCTTATGATCGTGCAAGCTTGAGTGAATGCATGTGCATGTATGCTATTACCAAACAACTTTACGTAAGTTTTTAGCCGGTTTTAATCGTTTCCAAGGTACACCACGTGGAGGCAACTTACTTTGTACCTCTTTCTTGTTTATTTTTTCGTTTTTGTTTTTTTTTGTTTGTTTTTTTTTCTATTTTTTTTTCTATTTGTTTTTTGTTTTTTTTTCTTTTTTTTTTGTTTTTATATTTTAAAATTTGTTTTTTAATATTAAATTTTCTACAAATAAAGTTTGTAAATTTAAATGTGCTGTGATGAAAATGCTACGACCGGTTCATCAAGCAAATTTATTTTAAATCTATCCCAAAATTTATTGAACTCCCTATGAACTGACTCCCCAGCCTGCTCGGACCATAATCCTAAACCATCATTATTCAAGAATATGATAGATTTCTCCAAATGCTCAAGGATAATATGAATGTTGAAACTCCAGTACTCTTTAAGGCTTCACGGAGTTCACTTACATTTTTATCAAAGTTAGAAAGATCAGCTTTTTTTTGCAATAAAACAAGTAGTAACTTATTTATTTATAGCTTTAAGTGCAGCGATATAAGGCTGCAAACGAAATGGCCCTACAAGTTCCTAAATTTCAGGATTCTGCTATTTATCAGCTTCTTTGAGTAATTTCCGACGTTGATTGCCCTCAAAACTATCTCCTTGATAGCTCTTATGATAGCTATTTGGCCACAGTAATGCCCCATCCTTCCCAATTCCCTCAATTTTAACTATACCGTCCCAGAAGAGATGGTTGAGAAACCCTTGTAACAGATGTAGTTCAGGGGGAATACACTTCTGAAGTACGTACATTTCATCATCTTCAACAGTGTTCTCTTCAACAAATAGAGGATGATGAACTGTACTATGACATTATTTTGATTTTTTTTTTGTCGTTACCCATGGTCTCGAATAGAGTGTAATCCTCTTTTAACTGTTTGTATGTCTTTAAATTAAGATTTTCGACATCACTGCTCATATCATTCTCCTCAATCATTTTATCATAACTTTTCAATTCATTTAATGTGACAAAACAATTAGGACAAGGGTACGAAGCTGTCGCAGTTTGCTGGCCATAAGCCAGTAGAACAAGCTTTAAATCTGCAAGAAATTTAAAGGGAATCTCATTTAGTTTAGTCAGTTGAACCAACATTTTGAAGTTATCATATGTTTCTTTAATCTGAGGTACTATGCATTATAAAAACAACTTATATACACTAGTCATTTTGCGTTTGTTTGCCATACTTCCACCAGCGGAGTAGTACGAAACATTTTTACTTTCATCCACTTTATTTTCTCCTAAGTCGTCTTCTGGAATTGAAATTGAAATGGAAATTTTGAAGAAATTTTGTCCTCCATCTGCCACTACTTTTATTTTTGATTCTCCAATGTGTTCAATGTTTCGGTTCTCAAAGACAAAGTCAATGAGCTCTGACGCATTAGCATACACAACTGGCCTGTTTTTAATTCCAACTTTTGCTGGTTCGAATTCGTAGACACCTTCTTTATAGATTTTTTCCATTTTCTTAGGTTTTTCGTACAAATGTTGGTTATAATTTGTAGGAACCGAATGAAGTTTATCAATTTTTTCATGTAATTATTAGACGACGCAGTATTAGCTTGGAAGTTATCTAAACTTTGAGCAGAGAAAATTACTTTTTTTTCTTCCTTTTTATTTACAGTAATTCGAAGCTTAGATCCTAAAGAATTTAAAAGAGCTCATCTTTAGCTTCTTCATAATTTTTCGAAATTTTTCTTTTTAAAAGATTAGTTATTATTTGGTTCTGCTGTTTTTCGGGTAACTTTTCTACCATATTAAAAACATTATCACGTGCACTAGAAGAAGAACCTCTGCAAGAATGTGGAATACCTTTACCTATTTCTTGAAAACAACCGTTACATATTTGAATGGAAGTCCTAGGTTTGGTTGCCTTTGCCTCACTTTTAGGAACTGAAGTATTTTGTTGCGTAGTACCATCCGCGACAAGGCCATCTTTTAAGTCAATTTTCCTTGAGAAATTCCGAATATGAGCTCTACCGTTTTTCTTTTTTGAATGGCTAGTAAGTCGTGCAACGTTACAGTTCATCGTTCTAGTTTCTTTTGTCAAATTAAGATCCTCGTAATTAGGCATATTTGGACGAGGTCTTTTGAAAATACCTTTTTCAAATTCAGAACTACATACAGTCGTGGCCAACTAATTAGAAACAGTTACTCCTCTTAGCTTTTACTACATTTAAAAAAAAATTTTTCAAGGAACGGTTGTTTTTGTTGTTGTTCTTGTTATAATGCAAGCGCCCTCTTGCGGTTTATGTATTTGTTGTTGGTTTTATTGAAGAAGTGACCTTTGGCTGAAGTAAAAATCAAGAGAAGTGCATAATTTGGCAGGACATGGTCGCATTTATAATGCGGATGTGAAATAGACATTATTACAGAAATGATGCAGAATTATGCAATAACATATATCGGTGCAAATCTAGAAAATACAAGATGTGGAAATTCGTAATTTCTATATATATATATATACAAAAGGTTTAACGATTGAGAAAAGCACTTTCATATACCTATATATTCAAATTTTCCCATATCTAAAATATAAAAATATGAATATCTTTTATATAGGAGCAGCTACGATTTCAATTCAAACATATCAACAAATACAGCCCTGTTTCCAGATTTTGTCGACATTTTTAGGCTACCTGTCTATCCTTCCTGCGAACCGTGTAGATAAATACATCAAAAATCATAAAAACTAGAGCCAATTCAGTAAATTCGTAAACTGGGTACCTGAAATTATAGAAATCCGCAGAGACATCCAGGGCAACAAAAAAAAAAGTTAATTTTTATGTTAAAACCAGAACGGCTCTTTTGGTCAACGTTTTAATTTAATGTAAATAAAATAAATGCATTAATTAAAAGTTAATTTTGTTGAGCTGTGTTATAGCTTGCCTAATAACTTTGTTATATGTTGTCGAAATTCCTTTTGCTCGGACAACACATTTCCGTAAATTCTACACCTTTGTGACTTGTAAATTGTTTAATATCCTTCCTAATTGTATTCGTGTTATAAAAAAATTTATCCGTATTTTTAAAAAATGTTAAAGCCTTTCTTTTACGTTTTAACCATTTTGAAATCGAGATTTTGCTGAGACCTACACTATAACTGTATTTATGTATATGTTTCTTTTTGCTTATATGATAATTCTCAAACTGCGTTTGCCACTCATGTACTTTAATTTAATATGGGCATTTTCACGATCAAGCGCGCGACATTCGTACGCCTTTGAAGTGAAAATAGCATTTTAGTATGTAGCACTATGTTTAGTGCAAATGGTAGGTCCTGTCGATTTGAGGTTTTCAATATATTAGCAACTAGCATTTCCCGCGGCTTTGGAGCCACGCCCCAATACTTAATGCCGTTCGCATTTTGCGAGTAGTTGGCACAATCGATGTACATCCGTGTATCCAAGTTTTACAACTGTAGCTGCCAAGATATAGCGTGTAAAGTTTTTTTGTTGTAAGGAAGGTTCCACGCCCCGTTGTCTCATCGCGTCCACGTTCCATGAGGTCCTTAGAATAGACAATATACACCCTTGTTCCAAATTTTAAAACTCTTGCTACCATAAGTTATCATATATAACGTTTTAATTGCTTTTATCGCATGAAAGTTGCCACGCCCCGTAGTCTATTCCCGTTAAAATTTAGCTAGGTGCTTAGCATAGATCATATGAATCCAATTTTGAGACTCTTGTTATCAAAAGAACGAAGATATAGCGTTTTAAGTGTTTTTATCGTATGAAAAGTGCCACGCCACTTTGCATATTCTCGTCCATATTTCGTGAGCTACTTAACGTATGCTATGTACACTAGGGTGTTTCACTTTTTTTCAAAGGCTCTCCAAATTCAAACCTTACACCGAAATTCGATTTATTATAAAAAAAAGTAATTCATGAATTTTTTTCAGATTTTTTTGAGGTCATTTACCACTCGCCAATCGCCATTTTAATACAAAAACTCGCTTAATACATTTTTTCTTTTATAATTTTTATTCATGACTTCTAAACTAAATTTTTTCTTGTCTAAATATTAGAGAAGAATAATATCTTTTGGTTAGGAATCGATAAAAAAGTATTTACCTATCTTCTAAGTGTGAAAATTGGAAGGAATGGACAAAAACTTGCCTAATTTTTGCTTTTTTCGCTTTTTTACTTAAAAATATTAGGCAATTTTTTGTTCATTTCTTCCAATTTTCACACTTAGAAGATAGGTAAAAACCTTTTTTTCCATACCTAACCCAAAGATATTATTATTCTTTAATATTTAGACAAGAAAAAATTTAGTTAAGAAGTCATGAAAAAAAATTATATAGGAAAAAATGTATTGTGCGAGTTTTTTTATTAAAATGGCGATTGGCGAGTGGTAAATGACCTCAAAAAAATCTGAAAAAATTCATGAACTACTTTTTTTTGATAATAAATCGAATTCCGGTTTAAGGTTTGAATTTGAAGAACCTTTAAAAAAAATGAAACACCCTAATGTACACTAGAGGTACTCACCGTTGTTCGAGAAAAAATAAAAACTGTTCGATTGGTCTCCAAAATAGGTTAATTTATGCCAATTGATATAGAAGCTAAAAATATGGAATATGAATCCGATCCGATATCAGCAACCCGGCCCTCAATCCACCCAAAATTGAAAAAGGTGGTTTTTGGTTAAAAAATATTTTTTTTTAAATTAACTAAATTAATTGAATTATATCTATTATTATGTTATTTTTCATTGAAATAGCTTTCCAACAAGCTATAATTCATCCAAATCGGTTCATCTTTAATAATATTAATATATTCTTTCTTTTGTTAATAGTAATGAAATTAAATGGGAAATAATGAAATATAATTTAGAAAGAAATTTTTATATGTAGATAAAAAATTAAATAAAGTTAGAAGTAAAAAGAACAATACTAAATTAAGTAATCTAAACTAAATAAAATAAATCAGATTTTCGCTAAGAAGGATAATCTTTTATGTATTGTTCGATACTATAGTACAGGTATACCTGTAAACTTCCACAGATATTCGAGCCTTGTAAATAAGTTTCAATCGAAGGCCATTGAGATGGATAAGTCCAGTGAAAGGCAAAAACAATCAAAAAATCGTAATGTTTTCTAGTGACAAAATCATAATCAGCTCGACGTTGTTGATTCATCAGTTTCTTATGGAAAAATTCGATTATTCGATTGGCAACATCATCACTGATTACTCTTCGAACAAGTTTATATTTGAGCGCTGACTCGTATCGCATGACATCAATTTTACTAACGTCGATCGCTGCGAAATCTGTTGAAAATGCCTACCTCTGAAGATTTTCATTTTCCAAATTCAGATTCGAAAACGCAACATTTCAGTAAGCGTGGTGACAGCATGCCAGAGATAATAAATCGTGTCCGATCATGTCCTGAAGAACTTCGCAAGCACCAGTACATATACGGCCCAGTGTTCGATGCTGTGGTATCGAAACTGATGGCCTGGACTTTATCGGCCAACTCCCATTCTTTAAGTGTTTCGCACACAGCTTTCGTCACCGATTCTCCTTTTCTATTCGGAATACTTGGAACGCCAAGAAGTTTTTGCATCACGGAACCAGATTCTACTGCAATGGCAGTAAGACGTTCTATTTTATTTAATTTTGATAAAGGGATGAGTTCCGAAATCATCTGCCCGTCCCAGTGTATTGCCAAACCACTAGTTTTCAGCAACTACAAGTAATAGTAAAAAAAAACAAATTACATATCTAATCCCGATCCGAAAAGGGACATTCGCCGATAGTGATATTTTATCGAAATAAGATCAAGTCAAGCAATATTATTATTCAGTAAATTAAATAAAACTAATAACTTTTAGATGAATTCGAGTCTTTTCACTTGAATTTGAAAATATATAAGAAGAAATTAAGAGACAAAATATCATTATGAGATTATCTATGAACCACTTCCGATGTTTTATAGCTTGTTGGAAACATATTTTAACGGCAAATAACACAAATAAATAATTGAATTCATTTAGTTAAGTTTAAAAGAATTAATTTTAATTTAAATAAAAAAATCATATTTTCGACCAGAATATTAGCCTTTTTACAATTTGAGTGGCTTGAGGGCCGGGTTCCTGATATCGGATCAGCTTCATATTCAATATTTATAAGTTTTGGTCAATTGACATAAATTAAGCCATTTTGGAGCCAAATAAAAACTGTTATCGGAATTTTGAGTACCTCTAATGTACACCTTAACACCAAATTTCAAAACTATCGATAGCATAGGAGCCAAGATATAGCGATTTAAGTGTTTTTATTGCATGGAAGATGCCACGCAACGTTGTCTAATCTAGTTCATATTTTGCGAGGTGTTTGGCATAGATCATTTCAATTCTATCAAAAAATTTTAAGACTCTAACTATCATAGGTACGAAGATATAGCATTGTAAGTGTTTTTGTTGTATGGAAAGTGTTACGCTCCGTTGCCTAATCCTGTCCATATTTCGTGAAGTGTTTGAAATAGACTACTTGCATCCTATTACCAAATTTTAAGGCTCTAGCTATCATAGTTACGAAGGTATAGTATCTTAAGTGGTCTTGTTGTATGGAAAGTGTCACGCCCTTTATTTTTATCAAAATAAAATATAGCCTAGAATAATTTTAAGAATCGGATCACTAGTTTCAGAGATTACCCTCTTATTTTAAACAAACAAAAAAAAAACTTTACTTCTTTATATAGAATATACTTTTCATAAGCAGAGAGCGCACACAACCATTCTTTTTTTGTACGTCTCTGATCACAGAACATTAATTTATTCTCATCATGTTCTGTGAAACGGAATGAAACAAAATCAGTTCGTTACCATGAGAAGCGTGCATTTTTGTGTTCTGAGAAGCTTAAGGCATGCCAAACATGAGTTGCCACCCGATTCGATACTTACCGAATTGTTTGACTTATGCTACAAAAAAATAAACATAAACAGCAGTTTAATTAGAAAACAAGTATATTTCAACTTTTTCACAAAAGATAATAAAAAAAAAACAATTTAATTAAGACTTTAATGCATGACTCTATCTACATATTGAAATTAAAAAAAAAAACAAAAAAAAAAAATTTTTTTCTGGAATCGATGGGAGAGGACCAAAATGGCTTTTAAACATCAGGAGTATCTCCTAACTATGAAACCTGTTTTCGACCCATTTTCGGGAAAAAATTTGGTTTTTTCAGACGAAAGATAACTCAAAAAATAGTTCTGGACATCACTAACAGAGGCTCGGGACCCTAGAAAGAAACGTTTTTAACCCGAAAATGGGTCCCCGGACCATGGTACCCGTTTTTGACCCATTTTACGGAAAAAATTTTGTTTTTTCAAAGGAAAGATAGCTCGAAAAATAGTTTTGGACATCACTAAGGGAGGCTTCGGACCCTGGAAAGAACCGTTTTTGACCCGAAAATGGGTCCCCGGGCCATGGTACCCGTTTTCGATCCATTTTCGGTAAAAAATTGTTTTTTTACATTGTTCCGAGCCTCTCTTAGTTATGTCCGAAACTATTTTTGAGCTATCTTTCGTTTGAAAAAAAAGTTTCCGAAATGGGTCAAATCACATTCACGTCGCATATTTTTGGAAGTTGCTCAAAACTCTAAATGACGTTCTCTGGTTGGTACAATACGAATTAATTTATTCAATGTTTACTACTATTTTTCTCATAAGATTTTTTTGTTATTTTTGGTTTGTTTGTTGGCTTTTAATATTAATAATAATTAAATAATGAACTACAGCCAATTTAGCAGCGATCAACATTCCTGTTAAATTTTACAAGTTGATTCAATGCTTTGTTTGTAAACAAACTTTGAGAAAAACAAAGGAAAAAACAACAACTCTAGAATATAGACATATGTTTCGATTCTTAAAATCTCATCAGTATATTTTGGGTTGATGTCTACGTCAGCACTCAAATTCATATAGCGGGTGTAATTTGTAATTTGTGTAATTTGTAAATTGTTTTTTCCTTTGTTTTTCTCAAAGTTTGTTTACAACCAAAGCATTGAATCAACTTATAAAATTTTTGGCTGTAGTTCATTATTTAATTATTTTTTTTGTTATATATACTTATATTGTTTTGCAAGCTGGTGGCATCACTAATGCAATTTGCTGATGAGTGAAATAAACGAAACAATAGCGAATGGTACCGAGCCAAAACACGACATTCTATTTCAATTTATAAAGTACGAGTTACGGTGCAAACACAAATGCAAAACAAATTCAAACCCACGAAGAAGACAAAATCTTTCTTATATTGTTTTATGCATTGGATTGCACATTAAAGAAAATAAATAAGATTTTGCGAATTGTACTGTTTATTTTCGTACACTGCATGTGATCTAGCACGCGACAAAAATGGAACTCGTTTTCGACTTCATCTAGAAAAATGCCGAAATCTGCGAAACGCAACAATATTTTAAGGAGATTAATTTTAAACTAAAATGGAATTATTTGGCGCTCTATTGATAGTTGTCAGGTTGAAATATATGCATTAATATTATTTTTTTTTTTAAGCTAAAGTATAATTTAGCACGCGATGTCTGCCACGCGACATATTTTTCCATAACGTTTCTAATACGGATTTGTTCAAGTATTTTCAACTCAATATTACAATAACTACCAAAAACGTCGCATATACATATGTATATTAGAGCGGTTCAAAAAAAAAACTTTTTGAGTTTTTCACGATGTGTCAGTGGATTACTATAGCCCTATGTGTCTGGACAAAACAACCCATAAGGACTTTCATCAATTTTGAAAACTGGATTGCCGCCGCCTGTTTTAAGTTGCCTACCCATTTTCGAAAATATTGATTTAAAAAATGGTGCAAGCTAAAGAGGTTATCAAATTTTGCAACAAAGTGGATATGCTTTTCTTATCGATCGAAGAATTCGAATCCGTGATCAGTTTTCTTCTTTTTTTCTTATAAAAAAATTGGAAATTGCCCGGACAAAAATTAAAAAATGCCGATTTTCTATTTTCAAGTTGCAAAGTTTTGATATATTATTTTACCGCCGATCTAGTGGTACATTATTTTTAATGAACCTTTATTTGCTTAAGAGAAAACCGTAAACCTCATATCAATATCTTCTTTCAAAACCAAGATATCTGCATTTTTCTAAATTAATAGACCTGAAATTTTTCGATTCGGCGTTGACATACTATGTATATACATTAGGGTGATTAAATTTTTTTTTTTTATTTCAAACAGGTTTAATAGTAGCAGGTACACAAGAATTCTGGTAGAATTTGAGCTCATAATATTAATATTTACTGGTGGCTCATCGAGCTTTATTGTTTTCCATACGATTTGTTTGGGAAGAAATGGCATACTAGATAATAGTCTCTATATCTCGTAAAAAAAAAATCTTACAGGAGTGAGACCTAGCCCATCCGAAAGAACATAAAATTTTCTATAAAAAAATGTCCTATTATTTTTTCGTGGAGGTAATATTTTGTTAGTTTATTTATTAGCTTTCAAAATTTAAGAATATTTCGAAGAACGAGAAAAAAAATTTTTTTTTGTTTATTTTGTTGTTTTTTTTTTTTTTGGAAAAAATTTTATGTTCTTTCCGATGGAGTTAGTCTCGTTCGTGTGAGACTTTTTTTTCGAGATTTACTCGAAAATGCTTACTTTCCCATATAAATCGTATGAGCCACCAGTAAATATTAATATTATGAACTCTCCTCTTAAGTTATTTGTAGAAAATTGTATGCTCTTTCCGATGGGCTAGGTCTCCTTATTTAAATTTTTTTTCCACGAGATATACAGACAAATATCTAGTAAACCATTTCTTGCCATACAAATCGTATGGAAAGCAAAAGCTCGATGAGCCACCAGTAAATATTAATATTATGAGCTCAAATTGCACCAGAATTCTTCTATCGTGTAGCTGCTACTATTAAAACTGTTTGAAATAAAAAAAAAAAAATTAGAAATCACCCTAATATACATATTAAGCTGATTCAAAAAATTTTTTTTGTTCTTAACAACTATTATCGATCAAGGAACTTGAATCTGTGATAAGATTTTCTTCTTCTTTTTTTCTTATAAAAAATTTAAAATTGACCGGAAAAAAAACAAAAAATACCGATTTTCTGCTTTAAAGTTGCAAAATCGGCCCATATTATTTTACAACCGATCCCGTTGTACAATATCTTTAATTTAATTTTATTTGCTTAAAAGAATGCCGTAAACCGCATATCATTATCTAATTTCAAAACCCTACCTACTACATATCTACATTTTTCTAAATTAACAGATTCAACTATTCTATAGATTTTTCCAGGATTTTCAAAAATCTCAAATTATGCCAGATATGTTAATTTAGAAAAATGTAGATATCTTCGTTTCAAAAAAAAAATGGGCCTCCCTAATATTTCCTCCTACTGTGGCGAACCCTCGAGCTTGGTGTTAGGCTCGGGCCCTTCGTAACCCACCCTTCCTTGTGGACCAATGGGCGATTTTAAGGTCCACCCTAATTCGATAGCAGCTCTACATAGGACCTACCTGAGGAATGCTTTAAGCCATCATTATTTTATTTTTTCTTCTCTATTCCTTTTTTTAAATAAAAAGAATAAGTTTTCTTTTAATATTCTGTTTTAATTTGTTTTTTTTTTTCAATCAATAAAAAAAAATATGATTTATAAGTAACAACAGAAATTTGTTTACATTTTTGATTTAGCCAAGGCATTTTTTTGTGGTTTTAATTTAAATCTAATAGAATATTGAATTCAAGTTTTAATCAAATTTGTTTTAGTTATAACCTGAAGAAAACTCAACTAAAATTTCAATATCATTTTTTTTTGTCTTATTTACTGCAATTCAATTCTCACTTAAATTTTAGTGAAATTCAATTCTTGTTTTTTTTATATATATTTACTTAACTCTAGTTTACCTTATGATATTGAAATTTTGTTTTTAAGTTTTTATTTATATTTTTTTTTTTTATATATACTTTTGAATACGTAAATACAAATAATTTTCTTTGTGCATCTCACTGTATCAGGGATTAGTTCATGTTGTTGTACGCTGTTAGTTAATATGTTAATGTTGTTGTTGATTCTATTGTGGTTGTTAAAGTTGTGTGGTGTTTAAAGTTGTAGCTGATGTTTGCGTTAGAGTTGATGTTTTTAATGTTGTTATTGTTGTTGTTTAAGTTGTGTGGTAGCTGACGTGTGTCTTGTTAAAAGTGGTGTTTCTCTATTTGTTGTTTGGTGTACAAACGTTTATGTTATTTTAGTTTTTGCATGGTTGCTTTTGCTTTTTATGTATTTCATTATTAACACATATTTAGTTTAGATCTTATTATAAATTTTATTTTTCTAAATTGACACTAACTCGGTATGTTCAATTTCTATCTTTTTGTTGTCAAAAAAACATTTTTTTTTCTCATTTTTTTTGTTTCATTTAGTATTTTCTTATGTCACTTTAGAAGTCATCCATTTTAGTTTATGTCTAGGATTCTCTGTTGTATTTTACTGTCACATTTTGTTGTTTAACATGTCTTTGTTGAATGTCATAATAATTATGTCTTATGTCACTTTTGAAGTTATTTTTTTCCTTTTATGTCTAGGTTTCTCTTTCACTATTGTAGTTTTTTTTCTGTCACACTTTTACATGTGTTTGTGGGGTTTTTATATATGTGTGTGGTGTGGAGCGCTAGCACTTCCGCGAACACGGTTTAGGTAGGGTTATACAGTAATCCCCGCTTATAAGCATTTCTGAAAATGATTGATTTTTGGTGCATATAAGCGTGAAATGCATTTAGAAAAACTCGTTTATATGCATGAAAAGTGCATATATAAAAATTCGGCTATATCTACCAAATATGCTTATATAGAATCGTAGTTTCATATGCTGTTACTTAACGCCAACTAACTAGAACCTTACAAAAATATTTTTAAAGGCAAAAAGCTGTGAAAATAAACATTTGATATTTTATGAATATGTATTCCAATAAAAATATAAAAAGCAAATCAAAAAAATATATATATAGTACATATCGTTACCTTAATATAGAAAAGCCCTAACCAACATTTTTGTTTCTTTACAGGAGAACGAAAAAACTGAATTAAAATTTATGTTTTGTAGAATTGAAGTGAGTTTGTTTTTTTTTATTTGCTTGTAAATGCTTTATTTTCAATCGTAGCACACATATTTTTATCAATAGTCTATTAGTGGATGGCCTACCGAAATCTACAAAAAAAAACTGGATTTTGAAAAAATGTTAGTTAGGGCCTTTCTATATTAAGGTAACGATATGTGTACACAGAGTTCATGTGATCATGTAGAATCTACATATATTGCAAAACTATTCTTTCTTAAAAAAATAAGTAATCTTGGATTGAATATGCTGCAGCCCTTAAGAATATGTTCTTCAATGTCATCAAGTTCGTCAATAAAATTTTTTATTGGCAAAAGTAATTTTCGAAGCGTGTCTAATGAGACCAAAGGTGCACTCAATGAAGGAATTGGATCTATTTCAGCTGCAATGTCTATTTCTTCATCATCCTCTATTTTGTTAACGGATTGCAAAATATGGGCAACAATTTCATTGTCATTTAACTCTTCCCAGCATGGCAAGCTACTGTCAAGCACATTTGACATTACCATAGGACTGACACGATTGTTTGTTATCAATATTTTTTTGACATGAAAAAAAAAACTAAAATTTTTTCCCTGTCGTGCATATAAGCGTGAATGGAGGAAAAAATTGGGGATTTTTTGGGGCTTATATCCGAGAAATGCATATAAGCGTGTGCATATAAAGGAGAAAAGTGTTAACAGATCTAAATGGAGAAATGAAATTGCACAAGTTTTGATGCATATAAGCGAGAAATGCTTATAAACGGCGTGCATATAAGCGGGGATTACTGTATATACTAGTTTACAGCTTATTATATATCATTCCTACATTTACCCCTTTTTTTTTGCTTAAATGACTGGACTACGATAGTTTTGTCTGGTTTGGACACAGAAAAACTATTGGGGGTACCAAAATTGAAGAGTGGAATTGGAGTGAAAAAGTGCAGTTAGCGCCTTTGCACTCTAAGCTAGCGACATGTGGTATGGTAGCCTCTTTGGTCATCTACAGCTTAAAGATGGTTTGGCATCGAATCTGCAAGTTTTTTATTGGTATCTGGGAAATTATAGCTCCACTCAGTTTTAAGTGCCTTTTTTAGGTCGTTTTTGTTTGAAATGTTGTGTATTCGAAAATTTTTTTCCAAAATCGCCCATAAATTTACAAGCACATTTAGGTAAGGTGACTATGCTGGCGGTGCCATCAAATAAGGGTACATGTATATTAACCAGAATTGAACTATGACCGCTTTGTATTTTGGGTTTTTATCTTGGTAAAACCGTTAATTTGTCTGCATGCCCAGATTTTCGGCACTCTGCAACAAATTGACACTTATAATCTGAAGACACTTATCCATACTAATGATATTTCCCATAAAAGCCAAATTTGCGGTACCAGCAGGTGACATGCAAGCCCAAACTGAAAGTGTTTAACTGGTGAGTAGTTCGCAAAAGGCCGTTTATCAGTTAAAAATGAATGAATTCGTCTGATTTTCGCCAAATAACATCTTTTGAAGACCACTGAGTACTGGAAATCAGTAATATTCGTGGACGAATCCAAATTCAACTTATTTGACTCAGATAGCATGTCGCGAAAGCCAAATAGAAAAAACAACAAGGATAACATACACGCGATATAAAACAGTGCCATGGTTTGGGCTTTCATGTCACCTGCTGGTACCGGAAATTTGGCTTTTATGGGAAATATCATTAGTATGGATATTCGTCTTCAGATTATAAGTGTCAATTTGTTGCAGAGTGCCGAAAATCAGGGCATGCAGACAAATTTACGGTTTTATCAAGATAAAAATCGAAAATACAAAGCGGTCATACACGGAAAAAACGAAACTCGAAATTATTGTAAATATTAATCAAAATATAAGAAAAATTAGTAGGTAATTTAGTAATTTAGAAACGGTTCGAGTGTCTGGAAGCGCTGGCGCTTCCGCGAACACATTTTATATTTTTCTTTTCTCTCTTTTATTCTTAGAAAATTTTTGATTTTTACGCAATTTATTGCCAGGTAAAATTTACCACTAATATGTTTCAAAAAAATTTATTTTTTTGGATTTTTCTTCACTTGGGCAAATTTTTTTTTTTTTATATCGCTACTTGAATTTATTTTTCCGGTTTCTATTTTTCCATAGATTTCTATTTGTGTAAAAAAAAAAAACGAACGAACGAGAAAAGTCTGAGTTTTGCTTCGTGCCTTAAATCAAAAATCATCTGACTTCCCTTTTCTTTACGAATTTTTGTCGCCAAGCAAAGGCAAAAACAAAAATTCGAAACGACGCGCTGTTCAGCCATTTTTGGTTGATCAGAACGCACGTAGCCAAATTTTCGAACGAAAGACGCATGACAAGTCAGTCTGACATTTTTGGTAAGAATTTCATTTTGCAATGCCAGTGTCCGATAGATGGCATATTTCTAAAAGGCTAGTTTTATAATGCAAATTTCCATTTTAACTGCCAACATAGGACTTGTGCCGTCACAAAACAATTTTTCGAAATCTGCTGTTGTAAGTTGCAAAAACTGAAGGCACTACTTTCTAATATCCTTCGCCTGAAAAATGCCATGCCGTTTATTGTTCATGTCTGCTAATAATAAGCCGTACTCATTCTTTTAATCACCTGAGTCTTTTCGAAAACATTTGCCAATTTTGCATTAAAGTGATCGGAAGCTTTGCTTTGAGCAAAACTTCCACGATACACGATTTGACCGATTTTGAAACGATGGATGTGAACGCATATTATAATTTTTAGCATTAGTATCATATGCCTTTTTCAAATTCTTTCGTACCTTTTCGCGAATCAACTCAGTTTTTTCTTCATGTTTTATGTCAGCGGTCGGATCTTCAATAAGTTTTAGTTTTCGCAAAACTTCAAAAGAATTTGCGTGGCAGATCATATTTTTACCGAAAACGACAAAGTATAGAGAAAAACCAGAGGACGAATGTACCGCGCTTCTAAGAGCAATACTAATAGCAAATAATTTTTCATCCCAATCTTTTTGATTTGGGGTGGAGGCGTTGCCATCTACTACAAGAAATACTTAAACCAAAAAACTATTTTTAAATCAGATATTAGCGATCCCGTTGATTATCTTATAATTGAGATTGGAGACCAATTCAGTAAATGCTTAGTCGTGTGTGTTGATAGCCCAAGTAGAATAGAATAAATGACCTTGAACCTGCTTTTACTAAAATAAATGATATTGCAATACGAGCATATTATTATGTGTGGAGATTTTAATATAGACCTTATCAATGATTCAAAAACAACTAACCTACTCGATAAAATATCATCTATTGGCCTAAATGTGATTAATAAATTCCCCACTCGGTTCGCTCCTAATTGCAAATCTAGTCTTTTAGATATTTTATGCGTTTCAGATAATACTAATGTGCTTCATTAAGAAATAAGTTATACACTCGCTGGAAACGCAGCCCTACTAATAATAACTGGGAATTATACAGAATTTGTAGAAATCAAGCTAACCTTAAAATAAGAAATGCAAAAAATTGTACTTTCAAACAAAATTAAGATCAAGTTTGCTAACTAAAACATTATGGAATAATTTAAAATCCTTGGGCGTCTGCGGTAAAAATAAAATAAGCTGTAATATAGATTCAAATGTTATGAATTCGTTTTTTCTTCCATCGAATGCTTCTCCAAACTGCACCAATTTTTTATTGAACCAAAATTTCGTCTGAGGACGAAATAATAAACATATTTTATTCAATTAAATCGAATGCAGTTGGAGAAGATGGCATCAGTTTGAGATTTTTGAAATTAATTTTTCCTCATTTACTCTCCAAGTTGGTGCACATTTTAAACTTTTCAATAACAATATCTAGTTTCCCTGAAGCTTGGAAAATTGCCATTGTCATCCCCATTCCAAAAAAATGTTCGCGTAATTTGCCTACTAACTTCCGTCCTATAAGCATATTACCTTTACTCTCCAAATTGTATGAAAAACTAATGGCTAAACAAATGGTTGAATTTCTAAATAATAATAAGCTACTGACTTTCATCAATCAGGATATAGGACGAACCACAGTTGCGCTACCGCAATGCTAAAAGTTATGGAGGATATAAGGCCTGGTTTTGACAGAGGTGACATGACAGTTTTAACTTTGTTAGATTTCTACAAGGCATTTGACACCGTTGACCACAACATTCTTCTGCTTAAAATTGAAAAATATTTTGGGTTCTCTGATAGTGCTTTAAAGCTTCTTAAAAGATATTTGAATAACCGCTGGCAAAAGGTGAAGAGTGAAAATCGACATTCTGAATTGAAGAGACTTTACTGTGGTGTGCCGCAAGGCTCAATTCTTGGTCCCATTCTTTTTAGTATTTTTATAAACGACATAGTTTTTTGTTGTAAAAACGTTTCAATTTACCTGTATGCAGATGATGCTCAGATTTACCTTTCACGTCCAATTGGTTTAATAGAAGATTTGTTTTTCCGAATCAATAAAGACCTTGAAGCAATATCTCAGTGGGTAAACCGGAATAGTTTAATTTTAAATGCAAGTAAAACTAAGTCCATAGCTATCTCTTACTCAGCTCAAAGAAGATCTTTCCCCACATTTACTTTTGAACAACACAAAAATAAACTTTGAAAATACAGTTACCAGCCTCGGTTTTAAAATTAATTCTAGTTTCAACTGTTCCAGTCATGTTAACTATACCGTGAGTAAAATATACTATGCTCTAAGAAAGTTGTGGTTAACTGCTGTTTTTATGCCTCAAGAAATGAAGTTGAATCTTGTTAAAACTTTTATAGTTCCTCTTATTTCATTTAGTGAACTTGTGTATGGTAGTTTAGATTCTGTATCTCACAGGAAACTGCAATTAGCTGTAAATAATTTAGCCAGATATGTTTTTTCAAAACGTAAGTTTTATCACATCTCTCCATTCTCTATAAAAATACTTGGCAGTTCCCTCAATGTATTTTTTAATTTACGCAATTTAATTTTTCTCCATAAACTTATTTACACTAAAAATCCCTCATATCTCTATAGCAGCGATTCTTAAACTGTGGTCCGCGGACCCCTGGGGGTCCGCGAAACTATTCCAGGGGTCCGCGAAACAATTTTGACATCAATAATTTTACATCATCAAACATTTCGCTTTATTCAAATAACTCATTTATTAAAAATTCTACATGGCCATGACTTTTTGAATGATTGCACATATTTTAAAAAAACAAAGTGTGCATTTACTTTTGTTCAAACCCTGAATTCCCAGCACCAAACAGTTTCCACTCTTCGCACTGTTTGACAACATAATCAGTTTTTATAAATTTCATTTTGAGCCTACAAGGTGCAGTACCCAAGCAGGTACAGTGGCTAGGAATGGGTTAATGCCTCTAAAAAGCAACTTCCGGAAGTATTTACCCTGTCCTGATTCTGACAACGACTGGATCAGGGATCCATTCAACACAGATGTTATAGTAATGCTAAGCATTTGCATTTACAAATAAGGCCCTCCAAAAGTTGATTCCATGTATTTGTGTGAACAGACTTTAATAAAAAATGTTTGCCTCTATAAATGCTAAATACAGAGAGATATATGGTATAAGTATCCATATTTATTAGAAAGTAGTGTCTGCAGGCTTGTCAACTTTTGGATCTTCAAAAACCGGTCCTAAATAGTGTTGAAAAGACCTTTAAAAACCGAAAAAATTAAAGCAAAATAAAAATACTTCGTTCTTAATCTCGTCAGATAACCGGACATTTGATGCCTGGTTGAGTTTGACAACGGTTAGCAAGCCTGAGTGTCTTTGTCATTATTGAGCCAGAAATTAAGCTAAGAACGACGTGAAATGTCTAGGGTTGGGATGGGGTCCGCAAAAAAAATTAGCTCGATAAGGGGTCCTCGGACTACATAAGTTTAAGAACCCCTGCTTAAACTCAATTTTACGCAATCACTCAGAACAAACAACCTAGTCTTGCCCAATTTCAATTACGTTACGTCCTCTAGAATGTTTTTTGTTAGTGTTGTCAAACTGTGGAACTCTCTTCCTATTACTATTAAATGCCAACGTAACCCAAGGTGCTTTGAATGTGCAGTTTTCGATTTCTTAAATAATATATTAATTTAAATAATCTGCTTTATATGTATTATTACTATTATTTTTAAGTTAACATATTTACTATTATTATTTTTTTTTTTTGTTAATAAAACTTAAATTAAAATTGTTGATGTACTAAAAAGACAATTATCTTATGTACAGCGAACTCATGAATAATAATTAAATAAATTAAATTAATGTAAGCTCTAACAGCAGCGATAACTGAGCGATTGACTCGTTCCACGGCATTAGATTGCGGAGAATAGTTGACACCAAAACTGGAAAAAATTCGCTTTTCAAGAAAATCAACAATTTTGTTGGCAGTGAAACTTCTGATTGGCTCCAGAAAATGAAACTTGGAGAGATGGTCCAGAACAAGCACCATACCCCCGTTTCCTGATCGTGATCTTGGAGAAGGTCGAAGAAGGTCTACGTAGAGTTTTTGAAAGATTCTTACAGACGTAGCCTGCTTTCCCATAGGAGGATGAAGTATGTGATTGGGAGCTTTTGTTTGCTTGCAAATTTCACAAGACAGAATATGATCTCGCACTTGTTTAGACATGCGTGGCCAGAAATAAATGGTTTTAAGTTTAGTGAGGGTTTTACCCACTCCACCATGAGAACTCATCGGATGGTCATGTGCTCTTAGAATGAGATCTTGTCTCATTTCCAAAGGAACCCATACCTTCCATGATTGCTCTTCTTGAATCGGATCACCGCTAGCAAATTCGCAACGTTTATAAATTATACCATCTATAACTTGTATATCTGGTTGCTTACTTGGCTCTTTTTGAAATTCCTCGATCATTTTTAAAAAGTATTCTGTTTTGAAAAAAACCGAATTAAAATCAATTTCGAAAAATTGGTGGATTTCTGACGCAGTCAGAGAAGAAATGTGGAGGCTTTCCTGAGCATAAGTTCTTGATAATGTATCAGGAACAACGTTTTGGCTGCCTTTTCGATGAAGAATGGTAAATTTGAAGTCCTGCAACTTCAGTGCCCAGCGCGCAAGTCTGCCATGCAAATCGGTTTGACTCATAAGCCATTTTAACGAAGCATGATCGGTTATAACTTCGAATTCATAAGCTCGAATTTTTTTTATGGCCATAACCGCCGCAAGACATTCTTGCTCGGAAACGGTATAGTTTCTTTGCGCTTGGTTGAATTTATGGGACATGTATGCAATGGGAACTTCATCACCTTCATCGGTACGTGCCAGAACCGCTCCAACTCCAAATTGACTAGCGTCTCATTGGATGGAAAAAGGACGAGGAAAATCAGGACTGTGTAGCACTGGTGCACTACCTTAACAATTTTTGAGTGAGTCGAAAGCAGCAATTGCGTCTTCGGTCCAAACAAATTTACGAGCTTTTTGTAACATATTTGTCAAAGGGGTAGAAATTGAAGCATAATTTTGCATAAACCTTCGGTACCATCCACAGACACCTAGAAAGCGACGAAGTTGTCTAACAGTTTTCGGACGAGGATATTCTTTTATCGCTTTTACTTTGTCCGGATCGGTACTTATTGTTCCATGTCCAATGACATGACCAAGGTAGTGAATTTGTTTGAGCGAAAATTTGCTTTTCTCAATATTAATTGTAAGGCCAGCACTTATAATGCAAAAGGCTACTTCTTGCAAAAGGGCAATATGGTCATCGAAAGTTTCGGTTATTAGCAACAAATCGTCTAAGTATACAAATACTTTAGTTCGCAAATAGGCAGGAATTACCTTGCCCATGCGCGCATTACATAAGCCAAATGGCGTTGTAACAAATTGGTATAGAGGTGTGTTAGGTACAGTGAATTCTGTCTTATCCCTTGACGCTTCATCCAATGTATGTATGTATGTATATTAGACCTGTTCAGAAATTTACGAACTATAAACTTTTTAATGGGCTGAAAGCTCTAAGAATTTAAATAAGATTTGCATAAAACACAAATTTAAAAATATTACTGTTAGATATTGCGCTTTTGGCCGGAAGGTCGAATTCGGGTGTTAATCTGAATTTTAAATGGTTCTCTCAGAAACACATAAATAACTTTTATTTTAGAAAATATTTCAAAATAAAAATAATGCAGTTTTCCTATGTTTAGTCTAATTAACCAGTTCTTAAGATCAGAAACTTTAAAAATTGTTTCAATTCTATTTTACAACACTTAAAACATTTAATTTTAGATTTTTTTTCTGAAATTCCAACTTTAACCTTAAATATTTCCGATAAAAAAATTTCCAAAAATTTTTAAATATATTTTTTTACTGTAACATAGCCTATTACCTTTGTGCTTAACTGAAAGAAGCCAGTTATTTTTGACAGTCTTTAAATTGCTTCATTCAAAAGAAAATGTACAAATTGATGATGTTACATATTTTTGATTTTATTTTAACTTGCCCTACTAATATGCTATTGATTATGTATTTGAATAAGGATCTAACCCTTTAAAGGTACTTCATTGTCTTATATGTTCAATTGTACCCTAAAAATGATAAATCCAAAAGTGCAATTAAGCTTCGGCTTGGACTTATGAGGACGCTGAAAGTTTGTCCATTTTTTTTATTTTTTTTTTTAACTATAACTCAAAAACTACATTTTTAATGCCTACACATTAGGCTGGTTCAAAATCGTATGGAAAAATTAAATGCCGTCAAATTTCTGGTGCTCAGGCCTGAAAACATTCACTGAGCCTATGAAGCCCTTGTGCCAAAATTTCACCCGAATCGGACCATGGGAAGGCGTGCCAGTGGGCCGATTTGTATGATTTTTGTGCATTTTCGAGATGATTTTTTAGTATTATTTCTTTTAATTAAAAAAAATATCAACTTCGAGGTATATTCGTTTTTATCATTTTTTATGGACTCGGTATGATGTGAAATATGTGTAAAAATTGTAAATCAGAAAATCGCCACAAATTTGAGTATTGATTCAATGACACGAATGTTAAAAATGCTAAAAATTCTGACATACTTCCACTTTGTCCGTTCGAAACCATACCTATTTTATATTTTTCGGCCACGGCACTATGCGCAATCGATTGGGAATCTTTTTTTACATAGAAAATGATATGGCAAACATTTTTTGTACCAACGATGCGATCTGGAGAAATATTTGATTAATAAAAGCAAGCATTTTCGTCATAGGAAAATAAAAATTTTTAGTTTATTTTTGTTCAAGAAACGCTAATATTTCACATTTGTCCATTTTGTAGGTTTTTTTCAGTTTTCGGCGGCAACTTTAAGTATTTTGTGAATCTGATTTTCGTGCTCCCTTATCTGTTTGTTGAAATTTTGCACAAGATCAATCGTTATTTTTGCGGTGTCGTTCACAATATGTAATTTTTGGCCACAATCTTCGAACACTTGTACGATTCGTCATTTGGCCAGCGAATGGGGCCTTTTTCCAGAAAATCCTTGTTGTGAATGACGCCGCGGAAAGAGCAATTGGTTTCGAACGGGCAAAGTGGAAGTATGTCAGAATTTTTAGCATTTTTAACATTCGTGTCATTGAATCAATACTCAAATTTGTGGCGATTTTTTGATTTACAATTTTTACACATATTTCACATCATACTGAGTCCATAAAAAATGATAACCACGAATATACCTCGAAGTTGATATTTTTTTTAATTAAAAGAAATAATACTAAAAAATCATCTCGAAAATGCACAAAAATCATACAAATCGGCCCACTGACACGCTTTCCCATGGTCCGATTCGGTTGAAATTTTGGTACAATAGCTCCATGGGCTAAAGATATATTTTTGGGCCTGAGCACCAAAAATCGGAACATGTATTGCATTTTGAACCACCCTACTACACGTCTTATAACTTTTTGTAGACAATCAGATTTCCTATCAAAATGGCACTTTATAAAGTCAAAAAACTTATTTTTTAAATAAGTTAAGTTAAAGACTTTAAAAAACCCGAATATTTTCAATTTGTTGTCCTTATTTAAATTTTTGTGTATAACTTTTTTCTGTGTTGATTTAGGTATAGTCATTGGTTCACAAAAAAGAAAGATGACGTACTTTCCTTCAAAGTGGTGATCCACAAAAGAATTTTTGATGAAAATTGGCAGAGCTACGGTCGTTCAAAGCTATCTACTATTGTATAACTTTACCAATTTTCACGTTTTGTTATTTTTAATTTTTACACAAAAATAATGTTTATTCAATAAAGAAGTCATTTTCAGTCTATTAATGATATTTTATGGAATAAATATTTTCGTGTGAATAAATTAAAACTAACAAAAGGTGAAAATTGTATAGTCATACAATAGTATATTAGTAAGGCAAGTAAAAATAAAATAAAAAATACGTAACATCATCAATTTGTACATTTTATTTTGAATGAAGCAATTTAAAGACGGTCAAAAATAACTAGCTTCTTTCAGTTAAGCACAAAGGTAATAGGTTATGAAACAGTAAAAAAATAATTTAAAAATTTTTGAAAATTGTTTTCTCGGAAATATTTAAGGTTAAAGTTAGAATTTCAGAAAAAAAATCTAAAATTACATGTTTTAAATGTTGTAAAATAGAATTGAAACAATTTTAAAAGTTTCTGATCTTAAGAACTGTTTAATTAAACTAAACATAGGAAAACTCCATTATTTTTATTTTGAAATATTTTCGAAAATAAAAAGGATTTATGTGTTTCTAAGAGAACCTTTTAAAATTCAGATTAACACCCGAATTCGACCTTCCGGCCAAAAGCGCAATATCTAACAGTGATATTTTTCAATTTTTTTTTATGCAAATCTGATTTAAATTCATAGAGCTTTCAGATAAGCTTTCAGCCCATTAAAAATTCATATTTCGTAAATTTCTGTACAGGTCTAATGTAAATATGTCAACGCCGAATCGAAAAATTTCAGGTCTATTAATTTAGAAAAATGCAGATATCTTGGTTTTGAAAGAAGATTTGATATGCGGTTTACGGTTTTCTCTTAAGCAAATAAAGTTACATTAAAACTAATGTACCACTAGATAGGCGGTAAAATATTATATCAAGATTTTGCAACTTGAAAGTAGAAAATCGGAATTTTTTAATTTTTGTCCGGGCAATTTTCAATTTTCACGGATCACGGATTCGAATTCCTCGATCGATAATAGTTCGAAAAGCATACCCACTTTGTTGCAAAATTTGATAACCTCTTTAGCTTGCACCATTTTTTAAATCAATATTTTCGAAAATGCGCAGGCAACTTAAAACAGGCGGCGGCAATCCAGTTTTCAAAATTGATGAAAGTCCTCACATCGTGAAAAAATCAAAAAGTTTTTTTCTTGAACCGCTCTAATGTACATATTATCTCAGAGTTTAACGTTAGTAATATCAATAACTGTCCCGGCGGACTTTGTTCTGCCTTAGTATAGGAAGCAGAGCTATTTTAAAAACTTAGCGCAAGATATAAAAATTATGAAATAAGGAAAATTATAATAAAACGCAATGCCTCTTAATAAAAGGATCACGTGGTGTAAATTTCATGAGAATCGAGTAAGCGGTCTTCGAGAAAATTCTGTTTAAAAAATAATTTTTTATGAGGACTACCCTAAATATGCAGTCCAAATAAAAGTTTTGCAGCCTTGATATAAAAGCTACGTGGTGTAAATTCGGTGTGAATCGATTAACCGGTGTTTGTGAAAATGATATTTTAAACATATTTTTGTATAAGAGCCACCCTAAACATGCACCTTAAATAAAAGTTTTACAGCCTAAGCTATGCCTCTTAGTATAAGAGACATGTGGTGTAAATTCCATGTTAATTGATTAAGTGGTCTTTAATGCTAAATTAAATTATTTTTTAAGTTTAATGGTATTTATTTGCTGTTGATAGAAAGATTTCATAACATAAGTGCAACCATAACAAAAATACATATGTAAACACAAATACTAATGCAATTAAAAATAGAAAAAAGCATGAAAAACATATTTTCAGTTTTCAGACCAATTTTCTCATAATAACAACAAGATAAGCTGTAAATACATTATATTATAAAAATTAAGACATTCTCTGGTAATAACATTAGAAAAAATGAGTTGTCTTTTAACATTTGAATTTTCAGTCCCGGTGGACCATTCTGTGGAAATGCCCATATGTAAATTTTTTGTCTTCTCTTAATATCAGTATTTTTATTTTTTATCTCATATTTCTGTTAAAAACATTCTAATTTAAATTGCATATCCAAATTTAGAAATTAAATTATGTTGTTACCCCACAAAACTTTATATACAAATGCTATTGTGAATTCTTGAATTAAATCTTTTGTAAAATTATTGTATCAAAAAACAAAATGCACAAATAAAAATCAATCAAATCTTCTTGTCAAGTATTCTGATGTTATAATTATGGGCGATTTTAATAACTTAATTCTAATAAATCTCAATCTTTGCGTTGTAATTGTCAACGTTTGAACCTCTTGGGTGCATAATTCCATTCCGACGCACTGTGAGTCGCTGTGGCCGTACTCTACTCTCACGACGGTCTTGGGCAGTCTTGCCATAAACGTAACGACTGTTCATTTGTACACTCTTACGGGATATGAAATAGATCCCACAGGTTGCATATATTCTGTTCTTGCAGACGGATTGTACTGATGGGCAAAAGAACTCGTAAGGCATCTGCTTAAACCTTTCTAGAGGAGGCGACAGATCATCGGACAACCTCACAAAAAGTGGAGAAAACTTGCATGATCCTTTGTTTAGCTGACTATATCGAAGCTGATAATTTTAGGATATTTTGCTCGATGAGTACTAATTTGATATATCATTTATTGATGTAGCTAATCTAGATCCCGTCAGCTTTTATCATTTTAATAAAACATTTTCGCTGTAGCTATTCAATAAACATACAAAGAAAGCGTTTCATTATACACACCTAATTTCAAATCACCCCCCGCTAAAGAAGTTTCACTTCAAAAACAATGTTACGTAACGCGTTGTTCGACAACCCCCCTGCCGCTTCTGTAACGCATCGTAACGTTTTACAAGACCCTCCTCCCCAAAATTGCGTTACGTAATACTTGAACGCCCCCTTATCCGTAAAACTAGACAGCGAGAACATTCAATTTAATTTTAAATGTTTAACGGGCTTGATAGTAAGCAGATGATGCAAATTGTAATGATATAAACCGAAATTTTCTCTCTCACCAGTAAATCAATTCAGTTTTGCTATAACTTGTAATCGCACATGCAATTGGTGCTTGGAACGCGGACAACATGACCAGCGGCAGCACGAGCTAGTTTGCCGATGCCAGCAGTTCGGGATGTTGGGGTGGGTAGCTGCTGCCCATGGTGTGCCTGCACCTTACAAATATAGTTTTCTCGTGCTTAAATTGCTGAACTCTAAAACCTCAAAAATCTTTCTAATTCCAAAAATTGACAAATTACCAAAAAAAATATAAAAATCTTCTAACCAAAAATGGGCCTCCCTAATTCCTCTTTCCTGACTGACCTACGAGCAAGGATGTTAAAGCTCGTGTCCCTACTTCACCCACCCTACCTTGTGGACCATTGGGACGATTTTCGTGGTCCACCCTAATCTGTGTTCGGTTCTACAAAGGACCTAGTGCTTCTCTTTATTAAGCCATCATGTCAATCAAATCCTTTCTTTAATTAAATAAAAGAATTAAATTTTTTTGTTTGTATTTTTAATTCACATTTTTGTTTCTCTTTTTTTTCAACTTAGTTTTAGTTGAACCATTTAGTATATATTTTTGCTTATTGTATATAATATTAATATGATTTATCATGTATTTTTCATGTCAAATGTATTTGAATTTTTAAATTTATTTAAAGATGTCAGTTATTCAAATCTTAAATTTAGCTTCATATGAAGTTTAGTTAGGGTGATGATTGAATCTTAAATTTATTGGAATATGAAAATTTAATTTAATCTTAAGTTGAATCTTAAATTAACATAATTTACTGTTAATTTTATTGAACTTCAAATTCACCAACAAACAAAAATGTTATTCCAATTTTATAATAATTTTTAATTGTATATAATTTTTTCTTTTCTTTTTTATTTCTTTATTGTGATCATATTTATTTGGTTTTGTTTTGCCAAAGTGCAAAACCTTTATGAGTTTTAAACATTTTAATTTTTTTGTTCTTTCAAATAACCATATTTAATTTCTAATACTAATAATAATAATAATAAAAAAAAAAACATAGAAAAAATGAAATGTTGTTAGCTCACGCGTGTGATGTGTCTGGTGATTAGGTAAATGTTGTCGTCTCAGCTGGTGTTGTAAATTAGGTTGTAGCTGTTCTTTGTGTTAGAGTAGTTGTTGTTATAGTTGTTATTGTTGTTTATGTTGTTGTTCACATTTTATTTGAGTTTTTAAATTTTTCTCTATCAAATTCTTTTTTTTTAATTTTTACTGTCCTGTTGCAATTTTACAATTTTCTTTTTTCTTTTAAATTTCCTGTATCTGTTCTTTTTTCTCACTGTCCTATGCAGTATTTTCTATATTCTATATATTAAACTTTTTCTTTTTTTCAAATTTTTCTCTTTCAATTTTTCTTTATAACTTTTCTGTATTTTTTTCTCACTGTCACTATTCAGTATTTCTTTTTTTATTTCAAATTTTTCTGCTTCTGTCAAATTTTTTCTTTCTTATCTATCTTTTTCCTCACTGTCACTATTCGCAGTTTTTCTTTCTCTATTTCTTTTTCTTTGTGTTAAGCATTTTTCTTTTCAATTTTTCTCACTGTCTCTATTCAGTATTTTCTTTTTCTTTATAACTTTTCTGTACCTATTTTTTTCTCAGTGTCACTATTCAGTATTTTCTATTTCTTTTTCTCACTGTCTATTTGCAGTTTTTCTTTCAATTTTTCTTTATAACTTTTCTGTATCTATTTTTTCCTCACTGTGGTTTGTGGTGGAGCGCTAGCGCTTCATCACCCAACTTTCCGCGACTAAGGCCAGCGATGACGTAACTTTTATACAAATTTGGTTTTTCTTCTTCTTTATTTCAGTTGAATTGCAAATATATTATGTGGCCGTGTGAAGCGCTAGCGCTCCACCACCACCGTTTCCGCGACTAAGACCGTCGATGCCGTAACTTTTATAAAAATTTTTATCCGGAAATTTAAGTCAAGACAAAAAAAAATTTAAATTGAGTTGGTTTTTGATGCAGTTGCGTTTCGTTCACCGGACAGTTTTTCTATTAATTTTATTTTTACTTCGTTTTAATTATTCGATTTGGAATATTATAATTTTTCACGACACGTTCACAATCAGAAAAAATTTAAAACGACCAACACGGTGGACTTCCAAAAACCAACTCACGCGTTCTTTCCAATCATAAAAAAAAATGGCTACAGAAACTTCGAAATGACGCGTTGTTCAGCCATTTCTTAGTGCGATGTCACACGACGGGCAATTGACAGCACTCAAATAATAAATTTTTACTCTTTTTCACTCTTTGAGTGGAGGCCAGTCACACGACGAAAAAAATGAGTGCCGGTTAGATTCTGACGTTTATGTTTTTTGCTACTTTTTCTACTCCGTTTTGAAATAAATTGAAACGCCAGTTAAGATTTCAATAAAATGTTAATGCACATCATAAGAACAACCAACAGAAGTTTATCGAAGGCTAATGTACGCAGTTGGAAAGTGACGGGCGGCGATTTCATGTATTTAACAACAAAGTTGTACGCAGGTAGCACTCACAAATATGGTTTTTTATTACGAAGAGTGCATCAAAAAAGAATTCATGTAAAAGGCCAGTAAGAACACAATTGGTGCTTGAAATAGCGTAATAAAAAACTATATTTAAGATTGCTATCTACCATTGTCCGTCCAGTATATGGCTTTTTCATCGAAAATAAAAATTCACTTTTCTTAAATGTCAATTACACAGATATTATATACTTCCCACTTTAAAAGCAAACTATTACCAAAAAATTCAAAAACTCGAACTCACAACTCGCGGAACTCCAGCGAAAATTATTTAAAAAAAGGAGTTGTGTTTCACTCTTTTTCTTGATGCTAATTAAAAAAGTATTTTTTAATGTACTTTTTTCACTCCTTAATACAATACATTTTTTATTTACTACCTCGCAACACTATTGTGAGTGGTGGCTGCTGTCATGTTCGCCACTCAAAAATGAATTATTTTGCCCGTCGTTCAAAAAGTTCATTCTCTCTCGTTGTCAGTGTTTTTTTTTAATTTTCTATAGGAAGCAACAACAAATTTTGTTTGAGTGCTGTCAATTGCCCGTCGTGTGACATCGCACTTATTGAACCGAACGCACGTACGCAAATTTCGAATGACAGACCAGAAATGTCAGAATGACATTTTGACATTTCTGGTATGACTTTCGAAATTCCAATGCCAGTGTACATTAGATTCCACTCTGCCGTTACAAACTGACAGCGATGAGAGTTTTTTTACTTTCCGTAATGTTGACTTGGATGAACTGTACTTTGCTCTGATGAGAATTAAATCCAATGCGACTGGTTATGATAACATCCCTCTAAAATTTTAAAAGTGGATTTTTTTTACTGTGCAAAAACAATTTCTTCACTTTGTTAACACTATCTTAACTACGTCCCTGGTTCTTAAAGCTTGGAAGATTGCGCGTGTTGTTCCTATTAAGGCCTATAACTCATTACGACAAAACTGTCTCGAAACAGTTTTCGTCACCTTAGTACATATGGGAGTGCGCTCACTATGTTTTAAGACAAAAACAAAACTTTTTGTTTTGTGGCACTGGAACTTTTGCGAAACTTCCGGACCCTGGAAAGAGCGGTTTTTGACCCATTTTCGGAAATGTTTTTTTTGCTCCAATCGATGGAGAAAGGTCGAAAATGGATTTTAAACATCACTTAGAGAGTACCTCCGAACTGAAATGGGTCAAAAACGGGTACGGGATTTTTATTCCGAAAATTGGTCAAAAACGGGTACTATGGTCCGGTGACACATTTTCGGGTCAAAAACGGTTCTTTCCAGGATCCCAAACCTTCCTTAGTGCTGTCCACAAATACTTTTGAGCTATTTTTCTTTTGAAAATACAAATTTTTTTTCTCGAAAATGGATCAAAAACGGGTACCATGACCCAGGGACACATTTTCGGGTCAAAAACGGTTCTTTCCACGGTCCCGAGCCTTCCTTAGTGGTGTCCAAAAATATTTTTGAGCTATCTTTCGTTTGAAAAAACAAATTTTTTTTCTCGAAAATGGATCAAAACGGGTACCATGACCCAGGGACACATTTTCGGGTGAAAAACGGTTCTTTCCACGGTCCCGAGCCTTCCTTAGTGGTGTCCAAAAATATTTTTGAGCTATCTTTCGTTTGAAAAAACAAATTTTTTTTTCTCGAAAATGGGTCAAAACGGGTACTATGGCCCGGGGACACATTTTCGGGTCAAAAACGGTTCTTCCAGGGTCCCAAGCCTTCCTTAGTGCTGTACAAAAATATTTTTGAGCTATCTTTCGTTTGAAAAAACTAGTTTTTTTCTCGAAAATGGGTCAAAAACGGGTACTATGGCCCGGGGACACATTTTCGGGTCAAGAACGGTTCTTTCCAGGGTCCCGAGCCTTCCTTAGTGCTGTCCAAAAATATTTTTGAGCTATCTTTCGTTTGAAAAAAAATTTTTTTTTCCATAAATGGTTTAAAAACGGTCCTTTCCAGGGTCCGGAGGTACTCTCCAAGTGATGTTCAAAATCCATTTTCGACCTTTTCCCATCGATTGGAGCAAAAAAATTTCCGAAAATGGGTCAAAAACGGTTCTTTCCAGGGTCCGGAGGTACTCCAAGTGATGTTCAAAATCCATTTTCGACCTTTCCCCTTCGATTGGAGTAAAAAAAAATTTTGTCCAAAAATGGGTTTAATTTTGACATTTCCCTATCGATTGAAGCAAAAAAAAAATTTCCAAAATTGGGTCGTGGAGGGTTCTTCCAGAGTCCGGAGCCACCCCAAGTGATGTCCAAAGTTCAATTCGACCTTTCCCCATATTTTAAAAAAACACACAAATTTTTTTGTACAATCGCGTTCCATGAATAGCTCACGCAACACTCATATATTCATACGAAAGCAAACGAAATGCAACGGCATTCACTAGAAGTGATTGTGAATCACACTCGCATTCACAGACTTCGCCATGAGGCTGAATACCATTCAGTTTCACAAAATTTTCTGTGAGCGTGAATCTGTGTGAAACAGCTGAAAGTTTCAACAGATTCATGAATGCCAAAATGATGAGTGGCTCACTGCAGTTCTCTGGACCAAATTATGCCTCAAGTCAATAATAAAATTTCTAGTTGTCAATCTGGTTTTCGTGATGGGTGCACTACAACTTCTCTGTTACTTGGTTTGACCGATCTCATAAGAAAATTCTATAATGATAATAAAGTTTGCATTCTCCTTTTTTTTCTCGAATTAAGTAAAGCGTTTGATAGCCTTAAATAAATATTTTAGTTTTTTTTTCAGCTTGTGAGCTTATATTGTCATATCTGTCTGATCGTAAGCAATTTGTTGCTTGCAATAGCCATGTCTCTGAGCATGTGGATGTCACTTGTGGTGTCCTGCAGCGATCTGTCCTGGGGCCTATCCCTTTTGTTTTGTACCACAATGCTTTCAGTTATTGTTTAGAAAGATGTAAACCCTTTATATAAGCAGATGACATCCAACTACTTTTCTGTGGTGAGCCACAGTTTCTGAGGCTTCCATTTTGTATGTATCCAAGATTTCTTCTTGGATGTCTGACAATTATTTGCGCATCAATGTTTCAAAAACCAAAGCTATGATTTTTAATCCTGCTAAGTATTCTTTGAATCTGTCTATAACTATAAACACTTCTGCGATCGATTTCGTTGATAAGCTTAAGTGTCTACGGCAGGGATGTCGAACAAAATTTAATTATTCGTGCTCATTCCCAAATCTAAACACAAGCAAACAACAGTAAAAATTTGATATTGTTGCATTTACGGTTACTCGAGTTTCTTTGTCAACACCTCCTATTCAGTTGCTCATTATCAGTTCGTGTTTTTGATTTTGTAATTTTCTATTTTTCAAAATAAAAAGCAATAACAGCAATACGGATAAATACTAACCTCGGCTCGACGCTCGCAACGAAAAATGTCTCAACTCATTTGACTTCATCCTTTTGTACGTAATCGTTGTTGCGATCGCTCCCATCGCATCGTGGTGTAAATTCGGTGTGAATCGATTACGTGGTCTCTGTGAAAATGCTATTTTAAAAATTTTTTTGTATAAGAGCAACCCTAAATATGCAGCCTAAGTAAAATTTCTATAGCCTATGTTATTTTTGGGGCGAAGACAAATGCAACAAATCAAAGATCATTAAAATCGGTCCAGCGGTTCTTCAGTTATACGGAGTGTAACTAACCCGATTTTGCTTTATTTATATATAGATAAATACATCAATGTCTCAAAAACTATAGCCAATTCAGTACTTTCATGAATGTATTCGTAAACTGGGTACCTGAAACCATAGAAATCCGCAGAGATATCCAGGGCAACAAAAAAAAAAAGAGTTAATTTTGTTGAGCTGTGAAATAATTAAAATTTTTTTCCACATATTAATACATTACTGGTATTCATCTAAACGCGCAGGTTTGCACAATTGTGCAAATAGGCAACCTTGCACGATGTGTTTCATGAATGCTCCTTCGAATATTTTGTGCAATTTGTGGCAGTTGTCATTTTTTGTGAGAGAATCGTATGGGAAAAGAGAGCGACAAGTACAAGATTTGTAAACAATAAATTTTTTCTGAGAGAATCGTATGGAAAAAGAGAGTGACAACAATTGCACAATTAGCAGCACAAGTTTGCGCGACCAAATTGTTATGCAAACTTGCGCAGTTTGTTCAAAAAACTTTCCATAGGATTTTTGACAGTTCGTTTGAACAGGGTTCAAAAGTGCACAACTTGCACAGTTTGCCAGGGTTTTTAGCGTTTAGTTTCTAATCTCTGACAAACTGTGCGAGTTGTGCACTTTTGAACCCTGTGCAAATGCAAACGAATTGTCAAAAATCGTATAGAAAGTTATTTGATCAAACAGCGCAAGTTTGCACTAAACTTAAGATGAATACCACTATTAATTTCTTCTGTAAATTTAACTTTAAGAAAATTATATATGTAGCATTAACTTGTTTTTGACCCTACATGTGAAACTGCGTGTTGTTCATGTTTTTAGATATCAAAGATAGCTTATGTCCTTGAAGTTTATACGGGCTCGTATAACGTTCATAGAATTCAGTAAGTAGTTAATCGAATTGTTCGGTTTTTGTCCAATATCCTCACTCGCGATGATATCTCTAATTATGTATTCCAATTTCTTGGCTGTTCTTTACTTGACTTTATCAAATTCAAACTTTTGTTTGTTTTTTATAAAATTATTTAGTATCAAATTCCGGATTATATTGCTCAACTTTTTAGAGCCTCCCGTTCTACAAGAAATCTGCAGATTTATATTCCTAAAATTAGTTCATCTCAATTTGAACGTTCATTTTTATTTAGAATTGCTAGAAATTGGAATTGCTTGCCTATATCCCTAAGAAATTTCTCTGTGCCGTTCAATCTTTTTAAGAAAAGGCTTCTTAGCATGTGAACTACTTATGTTTATTGTATGCTTTGTACTTTTTATTGGAGTATGCGGTATATAATCTATTTTTATGAAATTGTTCTGCTGTTCGAAAAAGCTGATATGATTCATATTATATTATGTACATATTTTTTTATAATTATATTTTTTGTAACATCAACAAGTACTCTCGCAGTAATCTAAATACTAAAAGTCTGCAGGAAATGGTTTGAAATGCATTTCAAAACATTCTATTGCAAATCAAACACTCACTTCACTCCATTCACTGCTTGCAAAGCATCTGTATTTGTTCAGAAATCATCCCTTGTTAGTACGAAAACAAACAAAAGAGAGAACAAAAATATTCAATCATTTTACTCATTAGAATAATTTTCACTACAAACAAAGTGTTTGAATATATTGTTCAATGAAGTTGTACAGCAAATGTTGTGGTGTACAGCAAATATACTAGTATACAATGAGCTTAGTCAAACAAAATTATGGCTGCTTATCCTGAATTTTTTTTACTATTACTTTGATACGAAGTCACACAGAGTTTTTGAATTTATTAGTTTCTGAATTTGACCTGGATTTGAGTAATTTTTACTGTTCTTCGAAAATGCCCTCTTCTAGGTGCACTTGAATTTTTTTACCTAGCGAAGCTTTATGACTTATTAACTAACAGGAAAAGGTAAGCCCCTATTGATGTGGAATACCTGTAAATATGCTTCAACAATGTCGAACCCTCTGTAAGGCGTTGACCTGTTTGAGGTTAATTTTATTACAACACAACAATAGTCATCAACGGGTTGTGTTTTTATTACACGAACCTTTATATAAAAATTTCCCAATTTTTTAAAATGTGTGTGTCACAAATAAGAAATATGACTTCATTACGTTCTATGATTTGAGTTAGCTAATAACAGGTAGTTTTATGTTTACCTATCATTCAATATTTATTAAGACTTTTACCTGTAAATAAGTTCATGAATTAACTCTGAATAAAGTACACTTTTTTTGTATTTTTCTGTGTAACGTTATAGTAAATGTGAAATCGAAATTTGTACGTAAATGTTGGACTACCTGCAAAAAAATCTAAAATTCATCTCGAAATCATATTCATACACAAATTTTTAAGTGTAATTTTTGAGTTCAGCAGCTCATTTGCGTAACAAAAAAATATTAACCACTGCAAACATTTTTTTTTCTTTCATTTTGTAAACTAGCGTTGCTACAGTCTGAAATGCTTAGTAACATATCAAACCATTCAAAGCATTCCTTTTATTTACTATATTCGGTAGGTTTTTTGACATTCTTATTTTGTTTTTGTTTGCTGAAACTGGCATTGTAGTCGAAGAAGAGAATAGAATGTAACGCGCGAATTTACTTCAATGCAACTAGAACTGTAAATGTTTTGTTCTCTATTATGTTCTCATTTTACTTCATTCTCTATTGCTTGCTTATTTCAGTAATGCAGTGTTTAATGAAATAGTGTGCCCTACTGTAGACGAAGAAGGGAATGCGTTCCTGCTGACCTTTACTAAATACACCTGTAATTTTTATAAATTTGGCCGAAGACTTTAAAATTACAATTTTTTGAATAAGTGAAAAAAACCCACAGTAACTTTAGAAATAACTAATAATTTTAAAAAGATAGTTTAAAATTTGGTCCTTAGGGCTCCGTGCAGCCAGGGTTGCCAAGTGACCGGGTGTGACCTTGCCAAGCGTGAACTTACAGATCGAATCCGGGGGCCCTGTAGGAATTAAAAAAAATGTTATTGAGATTTTCCCACACAAAAAGAAATATTTTTAAATATTGGAGACTAACAAAAAAAAAGAGATATTTTTTTACCACACAAAAATTTAATTAATTTTGGACGGTTATATTAATCATTTTGTAATATTTCTGACCAAAAAAAAGTCATGAACTTTTTCCTAAAAAAAAAATATACTTTTTCTCTTTAACCAAGTATTACTAGGTGATTGTCATTGTAAACTTTATTATACAGCTGCTCATGTGGGTCAGATGCTTCCTTTATTGACTGGGATACGCGGGGTCGGTAGTCACGTCACTTGTTTACTAAAATATGGAAAAACTTTTCGAGACTCAATAAAATAAATCAATGATTTCATTTAAAGCCCTAGTGGTCATACTCAATGGGCAAGAATAATCTCTCAACATTGCTTCAAAACCAATATCTTTTAACGGGTTTCTAGACTTTTCCAGCTGTGGAAGTAGGTGAGATTTAGAAAGCCGTCTAATCTTCCCATCAAATGAAAAATTTCCAAACAGTTGTAAAGTTTGGACGTTTCTAAACAAAACAAGCAATCAATTGTTAACATGTGTACCAAATTTTATAATTTTATGTTAACAACTTTAACAGAAATTAAGTTTTCAATTAAACTAGTCGGTGAAGGGGGTGATGGGGCATTCCCCCCGAAATTTTGGGGTGTCAAATTGGTAATTTTGTTTAGAAACGTCCAAACTATAGATTAAAAATGGTTTCAGATGTGTGCCCTCAGTTTAAAATCAGAAAATTTAAAGAATTCCTCATATATAACTATATTTCATGTATGACACATTTATATTTTTTGCTTAAATGATTTTTTTATAAATATTACTTTCAGATCTGCAAAATGAATAAAACAGGAGATAAAAATTCGGCTGATCTCGACTACAAGCTACCGGATGATTCGCCTTCTTCGTTTTTACAAACAAAAACATCTTCAATTTGTAAGTAAAGAAGTTCTTCGTAATTAAAGCATTTAATGCATACATTAGGTCTGTACGAGCCGGATTTTGTGGTAAAAAATGAAAAGTGTCAAATTGCGATTTCGAGAGAGTAAAAGCTGAAATTTCTCTGACTAGTCTCACCACCACAATTTTCGGCTCGAACGCAAAAATAGGTAAAAAATGAAGACTGTCAAAAATTTGCGCGTATTTTTGTAAACAAACAATGGCAGGGTTCAGGAAGTAAAACCTGCGTCGTAGTTGCATAACCGTTTGGTTAATACTTTCTGAATGCAAGCCAGGTGAAATCTTTTTTTCCATGGCAACATCTTCACCCTCGCCACTCTGCAACGACACATCCAATGCTGATGAACTGGATGCTGCTGCACTTTCCTTTAATTCACTAAACTCTTCCTTGCCATCTGAAATTCAATCATTGATTTTATATCTATCATAAGAATCGTAACTTATCTGAAATGTTTACCTCTTTTGGTATCTTTTCACTTGATGAAAAATTGTTGATATTCATTTTAATTTTAATTTTTTCAATAAACCAATATGTAAACACAGCTGTTTGAAATGCGGGGTTCAGAAGACTGAATGTAGCCAGATAGTTCCTTACCTGTTTAGTCATAAGTTATGACTCATAAACTTCTGAATACAAGCTAAATAAAATACTTTCGAGACAATTTATAAAATCTTCTGCACCGCAAAAATTTTTCATTTCGCATGGGTTTTTTAAGGAATTTACGTTAAATTTAACAGTTAGTGAAGAAAAATTTTTTTGTTCAAACAAAAATTTATTTTCGATGGAATTGTACAAAATAATGAAAAATGGGGTGATTTTGATCTAGCTACATTTTCAATTTCTTATTTTAAAACTGTGCGCATCGAAAAACAACATTTTAGAAATAATTATCTGATCATATCATTCAACTTTACGATTCCTTTTCAATCAAAAATCGCTCATCTATTTAATTGAATAAATGAGCATTTACTAAAAAATGTGATTTCAAGCTTTTTGTTATGTTGCTCCCTCTCAACACAACCTTTCAACAAGTGAAAAAAAATGAAGTACTGAAAAATATTTTATAAGGCAAGTATTGGACAGATACAATTGAGACATAAAATTTTCTTTCCCTCGCTTGTCAAAAGTGAATTTCTAGTCTCGTTGCCTACGATTTTGACAGTCTGCAATTTTTAGCCACAAAAAATTTGTTGTAAAAAATTAAACTCTTTCTTGGAGGGGAAGTGATCAGCTGTTTCCTTACTCTCATTTTTTCTCTCTCAAACACCAAGTTTTTTCCGGATGGTACACTTTTTGTGGTAAAACTTTATAAATATTTATAAATATTTACTTATTTTTTTCGGCTCGTACAGACCTATTATGACACTGGTTGTAATTAACTTTGATTGTTAAATATTCAACTGTGTAGGAACCTTGAAACTTCAGAAAGTCATGGAAACTAAAGTTTCAGAGACTTTTTTTTTGTATAAAAGTTTATCATGACTTTTATATCATAAAAGCTTTAATTAAAGAAAAGCTTTTCTTAAAAACTTGAAGAAAACCTTTACTTAAAAACGTGAAAAAAAGTGCTCCTTAAAATCTTATTGAAGAAAAGTAGTTTTTAAAAACTTCAATTGAAACAAATGTTTTTCTTAAAAACTTTTATTCAATAAAAGCTTTCCTTAAAAACTTGTACTTAAGAGTTTTTCTAAAAAAACTTAAATAAATAAAATTAATAGTCCAAGTGTAGAAAAGTCGAGTGTATAGGAATACTGGATAAGATGTATTGGAAAGATCGTAATGCATTTTGGTGAAACTAGCCAACCAGAGTAGCCTTGCCAAAGCCCGTTCCTATGGCTGAAAAAACCCGACCTTTTTTGCTTGAAACGTATGTCAAATGTTAAATCCAGTCCAAATGATATAGCCTGAATAAAATATATAGAGCTTCCCTGTTGAATCCTGTCCCAAACATGGGTTGCCCCCTATTTTTTAGAAAAATATGTATGGTGTAAGATTCCAGCTTGAAATGTGTGTCAAATGATAGACCTTGATGAGCTTAAATTAAATATATGGACATTAGGGAGGTTCAGACAGATATGGAAAAAATTAAAGTTGCTCCGATCTTCGCTCCCCGGGCAACAAAAGTTTCGTATTGGTGCGTGACCGTTTTGAAAACTGGAAAATGGTCCTGAATCTATCGAAAATCATTAATATCTCCCCGAAGCTACCTCGTGGAGGGATCAAATGTATGACAAGGTCCCATTATTTTTTCTCCTCCAACATTTTTTGCGAACATACTTACCCCCTATCACCACCCCTTAGGGTGCAATTTTACGATTTGAAGAAAATGTCTCTGGTTTACAATATGAACAATATCTTTTACAAAACTAATTATTTTGCACTAATCGTTATCTTTTCATGAAACCCATGAAAAAATGAAGAATTAAAAAAAAAAATTTATGAAAATCCATTATTTATTAAGGAAATACCGACAATATGAAAAAAGGTCCTTTCAGAAATTTTTTCCATATTTTTAATTTAAGCATACAAAGTTCAAATCACGACAACTTAAAAAAATGTGGCTTTTGAGCGAAATAAAAAATACGGGTCTCTGAAAATTGAGCATAGAATGATATATACCTGCAAATTTTAAACAAATCGATGACATTGATGGGTCTGCCTTAAACGATTTGAAAAATAGTTTGCCTTTATAAGAAAAAATGGTTTTTGAATTGATGTTAATAACATGCTCTAGTTTCGTTAATTCTGACTTTTTTATTGACATACGTTTGCATGCTTAAAACTTTTGAAAGAAATTCTACATAAGATAGAAAGGCTAATGTTTTCTTACCCATATACTTAATTCCAAATATAAGAATTCAAAGCTGAAATTTGTTTAGAAAAAAAAACGAAAAACATAGATTTTTTACCTATTTTCGACAGCCATATTACTAATATTATTGGCACGTTTTATACATTTAAATTTTTTTCAGACTCTTATCTACTATATGGAAAAATTTTAAATTGATTGTCTAACCATTAAAGTTCTTACAAATATTTACAGTCGTGGACAACTAATTAGAAAGTTTGTCCTCTTAGCGTTTACTCCATTAAAAAAAAATTTTCATGGAACGGTTGTTTTTGTTGTTGTTTTTATTATACAAGCGCCCTCTTGCGGTTTATGTGTTTGTTGTTGCTTTTATTGAAGAAGTGATCTTTGGCTGATGTGAAAATCAAGAGAAGTGCATAATTTGGCTGGACATCTAATTATAAACAATAAGTTGTGTTCAAGTTAGTAGCAAATTTCTGGACCCTGAATTAATTTTACTGGTAAGTTATTATTCAGACAAAAACCCCAGTTGTGGAGAAATTAATTTACTGGGCTTCAGATACTCTTGAAATGAGAAAACCACGAAGTTGTGATCCAGCAACCCGAAAAGCGATTGTCGAAATTTTTAACCTCAAAATGTCATACCGAGCCATTGCCTCCCACTTTGGTTGCTCAGTTAAGAAAGTTCATGGTGCTATTAAACACTTCACCACTTTTAAAACGAAAAAAAACGTGCCAACAAAAAAAAAACGACCTTGTAAAACAACGGAAAGAACGGATGCAAAAATTTCTTGAAAGGTTATATTAGACCCCAAAATAGCCCCTAGCGGGATTAAACCCTAAATTTTGGATCAAACTGATACTATGATATCAACTCTTACTGTAAGGAGACGTTTGGTTGAATCTGGGCTACATAGAAGAGTTTCATACCTGAAGACAAAAAACAGAGAAAAAGATGTATTCAGTTTGCAAGGTAAACCCAATCAATCAATCTTTTTCTTTGTTTTTTGTCTTCATGCGTGAAAATCTCCCATGGAGCCCAGATTCAACCAAACGTCTCCTTACAGTAAGAGTGGATATCAAACTATCAGTTTGATCCAAAATTTGGGGTTTAATCCACCTAGGGCAGTGATGACGAACCGTTTAGAGCTTGCGTGCCATAAATTTTTTTTTTATATATAATATGACGCGTGCCGTGAAAATAAAATAAAAACATGGCCTTATATGTTAATGTAAATAAATTTAAGAACTATAATAATAAACAAATGTTTTTGTGTTAAACAATTAATGCTTTTATTCAAAAAAAAGTTTAAATAAAATATGGTTGAAATCAAAAAAAAAATCCATATTTTAATATAATAAAATAAAGAATAACACTACTTAGTTTACACTCAAAATGTTACATTGATAACAAGTTACTTTTCTAATGTACTTTTTCCTACTGAATTCGGAAATGAAATTAAAAATTTTTTAATGGTACAGTTTTCGAGATATTGTGGTTTTAAAATTCATATCTTGAACTATGAATGAATAATTTCATCGTGCTTGGCCACGAAAAATAGAAATAAAATAAACACAAATAATTTTACTTCATGCTCGTATAGCTGATACTTTTGCGCAAAAACTAAGATATACCAGAAGAAATCGATCTCTAAATGATGAGTGAATCCAATGCCACATTTTCTGAATATGTATATTAACTTTTTCGACAATTTGTTGAGTCTATTGGTAACAAAAAAGTTTTTGTTTTTGTTCCTTTGATGAACGGTTACTTTTCTTATATGCCTTTCCCCGCAGAATTCGGAAATGAAGATAAATTTTTTTTTTTATTAATGATATTAATGAAAAATTACCAAATTCTGGACTGCTCCAATTAATCTATCTCTTTCGATTTCTTCCAAAATGATTCTTAAATCTATGAATTTTTGTTTCCATATCGAACTAGATTGAAAATCCATAAAATGCATCTCGAAATCTTCTAAATTCATGAACTGAAATAATATTAAATTCAACTCTTCGTAAACTCGGGTGTCATCAAAATTCGCCATAGGTTCGCCATCACTGCCCTAGGGGCTATTTGCGCTAAATGGGGAGGAAAACACCCTCCGAAATCTTATTTGATATGAACGATCAGATAAATAAGATTCAATCCAGCTGACAAAACTTAAAGGTAATCCAAGCTTCTTTAACTTAAACGAAATCAAATTATGTGGTAATTTGTCAAATGCTTTGCTAAAGTCAGTGTAGATGCAGTCAATTTGCCCACCAGAGTCTAAAGAGTGAAAGAAGTGAAATCAAGGAGGTTAAAAACTGTAGATCTGCCACTAACAAAACCATGCTGACGAGTTGTTATGACTTCACTACAGCACCCCTTAACTTGATGTGCGTTCAAAAATTTTCGGTATCGATGATAACTTCGCTACGGGCCTGTAGTTTAAAACATAATTTTACACCCTTTCTTGGAAATGGGGCTTATATATGGGACGGTTCACGTCAAACGGATTACCTCCGCGGCCAAAAATTGGCTTAACCGATCAAGACGTACGAGGTCTTAAAATGTTCGTTTCATGAAAATCTTCTTAAAGCCGTGTGGCCCGTTCAGAAATTCAAAATGACACATCCAATATGGCGGCCGGAAGCCGGAGAGAAGTCGAGTGTCCAGCAATAGAAGCTTGTAAAATTAAAAATTCACAACCGATCGGGTCGTTTCTTGGCTCAAATTTTAGCTCCGAAAAAGCTTTCGTGGTAGGTTGATAGAATCCAAGATGGCGGATCCCATATGGCGGTCAAATATTCAATGAGGTGGCCAAATTTTTGAAGGTCAACCGAATTCCACCAAATTTGGTATACGGGGGTCTTGAGGGTCACTGATCACGAATCCCAGGTCAGATTTGACAAAATCAAGATGGCCGATCCAAGATGGCGGACGTCTTATTGAAAAATCAAACGATTTGCACCAAATTTGTTATACGGAGATCTTTGAGGTCGCCGATTACGAATCTGAAGCTATACTTCAAAAATTTTCAAAATCAAAATGGTGAATTCAATATGGCGGACGTATTGTTTAAAAATCAACCGATTAGCACAAAATTTGGTATACGGGGGTGCATAAAACTGGCAGTATGAGTCCATTCACGAGCAAAAAAAAGAGTATATTAGCCCACTGGGAGGCTCTTCTTCGAAAATACGTTAAAAAGCTATTTAAATCCTTACAAAAGCGAATGACTGAAGTGGTAGAGAAAAAAGGAGAATCCACCCATTATTAAAATAATGTTTTACTTTTATTTTTTTAAAACAGTTAAAACGAATTTATGTTATAAACATTTTGTGCTATCGTTTTGTCGCACCTTAAAATTAAGGTTTTTGGTTTAATTCAAAAATGCATTAATTTTTTTAACAAATTTTTTACAAGATATTTATTTCTTTAGCTTTAAGAATATATACTATGAAAATAAATTTTTAATAATTGTTGTAAATCCTTTAAAACACCGAAAAACTAGTTGTGCTATCGTTTTGTCGCGGACTGTAAGTCATTTCGGTCCTGGCTACAAACGTATTTGTTCCATGCCCTATTACGGACATTGCGAATTATTTTTCAATCCTTTGTGTACCAAGGCACTATAGGTCAAATAGCACTTTTTAATGGCAAAAACTAATAACGGCTATATTATCATGGCGATCAACTGGAAATGTATTTTTTATGTTGACTCTAGACTAAAGGAAGAATTCTCAAAAAAATCTTAACCCTTGTACTACCGGGTCAAAAATGGCACGCACTACTTTTTTTTCAAATCTCATAATTATTAAAACAAGAGAAGAAGTAAACAGGAGGAACTATACCCTCTGTAATATCCTTTGAATGAATGAGAATTTTGCGTCAGGTTTTTAATTTTTTACCAATATTTCGATTCTAAGCCTATTAATATTTTGCTGTTGGAAAACAGGAAAGTTCCTGTGGGTTTTTACCCATTTTTCGTATTTTCCGTAAACTCTAATGCAAAAATTATGCGCAATCTGCCGCAAATAGCTTGGACTAGTAGCATCCTGAGTATTATCAATAAATAATTTAAAACGGTCTCTTGTTTTTGCAACCAGACTTCGAATAAATCGGAATTACGGGAGAATAAGTTACCTGAGAAAAAAATTCGTTAAAAAAAAACGCAAAAAATCGCAACTTGAAATTGACGGATTAAACTCAAAATTCTTCGCTTTACACATTTCTGATTGCTTAAACACGGCCAAATTCAGCCAAGATTTTAAAAGCTTGTTCAAAATCAATTTTTAAGAAAAAAACTTTAATTATAAGTTAGGTCAGAAGTATTAGTTCTTTTCTCCAACCAAAAACTTTGTTAACAAAATCTTTCTCTTAGACTATTAAGCACTTACTATCACTTTTCTTTTTCATATTTTATTGAAATTAATGCTTTTTTTTAATTATTTAAAACAACTTAAAAATTCGACAACAATCACTGCGTATACTTCGTTCAACACGTTTTTCACAAACTATGACTTTGATCACCTGCTAAGCAGTCGCCGTTTCTTTTTTAGAAAAGCAAAACTTACCGTTATATGATCTGATGTTTTGTTTATCAAATACCATCAACAAAAAATGTATTCTTGGAAGTGCGAAAAATTACTTTTTGCTACAAAAATTAATCAAATTACCTATAGTGCAAGGGTACGAAGAATTATTAACGTACTAGAGTTCGCAAACTATCGATGGCACTATCGATATTATTGATAGTCTCGCACTATCGCGACTATCGATGGTTTATGATAGACTATCGATAGTATTTACTTATATTAATTTTTTATCTTAGATTTGTTTTTGTACTTTCGGTATTATTGAATAACACCACTGTTTCAGTATAATTGTCATTTCTTCAAACGCGTTTGATTTAATTGTACATAAGAGTAATAGTCTAAGAGCTGGCAGCGACTTTGAGCAACATACTAGGTACAAAGATAAAATTTTGTATATGCTAGTACTAAAGTACTAGTTAAGTAAGTAAATCAAAATCTGGCAGCATTGGTGCGGTCGCGAAGGCACACCCTAAAATTTTCAAAATAGAATATTTCAAAATTTTGTAAACAAATAATATAGCTTATTAAATTATCTTTCATATGCCATCTATATTTTGGAAATCCCTTCAGCCGTTCTCCAGTTATGATTTTTTCAAAAATATTTTGCATTTCGAAACGTTTAGAGTGTACCTTCGCGACCGCGCCAATTCTGCCAGATGTTGATTTTCTTATCTTACTAGTACTAAATCAATCATAGGCAAAATTTTAGCTTTTACCTAGTAAGTTACTCAAAGTGGCTGTCAGCTCTCCTACTATAAGGGCAAGTGGTTGCCATTCACCCGCGGCTCGGCTGTTAGTGTTGCAATTGTTGTTGTTATCGTTATTGTTGCTATCGTTGTTGTTTCTTAAGTCGCTAAAGTTGTCCATAATTATATAGTTTTAAAAAAAATTTATGGATTTTTTTTTTACATTCCGGTAAAAAATGGGTAAATAAAAAGAATTGGTACAAATGATACATCGTTTTAAATCGAAAGAATTGAGATTTCTCGTGATGATAAAAAAATTAGCCATGCATTTTTTGGGAAAAATAACGATTTTTATAAAAAAATGTCAAAAGTTTACCAAAATAGTCATATCTCGAAAACTGTACAATGCATTTCTAATATTTATGTGTCGATTTTATGTCCTATTAAATTACCTTTTAAATAATAGCTACTCTAAAATTGAAAACCTATTCGCGGGTTCCCAACTTATCCTTCTTTTTTATAAAAGCTATATCCGCAACTTACGTTGACTATACCTCTGAAGCTGATCCCACCGACACTTTTTTTGTAATACTATTTTTTATTCCTATAGCACTACTTCCTATAAAAAACTAAAAAAATGTCGAAGATTTTTGCTAAAGTAAACTTGTTCCACCATGCTATCGATATTATCGATGGTTAGTGATCAAATTATCGTTCACTATCGATGGTCGCGACCATCATTGTCAGATTGGTACACATTACTCTAAGATGGATGATAGGAATCAACATTAGAAAGAGCATGGATAGCATTTCTTACAACAACATTACTACTATTTGCAGCCAAGACTAAGTCAAGTTGTCGTCCATGGGAATTAGTTATACAACTTACTTGTTGATGCATAAAAATATGTATGACATCGGGAGGAGTCCATCTAAGGTCAGGCAGATTGAAGTCACCTAACTACAAAACGTCGTCATTAGCGTTTAGTTCATTAATTATGTATTCTACGGACATCGAAAGACATTCGTAGACATCTGCGCTTCTATTTGGAAGAACATAAGCGTTAAGAATATAAATATTGGAGTTGCAATGTGTAACTTTAACGCATAATAGTTCAATATTAGATGCGCAGGCAATTTCGATTAATGAACTAGTTAAATGATTTTTTATGGCTATTAAGACGCCTCCACCAACAGAAGAAATGTCTTCCAAGTGTCTGTCTCTTCTAAAAACATTGAAACTATTGTCAAAAAGTTCCAAATTGAGAAAAGTGTTATTTAACCAAGTTTCGGTAAAAACGATAATATCCTTAGAGAAATTCTGAGTTGATAAAAAGATGTCGTGCGTCTTGGAACGCAAACATTTTGGTAGTAAAGGGATAGCCGCATCAGTTTTTTGAACTGGAACGAACAGTATGTCTGACAGTCCTATTATTATTATTTTTTTTGTCGACTCAAATTCTGAAATATAGATATTATCCACCCATGTCTTAGAATTAAGAATGGCGGAAACATGAGAAGAGGCCACTGCTACTTTAAAAGACTCATGAGTAGGTTTATTACCGATTTTCCTGCAAGAAATGAAGGCGTCATAAGGAATAAGTTAGTTTTGTCTTATAAAATTTATAATGTTTTTAGAGGTAGTGTTAGATTGAAATCGTGATATGCAAATCGATTTCAACCTTGGCAATGTTTGCAAGGAGACAGGCGCAACAGAACCACCATTCGTAACAACCCCTTGCGGATTAGGAATGACAGAAATGGATGCAGGAGTATTTAAAGTGGAGGAAAGGGATGGAAGGTTGTAAACAGCAGTAGAAGCGGGAAAATTGGAAGTAGATGAAGAGGTATCTAGAGGGGGATCTAAAGGAGTTTTTTGACGATTATTAGCCGTGTCACCTGTCCGTCCCCCCACACTACCTAGATTCTCATTCGACTTTCGATTTTTATGCAATTTTCGTTTAGGTTTTCTTTTCTTTTTCAGGGAAATAGCTTGCTTGGGTAAAGTACAGATCGAAGGAGTAGAAGAAAAAACCATAGCATAGTAATAGTTTTATTTTCCACGAAACTAACATCGGGTGAGACAGCCTCATTAAGGCTTTCTTCAATCTGGGGAGTTATGTCTAAATAATTATTTAGAATATCTCTGAAATTAATATTCAAATTGTTAAGATTTTCCCCGAATTGCTTAATTTTGTCGAAAAAAACCGACGAGGACAGGGCCCTGCAAGATGGATAGTACCAATGCAAGCCCGAACGTTTGGAGGATAATAAATCAGTATCGGTGTTAGTAAGGTTTGCACATGACGCATGATACACCTGTTCACAGGGACCTGAACAGGAAAACATGGCATTCAATACATTTTGACTGATAGTTTTTAGACGAAAAATAACCCATCATGAAAAAAAAAGTTATAATGAAAGGGTTATTTTTATATTGACTTAAAATATTTTTAAAGGCGCTTACAACGGGTTAATATTGTGAAAAATATATCCGTTGAACAGCAACAACAACAACCTATTGAGACTAAGGTTAAACAATGTAAGCGGATAAAGCAAGAAAGGAAATGAAAAACAAAACTGATCACTGCTTTACATTGCTTGCAGAAAGAAATGAACTAACTTAAGTATATATGTTTACATTAAAGAATACATTAAAACAAGCAAATACAAAATGAAAACAAATCAAACTTCTACCAACACCAATTATTACTAGAGATGAAACAGATATCCGGTATTCGGCCTATCCGGCGGCTTAAATACTATCCGGCCGAATACTGGATTTAAAAAAAAAATTTTAGGTAATTACACCTATCCCTCGATTTACGCGGTAGATAGGTTTTTTGAAAAAACGCGTAATTCAAAACCGCGTAAATTGAGACGAGAAGTGCATATAAATTAAGTGGATTTACAAAATTTAAAAATCGCGTATATCGAGCAATAGAACTCAAAGAAAATCGCATAATTGGTAAAAAATCCGCTTATACTGAACTCATAATGTACATAGTATGTATGTACATTAGACCGTACCTCAAAAAAAAAAAATTCTCCGTGCACCAGCAAATCCTATGCATTTTTGCAAGGTAATTTCGAAAATTTTTTTTTTTTTTTTGACGAAAATAGAGGTCGCGCATTTGAGAAAAACATCATATCTTCGGCATTTACAGTCCGATCTTAAAGTATGATTTATCAATGTTTTTGTCTTGAGTATACCAACTTTTTGATCCAATGATCCTTGACAGCAAGTGCCCCGTTTTTTAACTTACCCACCATATCCTAGTTTCGATATTTCCATAACTTTTGCAACCATTGCGGCGATTGGTTAAAGAAAGCCAAAGTGCTTTGCCTTTTGGGTTAATAAGTCGGGAGCCCCAATGGCTATGCTTCGCATCGTAGTCACCAGCAGCAATGAATTTTAACCCTAATGAATTAAAAAAGTGGTCGAACTGGGCTTCCGTGATTTTATATCTTGGCGGACAATATACAGCTGAAACTGTTAATTTATCATCTCAACATTGTAAGCAAATCGAAGTAGCTTGTAGGTAGTCCCTCCCATACTGCTCAAGTGCGTAGTGCTTTATACGATTTTTAATGAGTATTCCTGCTCCTCCTCGCGCTTTACCATCAGGGTGACAGGTTTTGTAGAATCTGTACACTTCAATTTTAAAATTGCGCATGAGGGTAAGATGTGTTTCAGAAATAAGTAAAACATCAATTTCATTACTGCAAAGAAAGTTTTTAATTTCTAATTCGTGTTGGCTTACGCCGTTTGCATTCCAATGACAGATTTTAAGAGTGTTCATTTATTTCCAATCAAAACTTTCATAAGTTGGTTTTGATTGTTCATCATCTCATGCATCACTGTCTGCATAGTTGCCATGAACTGAGTCATGCATTGAGTGAGCGTCATGAGCATGGTCTCAAAATTTTGAGAGTTGCTTACGATATTTGCAGGTTTATCCTGACTAGATTTAAGCACGTTAGCATAGGTCTGAGCTGATGTGTTGGGCAAGTTTGTAGGTACAATATTATTTGTAAAAGTCTCCGTGACTTGGGTAGGTGAACTTCGAACTATTTCCTTACGTAAGCGCATTCTGTTCTTCAATTCAGCATATACTGGGCACCCCCTGTAGTTAGCTGTGTGGTTGCCTCCGCAATTATTGCATTTTTTTGTAGTAGTATCTTTTTTGTCAGTAGAACATGCTGATGAGGGGTGAAAGTCGCCACAAGCAACACAAATAGTACGAAGGGTACAATAAGATTTGGTGTGGCCAAATTCCTGGCAGTTTGTGCACTGCACAGGGCCCATTCGTTTAAGGGGCTCCTCAACGGATATTCTGCGGTTTAGTAGGTAACGCAGATTATAAATAGGATGCACCTCATTTATTTGCCATTTTCGGGTATCTGGTTCAAGTTCAACACGAAAAAGCGGGTGTGGGATTTTATGTTTGTTTCTAACGTTGAAAATTGACTTCGGCTTAAATCCGGCATGAATTAGAGCTTCTTTAATTTCATTTTGTTCGACATCGGGTTCTATACCTTTAATTACAATTGTTAGACCTTTGCTGCTTTTAAGCTGGTAGGTGTAGTAACTCTTTTTATTTTTTTCTAGGTAAGTGGCAATTGTTCTATAATTTTTTTCTGCGTAAATTTGTATTTTAGTTTCGGAAACATTACCTTTCGTGATGAAAGGCATCTTTTCCAATAAGGTAACTAAATTACAAACAAGTGCATTAGAGCTGCGTTCACGTAAGTAGATGGGGGGAGGCTTAAGCGTTTTATTGTTTGAGTCGACCATTTTGTCGTCATTCAATTTAGATGAGTCGATATCAAGCAAAGCATATCGATTTTCGCTAAGTGGGTTGTTAGTGATTTTTTCACTTTTGCTTAATTTAAACATCTTTTTTGAGTTACTTGCATTACCCAAAGGACTTAACTTTCTCTTGATTTACTTGCGGTTGTTGCATTTTTTTCCTGCTGGGGCATAGGTGACACATTTCCCTGCTGGGGGATTAAAAGAGAGCTACATTGAACACTCCATGGTGACTTAACAGAGAGGGGACCCGTTTGATTAGGTGATGTTGACTCTTCAGTATTTTTTAATACATCATGGTGTGTGTGTACATGATGTGTGTGCTTTTGCGCAAGAGCGGTCTGTTGAGTGTTGGCGTTGGTGGGCGACTCTTTGGTGTTCTTACGTGCACTAGCATAGATTTTAGCACTTAGGCTGTCCGTTTTATGGGAGAGCCGCTTTTTTTTATTTTTTTCACACTCACTATTTTTTTTAGACTCGGCACTGACCGATGAGTCTTTTTTTTCGGTTGGAGGTGAGCGCTCAACCGGCATTTTTTTTATTATTTTATTCACTTGCTTATTAGAATTTGAATAAACAAACAATTAATTCTTTTTTTTTTATTTTTGCCACTAAGGGCAGAGAATCTGACTTCTCTTAATATAATTTGGTTTACACTTTGTGCGTCTCTGTCGCAATTTATTAAATTCTAAATTAGAGTTTTCACTAAAAAATCGAATTTCAACGCGGAGCGTGAGAGAGTGAGAACACAATTTAAGTAATGAAAAGATGTATTTTTTTTAAATTTTTTTTTGTTCAAAAATGGCTAGACAGCGCAAATCTTGTCATAAATTAAAAATTTTTTCTTTATTAGTGGCATTTTGGTTAGCTTTTATTTCAAAAAACAATTGTTGATTTCCGACAAGATTTGCGGTCTCCAGCAATATTTGAACCAAAACTCCATTCGGGACAACAGTGCAGCGGCGCGCAGTATTTTCAGAGGTGCGCGGAAGACATAATTTATTTGGGATAGTCCGTATTTGGCTACCACTCTGAAAAATTTATTTTTTAAAGGAAATTTGACAAGGAATTCAGTGGTATTTTTTTTAGTTTCATATCGAATGGTATTCGCTCTATAAGCTAACTTTAAACAATTGATTTTGTTTTGTCAAAATAATTTGTGTAATTCTAGGTTAGGTGCATGAACCTAAACTAGTGTTCTTTAGTGGAATTGTGTAGTGATACCTTCAAGCACTTTAACCTGAAGATCTCGTGTAATAGAGAAGCAAATCAAAAACGTTTTTTTTGAATTTCAAATTGCATCTGATTTTTAGTTAAAATATTCAAGGTTATATACATATAAAATGCTTAACAATAATTATTAAAAACAACAACAAAAATATGAAAAGTACAATATAAAAACAAATATTGCTTAGCAAGCAATCAGGAATTAAATAATTATTAAACTATGTCAATCGGTGCTCTACTAAGGTAGTAAGTGCAACTATGTCAGTCGTTGCTCTACTAAGGTAGTAAGTGCAATTCAGCAGAATGTTTGAACAATTTGTTTACTATGTTACACTCAACTAAAAATGTTAATGAAATTAAATTAATTTTATTTTTAGATGTTGAAACCAAATTGATAACTTAACTAAATGTTGGAATAGTTTAATTCCCAACAGATTTGTTTAAAAGATATTAATTTTTCATTTAATGCCCAATGCAAAAATTTTACAAGAAAGCTGATCTCTTTAGCTTTAAAACGATATAAAAAAATTATATTTCCGTTAAAATTTACCGAAGATATATCTGAGCGCAAAACAACAAAAAACGTAAAACCTTAGACCTTTGCAACTCGATATCTCTCGATATATTCCATAACAAATCTATTCTTGATTTTTGTGTCCACTAATATAATGCCTAGAATATGTAAAAAAAGTTTGGAGCGATTCCAAGATGTGCCGGTCAGAAAGTGTTTGGTATGTAAAAGAACGTTTCTTCTATATAATATTGTTACGAAATTTCCTGTCTCTTTGACAATAATTTCAATCTCTTACAATTTTCTGAGTTCGATCACTGGATTGTGTAGCAATCAAGAAAAACGCAAACTTTATTTAATTATAAAATGGTTTATTTAAATCATAGACGTTAGTTTTTACACGGTATAATTGTTTATTTCCTCTTTACATTCAAACTGTACAGACAACCGTTTCACTTAAATACTTAAAATCCACTGTATCACTTTATTACTTATATTCAACTCTCTTACTTAACATCAACTGTGTGTCGATTGCTCAGATGACTACCTTTTATTGTAAAGTCACCATTTTTTCGAACGATCCATCATTATCCAGTATGCCATTTCCGCTACCTTCTAGATGGCGCTTATCGACGTTGATATTTTTGTACTACCCTGACGCTCAAACTTTATCATTTATAGTACAGAAAACACACTTGAAGCCGCCAGAGGGTGTACAAGTATTTTTCTACGGTCAGTGATGTTAGCTAGTACAGAAAACACACTAGAAGCCGCTAGATGGTGTACAAATATCTTTCTACGGTCAGTGAGTATCGTTAAGCTAGTATCGTTTAGTTTTTATTTCGAGAATTTTCTGGCATAAACCAAATTTCGCTACAATATTGATTAAGCATCGAGCCTTTCCTGCAGAATCGTCGTTCTTTTCTCAATTTTTATTATATTCAATTTCGAAAAAAAATCGTTCCGCTGCAAGGGCGTCGTAACGAAAGATAAAGATAAAATGCAAAAAGATAAAGTAAGTTTTGTTCAAATGTTTCCAAAAGTGACTTTGCGATATTTTCGCGAGATGAATTCTTTCATAACCCTTCACAAATCTAAGGATTCAGTTTTTTCCTTATAAACATGAAGTAACGTTGTATGGGTAAAACGTTTTTGGGTCATTTGTAAACGGTCTTTAACCGTCGCAAAACGCTAAATCACCTCTCACAAGAAGCTGCTGAACCGGGCACTGTCATTATTAAATTGACGAGTCGATAAACTTGATCTAGAAGGTGTTTCGTTGTGTCAGATGATGTTGTTCGCTGTTCGCAGCATGTTGATTTGTTGCCAGGCATGTTTTTCAATATTTGGAGTTGAGGACGGAGGTTGCATAGTTAAAATCATCTGAGAAAATGTCCATTTTTTACTCCAAAATTTCTACAATGGGTACATTTCCATTGCATGCATCAAGAAGCATATTTTCTAACCACTCTAAAGCATCAAGGTCAAATGAATTATCATCATTATCAGTGCAGTTTGATGATGTGCATGCTCCTATCGAGTATGCATCTCTTATCTCGACTAATATCGTCGATACTAGAAACGATTGGTACTATTGATATCGATATTTTTCGATTCGATATACCAATTTACATCTGCTGAGTTGATTTAACTTTATGCGTTGTTTGTGACTATAACTAACACCCAAAAACTAATGGAAAGATTGCTTGGAGCTCAGTTCATACACTTTTTTTTAAATGTTCATTTTGTCACATTTCGATAGACTCAAGATGTGAGATAATCACATTAATAAAAAGTTTTGCTGCGTCCTAAAATGTTGATCGAATTATTATATAACTTATTTCCGAGTAGGGGATCAAAATGAATATACTCCCCCTCTGTAAAAATTTCTGGGGGAGCTGACCCCCTGTCCCCCCTGTTGCAACGCCCCTGTTCCGCGGTGCAGTTCGAAATCATCAGTCATAAAAATTTACGCAAGACTGGAAATTATTTTATTTATAACATATCAGTGAAACTGCTGAATTTTGGTTTCTAAATCGGTATTAAGGTCTTGTGGATATGCGTCTACTAAATTTCTACAATACTGACTGTATTCTGATGTCTGATCGGGGCACACGATTTTATCTGCATCATCATGCTATTTCTTTATATTTCTCTAATCTATCAAATCACAAATGGACTAAATTCAATGTTTCTAACACAATTCGATTCAAGACCAAAAACTGTTTTATATTGTAGCGAAATTCGGTTTAAGCCAGAAAATTCTCGTAATAATTATTAAACGATATTAGCTAGCATCACTGACCGTAGAAAAATACGTGCATCACTGACCGTAAGAAAATACTTGCATCATTGACCGTAGAAAAATACGTGCATCACTGACCGTAGAAAAATAACACCATCTAGCGACATGTAGCATGTTTTCTGTACTATAAATGATAAAGTGGTACGACATTATCAACGTCGATAATCGCCATCTAGAAGGCACTGGAAACGACATTCTGGATAATGGCAGATGGTGCGACATTATCAACGTCGATAATCGCTATCTAGAAGGCACTGGAAAAGATATTCTAGACAATGGCAGATGGTTCTAGAACATGATGACTTGAGTATAAAAGGCTGTGATATAAGCACCAGAGACATAGTTGATATTGAACAGTGGATCTTAAGTGAGAACATTTGAAAACTAAAATTTTTAAAACTGTCCAAATACGGCCAAAATATGGCTCTTTCTCAGGACTCCGACCACCTAGACAGTTGAAACCTTATGTTTTTCATATATCGACTCCAAATTACATCCCAAATAATCCCCAATGAAAGTTTTTGTAGTAACTCACACTTTTATTAAAAGTTGGTTAAAGCCCACCGTGTCCTATTATATTTTCTTTTCTTATATTTTTTCCAAGCATACATACCCTCTGTCTGCCACCCTTTGGGGGTCCCCCCTACAAAAAACACAAAAAATTAGGAAAATTTGATTTTTTCTAATTTTATAAGAATTTTTTAATAATTTTACTAAATACAGTGAAAGCTCCCGTTGGTGGACACTCGCGGTTTCAGTGAAATCGTCCGGCCACAGGAGATGTCCGCCTGCGGGAGGTGTCGAAGAAATGGGTCAAGTGTATTTTAATGAATATGTATGAATGTACATTTGGGTGGTTCAAAATATTAAAGTTGCTCCGATCTTCGCTCCCCGGGCACCAAAACTTTCGTATTGGTGCCAGTAAGAGCCACGTAAAATTTGGTCCATTTCAGAAAACATTTGATGGGCGCGCGACCGTTTTAAAAACTGGAAAATGGTCCTTTATCTGTCAAAAATCATTAATATCTCCCCGAAGCTAACACGGTTCGCTTGAACCAAGATCAAGATCCATAAAATTGTCAACCAAATCTGATATTGCACAATTATTATATAGTGTCTTGAGATTCCAAATACATAATCCGCGAAATCGGATCGGCTCATTTACTCGTTTTATGGTCATTTTAAGGTTTTACTTTGGCCGACATGGTTCGCTTCAAGCAAGATCAAAATCGGTAAAAATTGTCAACCAAATCTGACAATGCACAATTATTATTTAGTGTTCGGAGATTCCAAAAGCAAAATCGTACCTAATCAATTACTCGTTTTATGGCCATTTAAAGGTAACGCTTTTTCCGATAATATTGATAAAAATGCGTTCTAGGAAAAATTGTGAATAAGTCATTAAAACTTAAAATTTTTTATGTTTCTTTTTTTTTGTGGACTTTGTAATTAAAAATACTTTTAAAACCCATAAAACAAAAATATATAAAAATTATTTTTCATTAGTTTTCAGGCCCAAAAGAAGTTTTTAAATTTTTTTTAAAATTTTTTTTTCATGAAAAACAGTGAATAATACAACAAATATAAAAGTTTTTTTATTTATTGTTTTTTGGTGAGCTTTGTAGTCGAAAATACCTTAAAAATCCATAAAACAAAATTATAATTTAAAATATTTTTCACTAGTTTTAAGGCCCAAAAGAATTTTTTTTTTACATTTTCAATTCTTTTCCATGGAAAATGAAAATAACATAACATATTTAAAAATTTTGTTATTTTTTTTTCTTCGTGGACTTCAAAAATACTTTTTAAGCCCATAAAAGATAATAAAAGAAATTTTATTTTTGACTAGTTTTTCGGCAGACAAAAAAAAAATTTTTTTTGTATTGGCTTTTTTCCGTGAAAAATAATGAATAACGCAAAAGTGTTTATATATTTGCAAAAGTAAGTGACTTTTTTGTGTTCAACTCAAATTACATAAACAATAGTTATCATAGCATATTTTAAAACTTTGCTTGATCTTAAAAGCATCAAAATCCACACTGTTCACTTCATAATTTTAATAATATTATCGGTAAACGCATTTACTTTAAAATGGCCATAAAACCAGTAAATGACCAGGTACGATTTTACGGATCATGTTTTTGGAATTTCCGAACACTAAACAGTAATTGTGCATTGTCAGATTTGGTTGACAATTTTTACCGATCTTGATCTTGCTTCAAACGAACCGTGTCGGCCAAAGTGCTAATTTTATAATGGCCATAAAACGAGTAAATGAGCAGATCCGATTTCGCGGATTATGTATTTGAAATCTCAAGACACTATATAATAATTGTGCATTGTCAGATTTGGTTGACAATTTGATGGATCTTGATCTTGCTTCAAGCAAACCATGTAGAAGCGTCAAATGTATGACAAGGTCCTGTTATTTTTTCTCCTCCAACGTTTTTCCGGACATACTTACCTCCTATCACCACTCCTTAGGGGGGCTCCCCTGCAAAAAATACATTCTTGTGATATTATGAAATTGACTCCCCCCTCTCCTCAGACGCCTCTGGAGGGGTAAAATGTTAGACCATTTTCTATTATTTTTACTCTCCCAAACTTTTCTCTCGACACACAGTAAAATGTGTGACAAATGATAGAGTATGAAGAGCTAGAATGAAATACATAATGTTGATTTGTTGAATCCCGTTTACTTAATTGGGCTAACTTATATTAATTAAAGTGGATAGTATAAAATTTCAGCAATAAATTTTTCTTAATAATAAAACTTGATGAACGTAAATAAAATATATCGGATTGCCTTGTCCCACACATCTAACATAAGCCCAAACCAAATAAGAATGACCCTGTTAAATTGCAACTAACAATAACACAGGCCGACAAATTTTTAAACCAGAGACCAAAACAATCAAACCCGAAGGACTTTGATGCGCTGAATCCGAATCCGAGCTCAGAATTTCTCTTATATATCAGGTTTTCGAGATATTCTAACCTAAAATTTCAAAAAACACTGTTTTTGGCTATATTTGAGCTTCTTTTACATCGCGAATAAATTTTTTTCCCAAAACTGGTTACGGCATCTGAAAGTATTACTCTTACCCTTCAAAACCTTTTTTAGATTATATCGATAACTTTTTTTGTCTCCGAAATTGTGAAGATAAAAGGATACAGTACAAATCGCGCTAGAGGATCATATCGTTACCTTAATATAGAAAGGCATTTTTTTATTTACAGGAGAATCGCAGCATACACATTTTTATCAATATTGTATTAGTGGGTGGCCTACCGATATCTACAAAAAAATTCGATTTTGAAAAATATGTTACTTAGGGCCTTACCATATTAAGCACAGTCCTCTAGAAGCACCGGCAAGTTTTATAAAAATGTGCCCAAAAACTAATTATGTGGAAATGTTCTAAATGTTTTCAGAATTAAGTCCTGCTAAACCTTGAAATCGTACCAGTTCCTGTTCTTGAATAATATATGTATATATGCATATCCATATGTGCATTAGGCTGGTTTAAAATCGTATGGAAAAATTAAATGCAGTCAAAATTCTGATGCTCAGGCCTGAAAATATACCTTGATCCTATGAAGCCCTTGTGCCAATATTTCACTCGAATCGGACCATGAGAAGGCGTATCAGCGGGCCGATTTGTATGATTACTTCGTTTACTTATAAAAATATCAACTTCGAGGTATATTCGTGCCTGTCATTTTTTACGGACTCAGTATGATGTGAAATATGTGTGAAAATTATAAATCAGAAAATCATCGCAAATTTGAGTATTGATTCATTGATACGAATGTGAAAAATGCTAAAAAAACCGAAATACGTCCTCTTTGCCCGTCCGAAACCATAACTACTTTATATTTTTCGGGCACGGTACTATGCGCAATCGAATCTTTTTTTACACAGAAAACGATTTATCAAAAATTTTTTGTACCAGCAATGCGATCTGGAGAACAATTTGATTAATAAAAGGCAGCATTTTCGTCATAAGAAAATAAAGATTTTTAGTTTATTTTTGTTCAAGAAACGCTAATATTTCGCATATGTCAATTTTGTAGATTTTTTACATTTACTTAAAGTGGCTGCCGAAAACCGAAAAAAATCTACAAAATGGACAAATGCGAAATATTAGCGTTTATTGAACAAAAATAAACTAAAAATCTTTTATTTTCTTATGACGAAAATGCTTGCTTTTATTAATCAAAAATTTCACCAAAAATTATATACACATCGTTTTCTGTGTAAAAGAGGATTCCCAATCAATTGCTCATAGTGCCGTGGCTGAAAAATATCAAATAGGTATGGTTTCGGACGAGCAAAGTGGACGTATTTCGGTTTTTTTTAGCATTTTTCACATTCGTATCAGTGAATCAAATTTGCGATGATTTTCTGATTTATAATTTTCACACATATTTCACATCATACTGAGTCCGTAAAAAATGACAGCCACGAATATACCTCGAAGTTGATATTTTTTATAAGTAAAATAAATAATCATACAAATCGGCCCACTGACACGCCTTCTCATGGTCCGAATCGAGTGAAATTTTAGCACAAGGGCTTCATAGGCTCAAGGTATATTTTCAGGCCTGAGCACCAGAATTTTGACTGCATTTAATTTTTCCATACGATTTTAAACCAGCCTAATGCACATATATGCATATACATATACATATGTATATTATTCAAGATCAGGATCTGGTACGATTTCAAAGTTTAGCAGGACTTAATTCTGAAAACATTTAGAACATTTCCACATAATTAGTTTTCGGGCACATTTTTATAAAACTTGCCGGTGCTTCAAGAGGACTGTGTAAGGTAACGATATGCAAAATATCGCTATTGTTACTAACTAGTTATTATATAAATGTTATACTGGCAAACATTTTGGGAAAATAAATTTTAAGATCCTTGCTGCTAATTGGGATTTCGGAAGGCTTTTTACAATTCATAATGTTAAGGAAGGATCTAGTGAATGTTAATAAAAAAATTAGCTTGTTATTGGACAAACAACAAAAAAGGTTAATCTTGCTATCGTTTATTCCTTGTCCTAGTTTTCCTGCATCAAAATGGTTCTTTCAAACACTCTCCAGAAATGTGTCTCCCGAAAATAGTGTTTAGCTGGCCACCCCCCTGTAGTATTAAATTCTAAAACACCTTATTACAAAAAAAATTATCCGAAAAAATAATGCATTTTATGTGTAGCTAAATATTTATTTTTAAATTCCAAAAATGATCCAGGAAACGTGCTCAAATTTCAGTCCCGGGGATATACAGCATTGAATTCCCAGGAACGTACATATTACAAAACAACCATCTTGCAATTTTTACTAACATTAAATTAATTTGTGGCTTTCTATTTTTTTTAGTATCAGATCAAAGTAAAAGCATGCCATCCGAATCTTGTACAATAATAAGCAGCCGAAATCAAGTTGAAGCACCATTAAACGCTTCAACTGACGATAAAGAACCTGCTCAAAAGTTATGTGAGAATGGAAAGGAAAGCTTCAATAGTCATTTTGAAGAAGAGCAAGAAAAGTCGAATAATGAGCTAAATTTAATGCAGCGAGAAAATAACGTATTTTTAACTCATCAACGCACTACAGACTGCTTTCCAACTTCCGAAATTAGAAACGTCAAAAATGCATCTCTAAAAAATAGCCCTCCAAAAATCGTTTTCTTGGTATGTATGAACAAATTTATCATAGTTGTAACGAACCTTTCGGCCAGGGTCTTAGCTTACCGGTGTCAGTTTCAGCTACGTATACAGATTTATAAATGTGTTTCTTTCAGAAAAAATAGGTACATATTTATAAAGTTTTACAACAAAACGTGTTATAAAAAACTTAAAAAATACCCAAGCAATGTTCTGTGGAACCTTTCTATTATTCCGTTTGTTTGAGGGTGATATGCTGAAGTTGTGATGTGGTGAGTACCTAGTGTTTTGATAAATTGGTTAAATGTATGAGAGGTGAATTGAGGTCCTCGATCAGAAGTGATTACTAGTGGGACTCCGATACGTGAAACAAATTCTCTGTTTAGGGTTTCAACAATTGTGTTGGTATCGGTATCTTTTATTGGATATGCTTCTGGCCAACGTGTATTTCTGTCTATGACAGAGTAGATATCTACAATTATTTGGTATTGGTAATGGGCCGACCAGGTCGATGTGTATATGTTACCGGCCAAACTAGTTTTTAGGATAAACTAGTTTTTCCTAGGCCAAACAAGTTTATCAGATGCGTGTTAGGATAAACTAGTTTAGGCTAGGACGAACTAGTTTGTCCTGATAAAAAAATTTACCATTTCAGGACAAACTAGTTTTACCTAGGATTAACTAGTTTTTTCTAAATCAAATGCTTTGAGGGTAATTATGTACTTTTTGACTCATTGTCACAGGGGGTGGGGGTTGCGGGGGTAGTTCACAAGGGGTACTCTGAACATATTTCCGTTGGATTTAGCCGTCGGTTACCCCTTCAAAAATTTTTATGCAATATCCTACACCTAGTTTGCTAGCCACAGTAATTTTACATAAAAGTTTCAATTACGGCTTGTATGCCTCGGGGCATGCTCTGTATACATTTTTTTGGATTTGTAGGAGTTCGGTGTTGTGATGTCATTCTCTGATGAGTGTTTCAATCAATTTCTGCGTAGTGGTAATCAATCCTTTCGCGATCGCCGTTTGGAGTTTTTCCACATGTTCTCTATGAGCTTCAAGTCAAGTAAGTTCGCCGCTAAGGCAAAACGCCTATGTTTTTGTTAGGTAGAAATCCAGTAGCACTTCTGGCTTTGTTGTTAGATACCGAATCGTGCATAAAAAAGTACGATAGTCACCAGGGAACCATTCCTCGACCTGTGTCAGAAGGCGAGTCTCAAGTACTCGCTTGTACTGGTCCTGCCTCATGGTCCTTTTCACGATGTGTAGACGTCCCATGCCTTTGGCTGAAATCACAGATCACACCATGACGCTAGTCGGGTGTTTAACTCTCTCTAGAAAGCAGTCCGGGTGGAACTGTTCACCAGGGTATCAACGGAAAAACTTACTCTTGTCAACCAAAATTTGAAATGTTGACTCGTCAGAGAAGCATGTCTGTAAAGCACGATTAAAATTTTAAAAAAATTGTTATTCGTGAACTAAACTATTTTAAAATGTAGCATGTACTCGATTCCAATTCACAACAGCCTTATTCAAGTGTTGTTTGCTCCATAACAGTCGCTTCTTCTTCATGGCTTCAGTCAGGCGCAGTTTTGTGATAGGCCGAGGAGCGGTCAGGTTCTCTTTTGCCAAACGCCACCGGACAATCTGTTTGGAGACGTGAATTCCCCGGCTTTTATCTTCGTAGTTAGAAGAGCAATACTTTTCCTACGATTTAAGAGGCAGATGTCCCTATTTTTATGGTCGGTACGAGGTAAGGTGACTCTTTTTCTACCACATTCTCATACGCAGTTTGCGTCCAGTGGATCGTTCTGACCTGTTTTTTTTTTAATGCGGCTAACAATCGACCTTGAAACACCTTCAAACGTTGCTATGTCTATTTGGGAGTGTGTATACTGACAAATTAACGTCGGTATTTCTCTACATTTTCTTGAAAACGTGTCTGAAGACTTGCCCTATCTAAAATGAAGCAATATTGAGGTTATACCTCAGTACCGTTGGCCATATATAAATTAATTCATGAAACTTAGTAAAACTAATTAAATAAGAAACATTATTTACATTTTGAATATTTCGGACAGGAAAAACTTACGAAAAAATGGTTTATATTCAAACTTTAAACGACTGTACTACAACAGAAAGTCGTACCAAATGAGAAGCAGACTCAATTAACCGCGCCTATTTATTATATGACGCTCATACTTACATCGCCGCTTATCAAAAACTACAATGAATAGTACCAGCTGCAAAAGGGAAGTAAAAAATTACGAAAACTAATTTACATGATCAAAAAATTCGGTTAAACTTGAAAATACAAAAAATTTGAGTACTGTCCCTAATAATATGGCCACCCATTGTACATATGTTTGTACAAATTATGTTGTTAAGCTAGTAATTGTACAGTGAAGGCAAAAATTAAATATTAGCGTTGTTATTATAGCAATGGCTAGAAAAATTAATTTATAGCTAAGCTATCAAAATTGTAATTTATGTATGTTGATTTCTCATGAACATTCCGCCAGCCTTGAACAACGTTCAACACTCCTTTGGTAATAGGCAGAGCTTAGTTATTGGTCTCTTGTAAACGCCGGATTGGGTTTTAATTGTGACAACACAACAAGATTATCAGCGCCAGTATGTGTTTCTATTACTCCCCAAGTTTCCAACAGGCTGGGGTAAGTTTTCTTCTCGGAGTAAAACAACATCATTGACTGCAATATTTTCGTTTTTTTGCACCCATTTCGTCTTTGGTTGAAGAGAATTCAGATATTCTGCAGACCAGCGATGCCAAAACGACTGCGTTAGTTGTTGAATGAGCCTCCATCGCGACAGCGTAAACGTCTTTAAATAAGTTATATCAGCTTCAGGTAGAGCATTCATAGGTCTACTTATTAGGAAGTGACCAGGAGTGATATATTGCAGGTCATCTGAATCCGAATGTACTAAGGGACGGGAATTCAGTACTGCTTCAATTCTTGTTAAAAGTGTTGTCAGCTCTTCAAAATTAAGTGTAGTTTGTCCCACTGCCGATTCCCAAACTCCTCCAAAATGCGAAGCTCCCGGAGGGATGAAGTGCCATTGAATGCCTTTAGTAGACAAAAACCCTGAAACATTAGTAGAATCAAATAAACTTACAGTTTTATGAATGGCGCCCAACTTTCTAGCAGCACCAACGAAATTGGTTCCGTTGTCACAGCGAATTCGAGCGCAAAGACCCCTTCTTGACACGAAACGATCCAGAGCGGCCAAAAACGCGTCAGTACTTAGGCTGGTTACCAACTCCAGATGAACTGCCTTAGTCACTAGGCAAATGAAAAGTGCTATGTATGCTTTAACTATTGGAACTCTTCTTCCGCAGTTTTGTTCTTTTGTGATTGCCTAGCTATTCGGTCGACTATGAGATCGCGCTGTGCAATTTGTTCTAATGCTGCCTCTAAAGAAAGTGCATTTAAGTGCACCATTTGTAAAAATGACTTTCATAAGTCTTGTGCTAATATAGTTGACAATAAAGTTTCTGAAATACAAAAAACTTATGCTAACATTGTGTTTAATTGCTCTAGTTGCCTAAACTCAGACTCAAATTTGCTATCGGTTGTGTTAAGTTTAGTTGCTGAGGTGAAAGACCTTAAAGAAAAAATAAACAAACTATTGCCAAACAATAACAATCGTGAATCTAGTTCGCAAAATAATTTCGCGCCGAAAAAAATTAATGTCGTGGCTTCGCCGAATCTTGCTGATGCCTCATCCAACACTAGATCGGTACAATCTCTTGTTGTGGACAATGAAGAGATTGTTAATGCTGCTCTTAATGTGTCTGCTGCTTCTCAAATGTCATTTGCGGATGTTGTTTCATTGTCTGGTGTGTCTAATAGCAACCAAAACTTAAATTATTCTAATGTGCGTTTGCCTGCTCAAACAATAATAACTTCTATTTCGTCTCCTTCTGCTCTTGTTTCGCCAACTGTTTTACACAGAAACAACAATAATTTGCACTCATCTGCACTCACAACTTCAGGCGCTGCTGTTTTACCGTTGACCTCTTCTATTCCTTCAATCTCAACTCAGTCAAATTCTCAGTGGAGTACTGCAAGCAATAACAAAAGAAAAGATCGTAGAGTTGTTGTTGGAGTAAACTCATCATCTGAGCTCGAAGTTGCTGTTCGTCAAAAATGGTTACACTTGTCGTCTTTCTTACCAACTGTCTCTGAAGAGAACATTTAAACTATATTTCTCAACATGGAAACATCGATAAAAAAAATTTGTCATGCTCTAAATTGGTGAAAAGAGATGCTCAATTGAATTCTCTTAAGCGAATTAATTTCAAGCTGGGGGTCTCCTCTTTACATTGTGATGAATTGCTTAAGCCATCCCTTTGGTCAGCTGAGGTCAGAGTACGCCCGTTCCATTTTTTTCATAAGAGAGTGGAGATAGAGAACAATGCATAGCAAATATAGATAATGAGAAAAATTGTGACAGTAAAAATATTAATATTTATTTTCAAAATATGTTTGGAATGCGCACAAAAATTAATGATGTTCGTGCTGCTATAATGCAGTGTGACTATGACGTCTACGTCTTTGTTGAAACTTGGCTAAACTCAGATTTTTTCGATGCTGAAATTTTTGATTTAAACTCTTTCATTATTTATAGGAAAGATAGAGATCCAGTGAAAACTGGATGTTTAAGAGGTGGTGGAGTGCTTATTGCCACTAAGCGTTCATTGCAGTCAAATCTTATTCATCTTGCAAATTCTGATTCCCTTCTGGATCAAATTTGTGTTACAATAGGAAGTAAAAACAATTTGATGTATATTTGTGTATCTTACATTCCGCCAAATAGTTCCTATGATTTATATGCTGCACATGCAGATAATATTCTGAGTTTGCCCATAGATAAAAGTGATAACCACTTATGTATATTAGGTGATTTCAACCTATGTGGTGTCTCTTGGCTTCCTATAGATAGTGATGAGAGTTACCTTGTACCCTGTAATATTAATCAATCACATGAGATTGATGTCATTGATAGTTTTCTCAGTCTAGACCTAAGGCAGATAAATTTTTGTCTTAATAAATTAAATAAAATCCTAGATTTAATTTTTATTAGTAATAATATTAAATATGAATTATTTGAATGCTCTTTTCCATTATCAGAAACTGATATGCACCATGTTGCACTGATCATTAATGTTGAGTTTTACAACTTTTTTAAGATTGTTCCTGATGCTGAAACAAAAAATTTTAATTTCAGCCTGTGTGATTTTAATGTTTTGAATAATGAATTAGGTGCAATAAATTGGTCTTTTTTAACTAATTGTAACGATATAAATTTGTGCTATGAGAATTTCAAAACAAATCTGTCTCATATCTGCTTAAATAATATTCCTTTTATGCAGAAAATTGCTTACAAATTGCCGTGGTACACAAAAGGTCTAAAGAAACTCAAAAATCTAAGAAATATTATATAAATATAAATATAAATAAATATTATAAACTTTACAAGGCTACAAATGAGAATGTCAATAAAGTTAAATATCTTCAACTCATGATAGAATTTAATTTTCTAAATAAATTTTTGTATGAGCAGTATATACTACGTTTTGAAAAAAATATTAAAAAAAACCCAAAATCATTTTGGAATTTCATTAGTTCCAGAAAGGCAAGTTCCTCAATTCCGACTAATATGTCATTCAATGGGATTTCGTCTAGTTCCCTGAAGGACTCTGTTAACCTATTTGCAGATTTCTTTCAGTCTAACTTTGAACAGAGTGTGGCATGGAATACCACCGAAGTTTTCGACAAAATAGACTCTGTTGTCGATTTTGGACCACTACAATTAAGTGAAGATGATGTTATCAGTGGAATTCGCTTTTTAAAAAATTCTACAAAATCTGATATTGATGGCATTTGTCCATTTCTGCTGAAAAAATGTGTGGTTTCATTATCTAAGCCTTTATGTTCCATTTTTAATTTATCCCTTTCTAAAGGCTATTTTATTAATGATTGGAAAATAGCTTTTATTAATCCTGTCTATAAAAATGGTAACAAAAATAATATAACGAACTATAGGCCTATCTCCAAGCTTTCCACAGTCTCGAAATTATTTGAGAGTATTGTTAAGGAAAAAGTATTTTTTTCTGTAAAAAATATTATTAGTCCAATGCAACATGGCTTTTTTCCTGGTCGATCTACCGTTATCAATCTGGCAGTTTTTACGGACTATTGTATCTCTGCTTTTTCGAAGGACTTGCAGGTTGATACGATTTACACAGACTTTTCAAAAGCTTTTGATAAAGTCTCGCATAAAATTCTTGTTGCCAAATTGTCAAAGCTTGGATTTCATTCCAAATTTTTAAAATGGATAAGCTCTTATTTAAATAATAGATTAAATTTTGTTTTGATTGATGGGGTAAAATCTAAACCTTTTTTTGCTACCTCTGGTGTTCCACAAGGTAGCATTTTAGGTCCTCTCTTTTTCATTCTTTTCATCAATGACATTGGCACCTGTTTTGAAAATGCAAGCTTTCTTCTCTACGCCGATGATTTGAAACTTTTCCATTCTATACAATGTTCTTTGGATATTTTAGCCCTTCAGAGTGACATAAATAATCTGGTCGTTTGGTGCTCTCAAAATCACTTATCTTTAAATATCTCGAAATGTTCCTGTCTCCTGTGTCATTCACATCCTTTTATTGTGTAAATAATACCACCCCAAAATCAACAAGTGAGGCATTGGATCTTGGTATTCTATTTGATTCTAAATTAACTTTTATAAGCCATATTACCTATATTATTCCAAAATGCTACTCGATGCTAGCTTTTGTTCGACGTAATAGTTGTGATTTTAATGATCCATATACGCGGAAAATCTTATACACAGCTTTTGTACGATCAAAACTTGAGTACGCTTCTGTGATATGGTATCCTTCTTACTCTGTTCACTCTAACAGATTAGAAAGAGTCCAAAAACGCTTTGTTAAATTTGCTCTTAGTCCTCTAAGCTTTGTGGAACCTTTTCCTTTCTATAGCTCTCGGTGTCTTTTAATACAGCTTAAATCACTTCATTCAAGAAGATTGATTGCTTCTCTGATGTTTTTATATGATGTAATAACATGTCAAATCGATTGTGTACAATTACTGAATCTGATAAAATTTAAAGTGCCTAGTAGATCTTTACGCCATTGTAATTTGTTCGCAGTACCAATTTGTAAGACTAATTATTCACTTAATGCACCTATAATTAGAGCTCTTACCGAATTTAATAATCTTAGTGCAACATATGACATTGATTTTTCTACCCCAAGAAATATTTTTAAAGCATGGTTAGTTAATTTGTATTCATAATTTGAATTATATGTTTAATACAATTAATAAATTATTTTTAAATATATATTCTTATGTTAATACATTACGTTTGTTATATATTTTTAAGTTGTATCCATTGTCTGTAAGAATTGTTTTCATAGACTGAAATATTTGAAATAAACGAAATAACTGGGTCAGCGTAATCACAACCAACTTCATAGAAAGAATAAATAGCGTTTACTCTGAATTTTGGTAAGTTCCCCATAAGTTGTTCGTTTGCTTTAGCGGTATGACGATGGCACACTCCACACTGCCTTATTACTGATTTCACCAATTCTCTACCACTAATGATGCAGTAATTTTGCCACACTGTTGCCGGAAGAAGTGTTATTCCTGAATGTAAGTTTTTGACATGAAGATATTCTACCATTTTACGGGTAATTGGACATTCCTTATGTAGTATTACTTGATGTTTACTTTCATAAGCTAAATCAGCTTGAGTAAGTCTTTCGCCGACTCGCAGTACATTATTCAAATCCATAAACGGAGAAAGTTTTCTAAGATGTTTGCTTTATGCTCGAGTCTTGCCTCTTTGTATGTCACGAAGCACATCCGTGAAGTGGGCATCTTGACTATATCTATATATCAAATTTTCAGCAGACTTAAGTTCTTCCGTATCCAGTGGCACGTTTTTTTACATTTTGTTTTCTAAATATGGCAGCTTCGCAAGCAGTACGCCAGCACTCTAACTATTTTAGGCCACTTTGAAACTCGTTCAATAATGGTAGCTATGACATCAATTGTAGAAGGTGTCGTAGTTAACACCACTTGCTTGATAGGACGAAGTTCTTCACTGGTACAGATCTCATCTGGATTTCCTTTAGGCCAGTAGCTTTCTTCTTCTAGCAGTCATCCAGGGCCTTGAAATCGCATAGTATGGTCGATCAAAGCAGATATTTTCAGACCTCGGCTTGCACAATCAGCAGGGTTATAATTTGTGGGCACATATCTCCAATTAACATTTGGAAACGTTTCTAGAATATATGCTGTTTTATTGCTGATAAACGTTTTCCACTTACGTGGATGCAATGATACCCAAGCCAACACAGTTTTACTATCCGACCAGCAAATAACATCTCGGGTTTTCATATCAAATACCGTAGATAGATATTCGAGCAGCTGGGCAAGCAGGTAAGCAGCAAATAGTGCCAATCTTGGTATAGAGAGTTCAGAAATCGGCGCAACTTTAGTTTTGGCCATTACAATGTTGGTAAAATATCTGCCATCTTTCGATTTTCTGCGACAGTAAATAACGGCTGCATATGCTACGCTGGAAGCATTACAGAAACCATGGAACTGCACATTTTCTTCTGTGGAATATATCAGACGAGGAATGTTAATATTGTTCAACAAATTAAATTCAAGAAAAATAGTTTTTGCCTCACTAATTATATGTGTAGGCAAAGGATCATCCCATCCTAGACTTAGCAACCAAAGTTGCTGCATAATTACTTTGACCGCTATGATTGCAGGTGAGATCCAGCCAAGAGGATCAAACAACTTGGATATTTCGGAAAGCATGTTTCGTTTTGTGTCGAGTTTAAACTCTTTCTTTTTAACTTTGTAGGAAAAGCAATCGGTACATGGATTCCACACAACCCCTAAAAGGCAAACACTGATTTCTGAAGGAATGTTGACAATAGATTCAATTTTATCAGAATCTGCAATTTCAGAAAGGATTCTAGCATCGTTTGCTGTCCATTTGCGTAACTTAAAACCGCCAGCCATAAGCAAACTATTTATCTGTTTTACAAGTTCCTTAGCATATTCTAATGTGTTGGCACCTGCCATACAACCATCAACATAAAAACTGGATTTTAGTGCAGCGGCCGCAAGGGGAAACCTTTTTTTTTTCATCCTCACTAAGCTGATGTAGTGTTCGAATCGACAGAAATGGTGCGGAGGTAGTACCATAAGTTACCGTAGTGAGCCTGTATTGCTGAATGGCTTCTGTAGTATTTTCTCGCCACAAAATGCGTTGAAAATCTCGGTCACATTCCTGGACCTGAATCAATTGAAACATTTGCTTAATATCTGAAGAAAAGCAGTATTTTTTACAGCGATACCGTAGTAAAATAGCAAACAAATCCTGCTGCAACGTCGGCCCTTTCAACAAATTATCATTTAATGATTTACCGCTAGAAGACTTGCAGGAACCATCAAAAACTACCCGCAACTTAGTAGTTAAACTGGCTTCTTTCAGCACAGCGTGGTGCGGTAGGTAAAATACTTTGGATACTGGTTGATTCACAAAATTATTTGGAATCAGTTCCATGTGACCTAGCAGGAGGTATTCACGCATGAAGTCAGTATATGCAATTTTTAATTTAGGATTAACTATAAATTTTCGCTCCATAGTGTATAATCTTCTCAATGCAGCTGAATAAGAGGAACCTATATCTGGTGCTGACATTTTAAATGGTAGTCTAACGCTATATTTACCACATTCCATACGGATTGTAGATGCAGAAAATATGTCTTCAGCTCTTCGATCTTCATCACATAATGGTATAATTCTATCAGGCAGACCATCAATCCTCCAGAAATCTCGAAGTAATTAATGACAAACAGCTTGCGAATTCTTATATGTACCACCACCACATACAACCCAACCTAGCACAGTATTTTGAGCATAAACTTGTCCTTTAGCCTTCACTTGTCCATCCCTTAGTAGCGAGAAAAAATAGTCGCTGCCTACAAGAATATCAATTTGCTTAGGACCATCGAATTGTGGATCTGCTAGAGGCAAGTGTTTTACTTCATTCCAAAAATCTACAAGCACAGGGTAAATCGGTAATTTTGATGTAAGTGACTTAAATACATATGCTTGCATTGCTACTGTCTCCGAGTTATAAACGGACATCAATTGTAGCTCAACAACCCCCTTGGAAACGCCTGCCTTAATGCTTCCTAACCCTTCAATAAAAATTTTGCCTGGTTTCCTTGACAAGCCAAGTCTTTGAACATATGACTCGGTAATTAATGTGCTTTGAGATCCAGAATCTAATAATAAGTTGCAGTTCTGAACGTTACCCAAATTATCATTTACAAGAGCCTTTGCAGTTGGAAGCAAATTATGAGTGCTCCGAGTAAATAGGGTGGCTGCACTTATAGGGCCGACACCGGCGGAAGAAGCGTTATTGAGCTGGGTTTGAAAAGAAGGTGTTCTTAGCGTAGTGGTCGTTGTAGTAGAGTCATTCGTATTCTCAATACTTGCAACCGAAACTGGCAACATAAGGCTCGTAGCTGGATTTTCACCGATGTGAATAACTGAGTGATGCTTTTTATTGCAATGTTGACATGTATACTTAGGCATACAGCTTTGTACTCCATGGTTGGACTTAAGACAGTTAAAATATAATTTTTTATCTTTTACTAAGCTTATGCGATTAGGTACACTCATTTTTAAGAATGTCGGACAGTAGGATAGGTGGTGGTGTTGCGAACAAGCAAAACAAGCTTTATTAGTTGAAGCCGCGTACGATCGAATGACTTTATGTCGCACTGCTGGCTTAGTATCATGCAGCTTTCTTACTGGCCGTGGTACCAATTCAAGAGCATCGCAACGCTCATTTAAGAAAGATAGTATTCTGTCTACTGTTGAAAAATGAGGCTTACCGCTTTGTTCAGCCCAGGCTTGATAAGTCTCTCTGTCAACTTTTTGCAGCAAAAGATGTATTATCCAAGGGTCTCTTTTTCCCGCATCTTCACCAAGTCCTCTTAGTCCCCTCAATACTTCATCTGCTGTATTGGCAACATCTCGTAGCGATTTAATTTGATTAATTTCTGCCTTTGGTATATTGAGAAAGGTTGCGATTAGAGCATTGACCACCAGTGTAGGCTTATCGAACCGCTCCTTCAGTTTTGCACGCGCTTCTTCATAATTATTTTCAGTCACAGCAAGGTGACGAATTAGAATCTCAGGTTCACCTTTTAGAAAGCCTTTCAAGTATTGAAATTTTTGGGCCGCCGTCAGCGAGGAATTGGCATGCACAGAGCTATTAAAGAGATCAAAAAATTATTTAAACTGAGAATTCTAATGTCTGAATTTACTTTCCTACTAAAAAAAAATTTTGTGTATTAAGGCGCACCGCGCCAAAGTGTGATGGCTAAAGAGCCGTACTTGTAGCGAGAAATTTAGTGAAAACAAAAGCGTAATCGCTCTTTAAGTTTCTGATTTATTTGGTAAAATTCCTTAAGTTATATATCATATTTAGAAGTATGTTTGCTTAAAATTATTTCCCTATATTCAAATGTTTTCCCATTATTTTAAAAACTCCTCCTCCATTCTTTTGTCCCTTTGCTGATCGCCAATCAATTGCATTTTTGGTCGATCATAAATTTTGGGTTCCCATATGGAAATCTAATACATCAACAACAACAAATACTCAGAATTTTGGCCTTGACTAAAATATGTCATTGGCACTTGATGCAATTCAATATGTGCAGTTGCTTTGCTTATGCTTAAGCAGTGCATTCAAATGCAGTTTTTTGTTGTTGTTGTTTTGGTTTGTGTTGCTTACCAAATATGTAAACAGCACAAGCCAAGAGGGGTTGAAAATAAATCAAAGGAAGGTATTTATTTTCAAATCAAAATTCTTGTATTTAGTTTATTTTTGTGTACTTTAAATTTGGTGGGAAAGTTAAAATTGTATTATTGTTTACTATACGTCGTAAATCTGATTTTATGAGTTAAGTTGGTGGTCTAAGGTTTTTTATAATGAGTTATTTTATTGTCTTTTTTAAAAGTGTTGGTTGTGGTAATAGTGACTATATGAGTACACTACAGAATATTTACCATCAAAAATAGTGTTGTTGTATGACATGAGTCAGTACTTCTGATGGTGGCTGTTGAACTACTGTCATCCTTTGCGAAAACGTACCTTGGGAATCTAAAAGCCTCTGCATAGCATCGTGCTGCGTCGTAGTAGAGTTTATAGGGTCCCCAGTAGTAGGAGTTCTCTGATCTATTAACTCATTACACTTTGCCTTTATATTGAAGTATCTGCTTTAAACTCGTCCAGTTCTTCCTCACGTTCTGTACAAGGTTCGTCCAACGCTGCCATCTCTATATCCAGTATTTGGAACTGATCGTAAATTGTCTCCAATTTATCAAGTCTAGCCCGCAAATCATATAATGAAGTCTCAATGGAAACCTCATTCAGAAACTTCTCTAACCGAGTAGCTGCGCTTTTAAGGTACGCACGACGACCACGGAACTTTTCCATATTTTTAGCAAGAAAAATTTTAAGTTATAAAAAACAGTTTTGACTATACTGATTTAACACAAATGTTAAGCATGTAACATTGAATCCACTGTATTAAAATGACGGATCAGTAGATCACGTCGGGGTCACCAAAAAATGTTTCACAAAAGTTTGTTAATTTTTCAACTATTAAAACACCCGATTTGTTCACAAGTATTTTATTGAATATAAAAACAATTTACATTTCAAGTTTAAATAATATTGATTTTTAAACAATTTAAATTTTGAGCTTAGATATTGATTTTTAATATTTCGCGATCTTAACTTCACTGACTCGCACAAAGAACAAAAACACTGCTTTTTATTGAAAAAATTAACGGAGAGGTATCAATCAAAAAAATGTGAAGCAAAGAGCTCAAAATTGCAGTTATAACATTCGATGTTGTATGTATGTAAACAAACCGTTCAACAATATACATACATATGTTTGTACAAATTATGTTGTTAAGCTAGTAATTGTACAGTGAAGGCAAAAATTAAATATTAGCGTTGTTATTATAGCAATGGCTAGAAAAATTAATTTATAGTTAAGCTATCAAAATTGTAATTTATGTATGTTGATTTCTCATGAACAGTCCCTCACCGTGAGCTTCATTTAGAAAAATCGAAAAAAGTAAGGCAATCGGTTGTGACTGATTTCTTCAAACGATCACCAAATGTGTTGTAAGGCGTATTATTTTTATTTATTATAAATGAATTTTGTAACTTTTTTTTTGTTTGACTTACTGTTTTAAAGTTCGTTGTTTCTTTTTATCTGATTTAAACAAATGTTTTTATGGCAGTAAATGATTTTTATTTATTTAATTAAGTCTATGAACATAAAGATTCTTACAGACTAGAATAACATAATCTACATTAATTCAAAAAAAAATTATTTAAAATATGCTTAACTACATTTTTGGTAGCCGAGAGAGAAGTCTATATCATTAACAGCATTAACTTCGTTAAACAATTTCATTGCTCTAAAAATAGGCGCATTTTCGGCATAATTTGTGCGAGGAGTTGCAAGATGAAAAGGAATTTGATTTCTTAGTACTCTTGCTGGAACATTAAAATTAATTAGGCCCAGTAAATCAGGGCAATCCATTGAGTTAGAAACAATATCATGTAAAAATAGTAAAGACAAAATATTTCTTCTACTTTCTAAGGTTTTTAAACCAATCAAAAGGCATCGGGCATTATATGAGGGAGAACCATTTTCAAAGTTTAACGATCGCAACGCAAACTTCGTAAAGGATTTTTGCACCTTTTCAATCCTAAATTTATGTATTTCATAAAAAGGAAACCAAACATTTGACGCATATTCTAACCTTGATCTAACAAGGCTAGTGAACAAAACTTTTAGAGTGTAAGGATCACTAAAAGAGGCACTATTACGCCTTATAAAAGCCAGCATAGCATATGCTTTTGGAATTACAAAGTCCAAATGGGCTCGAAAGGAAAAATTTGAATCAAATACTACTTCGAGATCCTTAAATTCAACAACAGACATAAGTGGAAAACTTGCAATATTATAAGAGGTTGAAAGAAAGATATTAGACTTAGAAAAAGACATATAAACACATTTGTTTAAATTAAGAGGAAGTAAATTATTAATAGACCAAAGATGAAGTTTATTTAAATCACATTGTAGGAGAGCAGAATCAGTCGCGTTTCTAATTTGCAAGAAAAGCTTCAGGTCATCAGCGTACAAAAGGCATTTACAATTCACAAATAGAGACGCAATATCATTGATAAAAATAATGAATAACAATGGCCCTAGAATGCTTCCTTGAGGAACACCAGAAACAGCAAGATAAGCATTAGATTTAGTGTTATCAAAAACTACAACACAAAAGCGATTTTGTAAATATGACTTAAGCCATTTCAAAAAACAGAAATGAAAACCCAAAGCTTCAAATTTTTTAATTAAAAGAGCATGTGATAACTTATCAAAAGCTTTTGAGAAATCAGTATATATCACATCCACCTGACATCCTTGCAAAAACGCCGATATGCAGTATTCACTAAATAAAACTAAATTAGATATAGTTGAGCGGCCACTCATAAAACCATGTTGATAAGGAGAAACTATACTTTTAACAGCAAAGAATAGTTTATCCTTAACAATCGATTCAAAAAGTTTGGAAATTGTAGAGAGCTTGGATATAGGTCTGTAATTGGCAATGTTATTTTTACAACCAGATTTATACGTAGGTGTAATAAACGCTACTTTCCAACAATCCAAAAATACACCTGACGACAACGATTTATTAAAAATTACCATCAAAGGGTAAAGTAAATTTAATGCACAATTTTTAAAGAAAAAGCCACAAAAACCATCAGCATCAGGACGTGTGGATGGCTTAAGATTTTGAATACCCTTCCAAATATCATCCTGTGATAGGGACAAGTTACCAAAATCTATCACAGGTTGCACATTATCATTAACTAGTTAATAGGTGGTTCAAAATTGGACTTAAAAAAATCAACAAATAAATTAGCAATGGACAAAGGATCATTAGCAGATTCGGCCCCCAAAAACATTGAAGCAGGTATATTTGAGCAGCCCCTTTTAGATTTCACATAACGCCAACAGGATTTAGGGTCAGACTTAATGTTGGATTCAAATTTTATAATATATTGCTTGTATAAGTATTTATCCAAAAAATTGAATTCTCTCATATAGTGCCTATATTTTAAAAAGTAACAATTTTGATTGGTAACAATAAATTTTTTGAAGAACTTAGAACGAAGATTTTTTAATTTCTTCAATCCTCGAGTGTGCCAAGGACATTTATAAAAATATGCTTTAACTTTCGGAACATAATTAATAAACTCGTTATGAATTAAGGTTATAAAAATGTTATAGCAAGGCTCAGTTTTTAAAAGGTAAAATTCTTTTTCCCAATCAATTTGATTAAGAGCATTATTTAACAAATGAAAATTACATCTTTTAAAGTTAAAGTGGGAAACATCAAAATTAGATTCAACTGTATTAAACTTATAAAATGATATAGAGATGCATAATGGAACATGATGCATACTAATGGCTGATAACGGAAAAGGGGATTCGTAAACATTCCAATTGATATTACTACTAATAAACACTAAATCTAGTAGCCTATTGAGACAATTAAAACAGCTATTGATTTGCATAAGACCTAGATCTAAAAATTTATCTACAACATACATTTCAGTAGCACTAGATACTTTAGATGGTGTGAGATAACGATCAGCACGGACATCCGACCAAGTAACACCACAAAGATTGAAGTCACCAGCAACCATCAATTGATTTGCGTCAATAGAAAAATCAGCAACTATTGTAGAGATGTTGTTAAGATGCATTTTGTATAGTTCAACAGAACTATTTGGCGGCAGATAACACACTACTATGTAGAGAGACACCGATGAACCTCTAACTACTACGCATAGTTGATCCAGTAACACGTTATTATTTGCAAGTGACACGTTAGAAGACAAAAACTCGCGTTTAACAGCAACTAACACACCACCACCACGATGACGACCAGTTGCAGTCACATCACGATCCTTCCGATACACATTATATATATGTGGATCAAAAAATTCCGCATTATTAAAGTTACAATTTAACCAAGTTTCCGTTAATATGATAACATCAAGTTCGCCATGAGACGTTGCAGCAAAAATATTTCCAGCTTTAGTCCTTATACCAGACACATTCTGATAGTAAACTTTAAGAGTATCATTATTCGGAGAAATATTCAAATCAAGTGCAGTATTCACTACTTTTTCTCTAATTGCTTTGCGGTTTTCTGAAAAAACTGAAAGTCCTTCACCCGTACATCAACAGGCCATAAAGATGGATCCACAATATATTTATAAAGGGATGATGAAACACCTAATTTAAAATTCACCCGTTTCATTGTTTCCAACGGGGTATCTTTTTTCACAAGTTTGTAGCAAGAGAGGCTTTGTTTCAAAATTTTTGTGTGTTTAACAATATACTCAATGATATCAGACACCCATCTCTTACGATCAATAACAGCAAGCTCAGTACTTGCATTTTTCCCAACAACAGAAAAACGTTTTTTACGTTTTTTATTTTTAGCTTCTGTCCAGCTATCATTATCACACTCATGCAGAGAACTAGCATCTACTGTAACAGCAACAGAGGTATCATTGCCAAGCATAGGCGAAATAGCCGCAGCACCACAATACGAAGATATAGCAGCAGAATTGTTATTATTAACATTGGACTGTAAATTAACAGCATCTGAAGAGACACCAGTAGCAGTAACAACAGCAGCAGCAGAAGACGGCAAAGCCATACTCAAAGAGCGACGAGAATGAACAGTTTTATTCTTGTTAGTGTTTTTAAAATTTTTAGCATTCGAACTAACTTTTGTCGACGCACCAGCAGCAGCAGCAGCAACAAAAGAGGGCGCAAGAGGCACACTCAAAGAGCGACGATGCAGAGCAACAGAATCATTTGCATTCAAAAGAACATTACAAGACAGTGGATCATCAGTATTAGTAAGATTCCCGTTACAGAAACTCTCAGAAAGAGAAACAGTTGGTAAAGAAAAAACTGTTGGAGACAAAGAACTCGCAACAACACTTGAAACACAGTTAGCAGCAGCACCCGCGCCAAAAGCATTATTGCTGCAATATGCGTTTTTAAGAGCCACCAACTCTGCAGAAAAACTTGAGACTTGTAAAGCAAACTCGTTCTCATAACTATTAAATTTTTCAAAAATGCTCTTTTTCACATCCAACAATTGCTCAGTCAAAGCTTTAATTTACATTTCGACAACATAGGTCAACTTTTCCAACCCCAATTTATGCGCTTCCAAAAACGCTTCATGGCCTTTCACGATTTTTTCTGGAACACCAACACACTCCTTACAGGAATAGCTAAAATTTCGGTTTAATTTTAACAGCTTCAGATCGTACTCAGTGAGCGGACCCTCGCAACAGCTACGATGGAACACCTTTTTGCAATATCCACTGCACGGTACCAACTGCGTATCACCTCTAGCAAAGCTCCGGTCACATTTTCCGCAAAAATCATCCATTAGATGACAAAGAAAACCGAGGAAAAACAAAAATAAATGCAAATTTTTCGCGAGTAAACAAAAAACACGTCTACTCTTTACAAGAGAGAAAAACTGTATAACAAAATAATAGCTATAGTGTCGCGAATGTCTTTTAGTCGTATATATTTCTCTTTTCAAGAACGTAACCTCTAAATGACATGAAGTTCTCACTTCACTTTACGCGGTTTTGCTTTGCGCGACACTTTTCATTCCCCTAACACCCGCGCAAAGCGAGGGACAAGTGTATATTATTGTTTTTTCGTATTTACATATACTTGTTTAATGTAATTTACTATCTGTTTTTTGTTTAAATTTTTATCTAGTTTATTTGATTTAAAAAAACCTATTAAGAACTTGAAAAGCTTACAAACTAGTAAGTGTAAGCTGTGCAACCACGCATAAAAGAATTGCAACCTCTTGTCATATACATATATGAACTGTTCTACTCACAAGCTAAATTTGGTTATATCCAAGTCGTGTTCTATACAAATTATTCGGAATATGATGGGCACTGATGGGCATTGCAAATTTTTTGCATGAGTTTTGCAAAGGACATAATTAATGAAACTGGCAGTACAGAAGACTCATCCTAGAAACAAAAGACTAAAAATCACGACGTTGAATGACACAAGATGGATTGAAAGGCATGATGCACTTCTGCAGTTTCCTAACCTATTTGAAGCTATCGTACGATTTTTAGAATAAGTGGACTAAGCTTCGCCGTCAGCAAACTCTGCTGGTCTTTTAGCAGAAATTTGTCGGTTTGATTTCATCATGGCATTGACAATTGCGTCTAACGTATTTCAAATGACAATCTCGCTTGCCAGTCAACTTCAGGCAGTTCAGTTTGACCTAAACTCTTGATAGATTATGGTAGAAAGTGTTCTTCAGACATTGAAGTAGTATCGGGACGGGAAATATGAAAATATCTTTGAAGAAGCAGTCGGGATTGCAGATTCTCAGGGCATTGAGGTTAGAAAATTTCAATTATAAAGTGCAACATAGGTCTGGTGAGCGTATGTCACATGTTGACGCATTAAGTAGGGTAAACATGACGGCGGCGGTGGCCACCGAAAACTTAGATTTAACTATACAAATTGAATATTCAGAATTTAAAAAGCATGCTAGAAGTAAAAGAAGTCAACGGGTATTTGTTGGAAAATGGTTTAGTATTTCGGATTGATCAAAATAAAAGAAGACAATTACTGGTTCCGAAAGAAATGGAGGAGAACACAATGCGTCAGACGCATGAGATGTGTGGTCACTTAGGTATAACAAAATGTGCCAATCAGATAAGCAAACACTATTGGTTTCCGAACATGAGCGAAAAATTAAACAAATTTATCAGAAATTCCCTGAAATGCATTTACTATTATGCTCCAATGAGAAAAAACGAACGTAATCTATATAATATTCCGAAAGCCCCCAGGCCTTTTGACACTTTGCATGTTGACTTTTTTGGACCCCTTCTGTCAACTGAGACTCGTCATAGATACATATTTGCTGTCATAGATGCATTTACGAAATTTGTTAAATTATACGCAGTCAATACTCCGGGTAGTAGGGAAGTTTGTGAATCATTGTCGAAATATTTCTCTTACTATAGTCGGCCTCGGAGGATCATAAGTGATCGTGGTACGTGTTTCACGTCACAGGAATTCAGTAAATTTTTGGAAGATAGAAATATAGGCCACATTAGGGTAGCTGTGGCATCGCCACAATCTAATGGCCAGATTGAACGGGTAAACCGTGACCTTCAGGCTATGCTTGCAAAAATGTCGGATTCTATAGGTCATTCAGATTGGAGAAAGAAACTTGAGGAAGTCGTATATGCAATGAATAACACTGACCACTCTTCCACAAAGATATCGCCGAGTAGATTGCTGTTCGGAATTCAGCAAATTGGAAAAATAGTCAATGAGCTAACGGAATATTTGGAAGAGGCTTATGGTAATAATTAGAGCCTTCAAAAATTGTTAAGCCAAACTGCCGAAAATTGTTTTTAAATTGTTAAGAAAAAAGCTGAAAAATTGTTAACGAAAATGGATAAAAATTTTTAAAATTTTTGAAATAAATAAAAATATTTTTAAGAATATCTTGAAAAAATTTATTTAAAAGTTCAAGAAATCACAAATCAATAGAAAAAATGCAGATCGATTTTAATTTTCAAAACAAAAGCATGGTACGCGCCAGCGTATACTATTTGCAATCATTGAAGCAAAAAAAATAAAGCAAATAAAAAATTGAATGTCAGCAAAACGCAAAAAAATGTTAAATTTTATATGGCGATTCTAGAAAACGCAAAAAATTGTTTTTTTTTTCGAAAATTGGCGAAAAATTGTTAAAATTATTGTTTTAACAATTTTAACTATATTTGAAGGCTCTAGTAATAATGAACCAGAGGACTTAGAACAGTTGAGGACAAACGCTTTAGATGCACTTCAGCGAGCTCAGGCACACAATATGAACTACTTTATGAAAAATCATACTCCTGCAAGGATTTTCGAAGTTGGTGACTTTGTCGTGATGAAAAACGTCGACATGACAACAGGTGTTAACAAGAAACTGATTCCAAAATATAGGGGTCCTTATTTAGTTAAAGAAAGATTAAATAGCGACAGATACGTTATAGAGGATATTGAGAACTTTCAAGTGACTCAAATACCATACCACGGGATTTTAGATTCGAGCAGATTACTAAAGTGGGTGAATCCGGGGGATGTGTTGGATGAAGAAATAATGGAGTACGAAAGGATTACAAGCCAATCGGTGTCAATTGAATAATCAAGATGGCCGAGATTGTAATAAAATTGTAGCATAAGTACATTGTATTCATGTGGCAACACAAGTAATCAGCTGTTTATGATTTTGACATTCCTTTATCTCCTCTTAACTTCCTTTTTTATGTTCTCTCATTTTAAAAAGTCGTTTTTCAACAAGTTGCAAATAAACGTGATAAAATAAATCTAATAATATATTAAATAAAAACAATCATCGACTTATTTCACTTCGTTGCTTCTAGCCCAGTGACCATTGCAAAGGAGAGCTGCATTGTACACTCCATGGTGACTTAGCAGAGCGAGGTGCAGTTGTCTCTTCATTTGTTTTCAATATTTGCTGGTGTGTGTGTGCTCGGGTTTCATAAGTTAAGCCCAACTTAATAAAAAAATCCTTTTTTTTTCATTTTCGATAGCACCTTCGTTAAAATATCTGCAGTATTATCACACGATGGTATATACTTTAAATCAACTTGACCTTTTTGAAAAACTTCTCTTACATGATGAATTTTTATATCGATATGCTTACTTCGAGAATGGTAGAGTAACTTCGGGTATTGTGATATGGTCGGGTAATGTGATATACCAGTTTATTTTCTAGAATACCAAATTCCAAGGAAGAATTTTCATGTAAATGTATAAGCAACGCAATAAAACACGTGCTGCATTGTTATCCATGCCCGCACTCGCTGCGTTTGGATTCAATGTGACGAAATCGTGATAGTGGAGCTATCGACATTTTTTGAGCGTACGGTTTGATTCTTCATGGAGCAAAACTTTAAGCCAAAGAAAAAATTTTGCAGTAAAAAACAGATAGTGGTTGATTATATTTATCCTTAATAATAGTGAGTTTTTTATTTG